>CM060950.1:113538885-114138885 GCA_030765055.1 Mantis religiosa
GAGAGAGAGAGAGAGAGAGAGAGAGAGAGAGAGAGAGAGAGAGAGAGAGAAGCCTTTCAGAAAGGCTACTTCTGATATCTGATCAGTGTGTGAGGAACTTTATCCATATCCAGTTTTACCCATACTTTATATTCTAAACATGGCTAGAGTTTTTGTAGAATCAAATATAATCTTAATTGTGATTTCGAAACTTGATTTTTGAGCAGTAGAACATTCGGTGAGAATGATTTCTTTCCCCCCGCATTTGGTTATTACTAACAAGACATTCAATGGTTAGGTAATTGTTTTGTTTTTCTGTTCTCATCTTGGTTATAAACTCCGTATTGTCTAATCTGAAAGACTTAAGAGAATGTATCATGTTACATTAAAGGAACATATCTTGATATGATTGTTACGTTATAAAGCATATAAGGCTAGCTTGGTAATTGGAACAGAATGTCGTGTGAATGTTACATGGATGTTTACTCAAGTGAAATGGTAAGGGTTGAAACATATTTAAGAACAAATTTTAATGATTAGTGATTCAGAAAATAGTAACTCATTTTATAACTGCCAGAAGATTGATGTCAGACTTGTACACAGTTTTATTTCAGTTTTGACATTCTTTAATAGTTGTCATAACCTTGAACATTGGATCTGGTAACTAACAGATTGGGTTGCGCCTTTACCCATAGGCATCCAGCATCGCTTATGAGTGCAGCAGGTAATCTAATATGTTTGAAGCAGTTTGTTTATAAAATGGATGGCCTTGCTACTTCTACTCTTATAGTGGTAAGTTATACACTTCATATGAGTGGATCCAGCTAACAAAAGAGACGAATGCTTACAAAGAACACAAAAGAAATACAAAAGGATCATTGAGGGAGTGAAGATGTACTGTTACTACGCTGTGGCTGCGTGATCAGCTTTTCAGTAACGTTGTAAAACCCAACCTATACGTTTTCCACTTCAAGTCAGAGACCAGAAAATGTTGTGTATGTACTTTGGTGAAATGCTTGAATAACAAAATTGCGTAAATGAAGCTACAACTTTCTTTAATAAAATATAAATAATAAATGATATGCTGAAGTGCAGGCCTCGTTTCAATAACACACGCACACGCACACACACACGCACACGCACACGCACACACACACACACACAGACAGACAGACACACACAGACACACACACGCGCGTTAGCAAACTCTTTCGCTTTGCTATGCACTGTATTTGCTGTCCGGCCCATCTTTGCAATTAAATACAGGCTCTTAGGAATCCTTACATAGGATTAAAAGTAAATAATGAAACCCTGAGGGGGCAAAAATGTGAACTATTTGATGTTCGGAATTTCATGTTCTTTTGTACTTGTCTTCCCAACTCCTAACTAACCCTTAATCCCTCACTCTGGTCGGGTAATAAAAGGGTCGTTTGACAAGTATGTGATTGTCCTTGACTAACCATTGTAATTCATTAATGACAAAGGTCGGTTTCCAAGAATATTAAACTGTCCTACCATTAGAGGTGGATTTTCGTATTTGCAACTCTAACAGAATGAAAAGGGCAACTCAGCAGAAAACTGTCCGTAACCATCGCTTCACTATTTGTGTAACTGAGAATTTTATTTGATTATTAATTGTAATGTTTAACAGTTTTACAGGAATAAATTTAAGATAGGGTGAAAACTAAATTTTATACTCAAGATCGCTGGAATTTCCCTAAAATAATATTGAGTTATTGACCAGCATCATATAATTCGGAAAGATGTCAAATCGCTTTAATATCGTGTCTGTCGCTTTTTTCGTTTTGGCGAAAAGAGTGCCTTTACTGATGTTCAGAATGAATCAGAGTTAACCAGGTTTTGAGAAAGGTGTTTCGATAAATGTGCTTAAGGTTTTAAACCAGCTGGACTTACATGATTTGGTTCTGGATATTGATTTAAGTAAAAACAATCGAACTACTCGCCTAAAGATTGAATGACTAGAAGCTACTGTAGTGATACCAATAAGTTTCTACCGCCAACCCCAACTAATTTGAGCATTTGTTTTCTAAAGAGGACCTAGATTCTCTAATTATGTTTAGCATTTGTTGGGAGCCACTGAATTTTGAGCATAAACCGAGAAATGGCATTGATCATGTACTCCTGGAAAACATCGTTTTAAAGGAGATCTGTTAATAATGAAAACACATCTATACATTACTTTATCCCATACTGTGGTAGGAAAGAAACCTCTGGCGAATATGAAGCTTGCTTCCACTATTAATTAGGACGAATTTCTCGAAAATAATAGCCATCTTGTGTTAAAAGTTGGTATTCTAGAAGTTGGTACTTCTTGTCGAAATGGCAGATAAAAGTAATCATTATGTAAAAAGAACTGGCGAAAGAGCCCTTAATCTAGGACAGGAAACTTCAGCAAATTAGGAAATATTTATGAAAGCATCTTGTTTCCCCCATTGCATAGAGAGAGAGAGAGAGAGAGAGAGAGAGAGAGAGAGAGAGAGAGAGAGAGAGAGAGAGAGAGAGAGAGAGAGAGAGAGAGAGAGACCGTAATCTAGGACAAAAGTTCAACAAATTGGAAGTTATGAATGCATCTAATTTCCTCCACTGCATATCAAATTAGCCTCGATTAAGAATCTTGTTAAAACAATGGATTGCGAGGGAATCCGTGACGCTAAACTAAGTGAAGTATTTGATGGGTCGTCAAATAGGGAAGTATTAGAAGTACTAATTTAAAAACCAGTTAAATATATGGGAAACAGCTCATGGTTGTTTTAAAAATGTCACATCAGATATAAAGTTTTCTTCAAAAGATTGCAGAAAAATACTGCTAAATGAATTATACCTAGATCATAGACGATATGTGTATGAAAAAATAAAATAAATAAAACCTCACTTTCTGCACCCTCCTCTGGATTTCTTTTGCTGAAAACCTAGGGGCTGTAAGTAACGAATACGGGGAGCATGTATTTGTAAAACGTTTTTCATGCGATGCTATTACCATTGTTTACTTTTAGCAGACAAAAGCTTCAAATTTGTTGAACTTACTAGTGCTGGTGACTTTTCGCAAATACTACACAGCGATAAATGCTCATAGGGTGGTGTATTTTTGTATTTTCATTTTTATGACTTATAAATACTTTACGATACAGTTTTTAAAGTGAAATAATATGTGAAAGTCATTAAAATACGAAAAGTTTACAAAAATGTGATAAATGCAAACCTTTCATTGGAAACTGAAATTAGCAGTTTGTACACCTAGTAATGTTATGATCTCGACAATCGTTCTGTACTGCGGAAAGACAGAGTGGAAAAAGCAAGCAGTTTGTTTTTCGTTGAACTTCCATAAACAGGCAAGCAAAACTTGGGACATAGTGAAACAGGTTACGGACAACTATACCGCAGGTTGTCAGGGCCAGCAGTGTAGAAGAGCGAGTGCCAAGATAAAACAAGCCTATATGAATGCGACACAACACTGGCCGTTCTGTTTGCGTTCGAAATCTTTCAAAACGAATGTCTGTAGTTTTCATGGCACACTTATCTAAGTTGGTTAATTCATCCAGACAACTACTCATATAATTGATTGGTGAAATATAATATATACGTTCTAAACTTAAAATTACTAAACGTACAAAATAAAATGCCAAATTTCTGATTTCAAAATGCTGAAAATCATAACATTTAACAAGCATCAATCGTTATTGCAAGAATAATGTTTTGTAACGTGAATAAAACTGACTCAAACCATTAATTTTAAAGCCTATCTCCTCGTCGCTCCAAACCTTAATTATTAAAAATCTTTATCCACATACGCAGTAGTAGATTTATAGATGTCAATAAGTCATATAACAGAACTGAGGCATATGATAGTTATTTTCCTCTGTGTAGGCACTTTCCAATGCACATACATATGAAATGCCATTTCGAAGGAACTGCAGAACCACGATGAAAGGTATGTAGCGCCTTTCGGCAGCTATGTAATATTACAGTGGCACTAGCATACAGTGGTTCATATTTGGAGTATTTGACTAATGCCACTCAAGAGGAATGTGATTAATACTCGTAGTCGCGTAGCAGCGTGTATTGTTCAAATAATACCAGCAATGTGTGGAGGGAGGGCTCAGTGGTGCTAGTCTTCAATGAAATAAGGTAAACTGTATACTTATTAGCTTTGGTATTTTATATACAGACTCCCATAAATAATCGGACAAAGCAGAGTACTAAGTTTTGAAAGTGAAAATCAACATGTGTTATTTTATTGAAATTAATCATAATCGACGGTTATATGGTTCGTTCTTGTAAGAAAATAAATGTTATTTAACAAACAATTATATAATGCGCGCTTTTCTAAGAATTAAAGAGAAATATGGCGTTTTTTGGCCCTTAAAAGTAATCGGACATAACATCTTGAGTGATACAAAATATGGCTTGGTACTTTGTGACTCTCCCTCTTCATTTCGCTAGTTCTCGCAACCTAGTCGGCATACTGTGAACCAGGTTTTTCATGTAGGCTGTAGAAAGTTTCCTCCATTCCTCTTGCAACCTCTCCTTCAAGGGCTCTTCCGCACGGCCTTCTCCAGTTTACCCCATACTGCTTCTATGAGATTTAAGATACAGGGACTAAGGGGGTGGATGCAGTACATGTGGACAGTTGTAAAGTAACCATAGCTGCACAGTGTGGGACGTATGCTTCGGATCATTATCCTGATAAAGTGGGAAACTGTCCAAAATACCGATCATTTCTGCACTTTGTTTTCAGTTTTGCTATAATAGTCAAAGATAGAGTTCCTTGATCATGGTTGTGTCTGTGAACACCAGCTTTTCCTACTCCCGTAGAGGAAATACAGTCCCATACCATTACACTTCCTCGCCTTGTTTGACTGTGCCTTGTAAATTGCGCTCTTCCAGCTCCGTGTTTCGGTTTCCTCAACACAACCACTCTGCCATTGGAACCAGCAAGGTTGTATTTGCTTTCGTCACAAAAAGTAACGGTCCCACCAATCGGTTGTCTTGTTAACAAAGTCTTTGGCAAATTATAATCGCTTCCTTTTATTCTTGCTGGAAATATGTCTTTTTTCTGGCTACGCGACCATTAAAATCTTGTTTTCGCATGGCTCTTCTGACTGTTTCAGGGCTGTCAGTCCCAGTTCTTCCTGAATCTCAGCACAAATCACCGAAGCACTTATACGCGGATTCCGTTTTACCTTCTGCATAATATACGACTCGGTAAGAAGTTTTTACGCTCTGGCTTTGCTCGAGATTCAATTCTGTCTTTATACTTATACCGGTGAATTATGTCACTGACTGTACTTTTGCTAGGATTCACAACCTCTGCTATTTCCCGTTATGGTTTTTTTTTCAGTTTTTTTTTCATTGTTGGTACCCTTGGTTGCCGCCTATGAGAATAGTGACAGATCACTGTCTCTGTTCAAAGGTACCCTTCTTTCCTCTGGGCCCTATACTATGTTCTTATCTTCTTGATGCATAGTTGACGTACTTCTACGATGTTTTGTCTACTGACAGACTTCACCTACTCGTTTGTATTCCATTTCCTTTGTTCTGTCAGATTCTTTTTGTGTCGTAAACTCATGATGTAAACAAGGTTGAATGGGGAAGTAGTATGGAGAAGTAGTATGGGGAAGGAGTACCTTGAGATTGATACACGTAATCTATCCTGCTTTAGATAGCACTCCATAGTGAAATGCAAAGTCTGTCCGATTATTTGTGGGAGTCAGTGTAAATTAAACATGAGATACAATCTGACGAATTAAACATAGTAATACATAATTTAGAATTAAGAAATATTGTTAAAATACAATATAAATTTCATTTTGTAAATCGGTTAACGTTTCGCATTTATTTCCACCATACACATGAAAATATAAACCTATTCGAGGAAGGTGGAGTCAGACATAAAACTTATCGAAAATAGGCGTTTCAAGTCCGGACTGTAACATTGAAAGTTTCACATCTAATTCTACTTGTGTGAGTTAGATAATGCAGGCAGTTTAAAAGAATAAAATTATATGAATATTACAATTAAAAAAATAGTCATTCATATTCAACTGCGAGTGTCTCAAATGGGGAATTGACTGTTTACTAGGTGAGCAGGCCACATAGTAGTGAAGTTTCTTCTTCCTCCGTTTTTCTTCTTCTAATAAACTCCCTACGTAATCGTGAAGTAATTAGGGCTTATGTTTAGGGTACTTCTTCGGCATTTGCCAGTTCTGAGCTTCGAGGAAAAACTGAAATCAGTTAGGGAGGACGGTCCTCACAGGAAAAGCTTCTTCGAAATATTTTCGACTGAATTACGAATTAATTTCTCTTGTCCTGTAAGACTCAAAAGAGGGTGAAGAGAGTCAGAAAAATTCATCAATCGCCAGTTGATGAAAATGAACAAGTGTAGGTCGTTAAATTATATTGTAACCCTCTCGCCGCTTTCCTCTCCGCCGCTCTTCCCTGACCATATACCGTCCATACTTACTCGGAGGTGGATGGACAAATTAGCACAGAGAGGTATACCCATTTCAATAAGTCAATTAAAACTATACCTGTAGCTGTAGTTGACTGTCCACGTCGAAGCAAAATAATAACAATAAGCGAGTGAATTAGTGCAATTGGTTTTCCCGATCTTTAGTTGATTCATTGATTTATATATTTCGTCTTTCACCGATAAAACTTGTTTCATCTAAATGGACAAGTGAACACTCAACACTCAACATTCGATATTGGGTTTGAGAAAAAACCTTTGCTATCGCATGAAACGTCTCACTATTACCTGAAATAAGTTTTGACGGAAAATAGGACCCATTATCTTTAATGAAGCAAGTAATGCAGAGCGATATCGGAGGCTAATTCTAGGGCTATCTTTTCCTTCCGTGACAGAAAAAGAATTCTCAGGGTTGGTTCCACCAAGATTCTGCAACAACACATAGGGCTACTGAATCAAAATGTAACAAGAGGTGGTTATGACAGAATTGTAAGTTTTGATTTGTGTTATCCTGGTTCCTCTAACCTAACTAGTTGAGATTTTTGTTTATCGAATCACTTAAGAGTGCATAAGTGAGTTGTTCAAACCCTCCTACACTACAGGGACTTAAGTAATAGCAGCATGCAAGAAACAAAAGGATAGCTGCTGTTGAGCTTAAGCAAGTCAGCTAGAACGTTTATGGGATGCACTGCCTGTCGGAGAGCAGAAGTCAACTTTTCGAACATCTACTTTTAGGTAAAGGTTTTAGTGCGCCTCTGCCGGCACAATTTCCCCGGTGATACTCGGTTCTCTCGGACAGCGGCGAGAGCCCGTGAATTGGTTACCATATGTTTTGATGACCTTGTGTTACTTTGTTTCTCCAGAGATATGTGCTTGGTAGTATATGTTGTGCTGCTTCATTGCTGAAACTAAATATTTATTCACATCATGCGAAGTTAATTTGTTTTTAAAACCAGCCCAAATATAACCAGTCCTTAAAGCCGTGGTTCCACTCTTCCTGAAGCGATTCAGAATTCAGGTTTTTTTAATGTTCCGCTGGTTCATTTGATGACGAAAAATTGATTCCTCGCATTTTATTTTTAATACTTGGATAAAAATAGAAATCGGAGGTGCTAGGTCAGGACTATACGGCGGAAGGTTCGTGCTGCTGTCAGCTCTTAGTTTTGATACATGCGACAATGCATTGTCATGGTGTTAATTATTTTTCCTTTTGGCAAAAATTTACGGTAAAGAGACATATATACCGATCGACAGTGATCTAACGCAATACTAGCAATCAGATCACTTTTAGAAACAAAAGACAAACTAATAAGCATATTACCAGCATGACGAATTCTTCGAACTTTTGTAGCTTTAGGTTATGTCCGTAAGACTTCCTTTCAGGATCATCACCAATAATGTTTCAGAGCAAATTTTAGGTACCACCTTGGAATTTTTCCAACGGTTTTCTGCACCAATCAAGTGCAATGGTTTTAATCGAGTCAGTTAATGGAATCTAATCTCCTGTCGTAACTGTTGATGTAAAATATTTTGGATTTTATCATACCAATGCCTATGTCCCTTGAATAAATTAGAAAGATGTATATTTCTCGAGCATTGCTCTATCAGTATTATTTACTCGGTCCGGATTCTTAAAATTTCTTCTTATAATCTTATAATTAAACCTTTCTTGGACTCTGATTGTTGTGGCCTGAATCCAGACATGACTTGAGAAAATAATAAAGTTTATGATGTTGAGACAGGATACAGCACCAACAGTTAACTAGAAGACATGGACTGGTGTGTTGCTACGCATGGCATTCCAAAGCACAACCGTAGTGAAGAGGCATCTATGGCGTAAATGGAATTATTGCCGGAACTAAAAAGCTTTGCGGGAGTATGGATAAACGTAGAACGCTATTTTCCGAAAAACGAATATCTAAGTAACTTCTATTTAAATCTGTTTCTACCTAAAATGGTGTAAACACTAAACGTACACGTGGGTGAACTCAGCCGTTGACGCCCTGTAAGATAATTTCCGTGTGCCAATGCAGTGACTGCAATTAAAATCGACGACGGTCATGTGTTTACCGTTCGTTTCTGCTTATGTGTTAGATGTCGCCAAAACAACCCAGAGAGCACCATAATGAAAGTGGGCTGTGAGTCACTGTTGGCTTCTGTGAATTCCAATACATAAGACTACAGCTAAATATACGGACGATGTAGTATTTCGGTATCACTCTAACCAAATTATTAATTGTGACGTGCATCAAAACAAACGATAAGCTACTGCAACATACCTATGAGGTATGGCCAGGTTCGAGAAGTTAGTGCCTCGACCAGATGATCTTTTGCACCTGTGCCTTTCTTGATTGAGTAGTAAGTTGAGAGGAGACAGAGGGTGGGGACTTCCGAGACATGCCAACAAAAGGCAGATTCCCGTCAGTTGTAAACTATCCGGTAGAACCTTATATAACTTACAGATCGACCCCTATCCGGAGGACAGAGATTTAAACGGAGCACTTTTTTGCTGCCATGCAGACTCCCCCCTGCACATGACAACCTCAAAATAGTCAAACAGAATGAAAGAAGTGAGCTGAAATGGAAGCATAGATAATTTAGGGTATGTAATTTATTTCTTGGCCACTCAGTAAAATCCCGAAAAAATCTTTGGGTCAGGTGATTGAACCCATGACCTCCCAAATGCGAGTCGCGCACGTTATCGTGGCGCAGTTCACCTGGTGACAGCGATATAAGCGTATATTTTGCTTCGGACGATGATAGTTTTGTACCACTTACGTATTTTAAGGTTACTTTGGTATTTAGACACTTAAAATTTCAGTTGAAATGCTAAAAATTGCAAAATATATCTATACTTTAGACATTACTAATGTAGAAGTTCTCTATCGCT
Organism: Mantis religiosa; assembly: GCA_030765055.1. NCBI lineage: Eukaryota > Metazoa > Arthropoda > Insecta > Mantodea > Mantidae > Mantis > Mantis religiosa. The sequence goes on from CM060950.1 coordinate 113,548,242, forward strand.
GTAAGACTGCGGAGTGGTCAAGGGTGCCCTTGTGCACAACCTGAAGTCTGGGAGGAATCCCTATAAGGTTTGGCACAGGAGTGGATGAAGAAAAGTCGCACTCTGAACGTGACATTGTCATGTAACTCGCCCGATGATCGATTATGTAAGCTGTTCGCAATAATTTGATTTCTTACTTTGCATATGGGATTATCCTCATTCAGCACGTTGCTATATATGTTGCACATGTGAAACAAAGATTTTGTTACACATGTGCTGCAAGAAAAGTAAAACGAAATCACAACTTAAAAAGAGATACCAGGTGTTCCATTAGCATGGCCTTCTCTACTCGTTCAGAAAACTATTTTTTACAAATGCTTGTTCTTTTATCTACTTCAATAAGCGAGACAAAACATTTGTAGAAATGGTTTTATAGCATATTTTCTAATAGGTATACTGGGAATGGGGAAATAGAGTAGACTAAGCATTTCAAATGTTTTAAGAGCTGATGGCTAGTGATGTCTTTGAAGTTATGTTCTCTGTGCATTACCGAGAGGGGGAGGGGGGGAGAGCGATTTGGAAATAATTTCAGATTTGAAAATTCAAACCAATAAAAACGTATAGGTATATGTATCTCGGAAATGATTGACTCCACTAAGATGCGTGCTTTTCCAAGGTCTACGTTGTTTCTTATTGTCTTTCTCATTGTTTTTTTTTTTTTTTTTTTTTATCTCTTGGTCGTTCAAAATGAACAGGACTTCAGAGGCTACTCCTAGAAAATTCAAGATGTACGTATAATTTGTCCTAAAACTGTCTTAAAGATGACATTTGAATCGAAATTAAAATCTATTTTTTCATTAAATAAATGTCCATGTAAAGAAGAATTTGAGGTGGAAATTTCCTTGCAAACCTCTTGTCGCATCCTAGAAGATAATGAACTTAAATACCAATTTTGGTATTTAACCGACTATCCTAATTTGAGGTAATGTCGTCTACGAATACACACAGATTTTATAAAGTTTGCATTTCCAGTGGAATCGGTGTATCCAATTGTTGGGTGGAATGCAAAATTTGCTCTTATGTGGTTGATGTCGGTCTAAATGACTTGAAATGGTCAGGGCTGCCCTACTCTTCCCAAGGTCGCAGGTTCAAACTCGGCCCAGATTGGTGCTTTTTAAGTGTGCTTAAAATCGACAGCCTCATGTCAGTAGATAAATACCGGCTCGAAATTCCGTCACATTGGTGGTGCGGATATGATATTGCCTGTTGGCAATTAACATCCAGTTAACACACACGAGGTGCCACAAACGTGGTAGCAAAAGTGAAATACTAGGCAGCGGGTATAACCCACTACTTTTCAAGTGATAACTATTAAACTTTCTTCTTTAATTACCCTCTTATACAACTACGTGGTGTTAGGGATACGTGGTGTTCCTCTTAAGGATTAAGGAACGGAATCTTGGATCAGTGAGAGAATCCAGGACGAGTGATCAGCCCTATGCCTGGTATGAGAGCGAGGGAAGTGGATGACAGAATGAGGGCGAGATGAAATGATAGGAAAGATGATGGAGCAGTTGGTGGAATGCTGGCATTGGAAACCGGAGGACCCGGAGAAAACCCGCTCCAGTGCCGTGTTGTCCACCAAAAATCTCACTTTGCAGTCAGAGACAAGTGGTCAAACCACTCGACCATGGCGAAACTACCTAAAGTACGAATTGGAAATTTTACATCCAAAAGTTTGATGAACTTTTTATTTCAAATTTGGTTGATAGATTGAGTTAAAGAACTTATGATAAAGAATCCTCAATTAGGGGGATAATACATGAATATATTTGAACCGAAACTATAGGCTTTGAACGTCTTTCAGTATGCCTATTACTGCAGTGAAATATGTACACATATATTCTGGAAGGAAATGCACTTCATATTTATGTATGCATTTGTGAATATCTTTTATTCATACCTTATAAACGGAAGGCAATGGAATCTATGGCAGTGGCCGAAACGCTGTTGCGTGCTTATCGACAATCTGTTCCAAATTTTCTGAGAATAGTGTTTGAGGTCCTCTTTATTGCATTAAGAAGTGACTTCAGGTAAAATTAATTTTTATGTCGAATAGAACATTTCCTATACCTTAGGTTGCCAGCTGAGGAATAAAAAGTAACTTTCTGTTAAACGGCAAAGAGTAATTCTGTAAACTACTTAAGAGTTAAAGCCTGTGATCGGTGTGAATGACATTAGAATGTTGCACATGTGTTGCCAGTAAAGATAACAACTAGCGTGCTCAACTTGGTAGTTTGTGGCTGACATGCACGACCGATGGTAATTTTAACCCAAAGAAAAAAGTGTTAATACTCACGTCAACATACCATCTTTAATCTCAACAAGGGACTGCAGATTTTAACACTAAACAATCTCGGGTTTGTATATCTCGCAGTTTCTGGGACATGGAAAGCGTTTGATGTGGTAACGTGCCTGTTAAATGTATTTAATCAGTGTTTGTTAGTCAAGAGTGAAATCGCTGGATTAAAAGGAGACATAGTGAGAAAGCACCCTCCATAGCTTGGCAATGACATTGCGCTACCAAATCCCTTAATGAAAAATTAATCTTAATCGTGCGTATACAAACAGTACTTTCGAAGGCTTATTTCTCAGTTAAATCGAGATAAACTTTGCGGAAATAGCTGCATTACACCTTTTGTTATAGATAAAATAGTTTCTAGTGCAGGTACTAGAGGAGGTATCCTGGCCTTTAAATTCCATACTCTTTCCATTCAATCGCGAGTAACAGCTGAACATCGACAGGGCTTTAAAAGAATGGCAACTTTTGGACAATTCATAGCATAACAAATCTCCGAAATGGTTGAGGCCATAAATTATGTTAAAACTGAGTTTTGAAGAGATGCATAATTTTTGTGAAGCATAGTTTCCTCTCTCCTTGATTACCAGTTATACAAAATTATGGTTAATTCGTACCGAAGAAAGAGAACTTCATGGGCTATTCTCACAAAATTCAGTAGATATACTATACATATCTTTAATGTATTTTATTTAACATCGTTAGCTATTTTTAAGGAAATCAACATTGCGAAAAATATGTAAGGAATTATTTTTAAAAATGCTTTAAAAATCAGGAGGCCTCAACTCCGTCGGTTGAGAACAACGTTATGATGTGCAACATTTTAATGTCATCTGCAACAGCTCAGTCGTGATTAATCTCATGATGAATCCTGTTGGCTGTGCACTGGTGAACTATGGAGGTCTTTCTCTGAGAGTGGGTGTGAGAAAGTACAACACCGGTTCAGTTGACTGATACATTTAATGAATACCTATAAAGGTGCTATTTGAAGGGAGTTGCCACCGTCTGAAAATGTACTACTTTTAAAACGCAGCAGTAGCAAATGTAAAGTATTGTATTACATCTGGTAACTGCGGTTGAAAATGTTTCCAAATAAGAACGAGAAGCGTAAATTGTCGTGAATCACCTTTAAGCTGCGTGTATGCGACGTATGTGATACCGTAGTGCGATCCTCAGGGAATGCGAACTACCTATAATCTATCATAGTTAAGCATTTCTGTTAAATTTAAAATATGGTAATGATTAATGACTTTTAATGAGTTTTAGAAATACACGCTACGCTCTTTTTATCAGCAAAATTTCCTTCTACTTCATGATTACGAGACGGGTCACCTGGCCTTGGCAGCGTCCGCAAGGTCTCGGTGCGCGTTTTGAGGTCCACCCTCAAGATGGCGGCTTCTGCTTCTCTCTCCGACGCTGGATGGGTTCTCTCGGGACGAGGAGTTTTATAGTTGTAGGTTTTCTGTGGATGTCTCGACTTACTCAGGGACTTCGGAAACTTAAGGAGCAAGGACCCATCTATGCATTACTTGCTACAGAGGTCGAAGACCTAGGGTCGTTGGACAGGTAGGAAGCTCGCATTACACATCAAAGAATTCTAATAAAGACAGTTTATTGTCGGTTGCAACCCGTAAATAACAATCAGATACAGTCAGAGCTCGGTTGATGTCCTCGGCTTGCAAATTTTACAGGAACGAATATCTTTCGCTGGTGGCTCGAATTATTACTCCCGCTTACACTTATTCCTTACACTTGATGTTCACATGCGGCACCTAATGGCCATTTTAGGCGCGATAACCTAATCACGAGTAGCTCATATTTCCCTTGTCGCTATGTCTGAAAAAGTGGGGTTACTGCACGTTTTGCCCTAATATTTATACTCAAGTCTGCATCCCTGTGGCTTCAGCGCATCCAAAGCGCTATTGGCCATATTTTGGCGGTATACTTCATGTGGGTGGCGTTCTTCCTTCCGATAGGCTGCCAAAATATCTGCTGATGTATAGTAGCCGTGTTCATTGAATCCCAGGCGACATCAAAGCGAAAGCGGAGCTTTCACTTCTGACCAGTTGCCACATGTAAGGGGTAAGGGTCCTCCACCCTCAAACATACGGGGTGGTCCTTCTTACTACATTCACCAAGTTAGTGCTGTTGCGATGTTTTTCTTGTGTCCTCAGAACTACAGTACCTTCTATTAGCTTAGACTGTGCACACGTGCTTGTTATGTGTGTTAATTAAGCTTATATTTTTAGAAGTTACATACAGGCTTACTTAGTATTGTGACTTTGTGGGTTCGTGAAATTAAAAGTCCAATTGCACAACTCAACAGTGTTCTTTATTTCCACTGAATTACAGTCGGAACACTTGCCGATTACACAGAATTACGTAATGCACACAATTACAATTCACCAGTTCGTCTGTCACAGGTCCACTAAACTCGCAGGTCCGATGAACGTTCAGTCTTCTTGTCCGTTAACTCACTCGGCGCTCCTCACGCTGCTCGCCAAGAACTGAACCGAACTCACTCGGCACTGCAGCCCCTTTTATATAAATATCGCTGCTTTCTGGAAGTCTCGCGGTTCAGTGAATCATCACGAAGGTTCGAGACGGCAGGGGGAGGGGAAAGAGACGGCACAGTGATGTTTTTCCAGCCACCCGTCGTTACCGCTATAAGACAAATGGGTGGGCGTGGCCGAACCACAGGAAGTCCCAACGTTCGGGTGACAGTATAGTTAGTGCAGTTTTATAAATTTATTACTGTTTAATAGGTATTACCGTTTTAGCACTTGCGTAATTTAATTAAGATGTGGGGACCGTGGGAATTGAACCTAACATGGATTTCTATTCATACTTATATATACCTAACAGTATTTTTAACTTTTCTCGGGTTCTAAAGCGTTTATGGCATATTTAATTATGTGGAATGTACATGATTATTTATTTAAATTGTGTTTAACAGAAGGGCACCTCAAAAAAAACTACACTGCTTAACTTTATTCAAACCTGTAAAATTAGCAGACATCCTTGTAAAAAGCTTCCAGCATTTAAACAGTAATAGATTTTCCTTACTAGTTTTTCTTTAATTCCTTAGTTCGTTTTTTTTTTTTTTTTCGTTTGAGGTATTTACTGCTTTGTTAAATCAACTGAAATTTCGTTCGCCATCTCTAGCTGCCATAAAATATAGGAAAATGTTTTAGGATAAATCGGCTCACAATTGCAACAAACAAAGCTCTATTGTGCAATCTTTGCTTATAAATTATTAAATAACAGAATATCCAAAGTGCTTCCTTAATTTGCAAGTAAATATCCCGCGCAAATTCATGCACACTGATGCAATTTCACCCTTTTAAAATTGTAATGACGATCCTACAAGTTATCGGAATGTTTTACTAAGCTTTCTTTGGATATTATGTTAATAATACGCATTTATTTCTTGTAGGTAATATAAGTACTAATGCAATAACAGCATAGATAATATCTCTTTTTAGTTATGTTATAAAGCGTTGTAACATTATCTGTTAAATCATACATTGATTATTTAAAATTTATTTGAACATATCAATGCCTATTTCGTACAGTGAATTCAACTTGATTTTTTCTTCTTCTAAACGTAATTTCAAACAACCGCAAACCTGGGTATTCTCGGCTGTAAACACGTGCCTAACATTCTTCACCTCTCCAACTCGGTAACTGTATCCTAAGATGTTCATGACCATGTGGTTTAGGGGTAAGAACAGTTTTTCCTTACAGAGCCAGGTGCCTGGGGATCCTTTAAGCGCGGTCACTGTCTTTTCCTTGTTTACTAAACTTTCACCAAAAACAGACGCTGTAGTGCAATCTTGAACTCAAGTTATACAAAGGCCTTCTACCCTTAGGGTCCATCGGCAGTGCTTACTAGTCAACAACAAAGTAATAAAATCTCTCCTTACAAGAACCTAGAGATGCCTTCGTTCGCTAAGCTGCCCAGTAAGCCGAAAACATTTTACATGTGTACATACATAAAACAATGATATAAGCAATTAAGTCATACATAATAATTATTTTCGGGGTGGACAGAAGTTTGTCTTAATTACCACCAAAGCTTCTACGTTATATGCGTTGCTAAATCTTATTTGCATAAAATACCAGAGCTTCCACCCCTTATCTTGCTGAATTCTAGCAATTCCTTTGCTTTCTATTTTTGCAGAGTTTTTGAGCTAATGGGTTTCTTACTGAATTCGCCGGAATGGCGAATATAGTTGCCTTAACTACTCTTGACCTCTTAGTAGGTGCTTTTCCTCAATACCTAACTTACTTGATTAATGATATTTTATCCTTGCAGAACTGGCTCTCGTACTTCTTACTCAAGTAATGATTTTAATATATAGAGGGCATTTATTGCAATTGTCTGTCATTTATTTATACAATTATTAATCAGGTGGGTATTACGATAAAAATTTGATATAGAATAGTGATGTGGAATGCAAAAAGCTACCATAGCTAGGAACTACAGGCCTTGTGCTCAGTGTTTAAACGTTTAGCAACGCCTGTGTCACCAATATAAGCACAGAAAATGTAAAACCGCAATCCAGACAAGCTTGTTTTTACTACATAAAGTGACACCTTTTTTATAATTTATTAAGTACACATTTTCAATACACTACGCCTCGCTGTCGATAAAATGGATCTTCGGATGTTCTGGCGATGCTAATAGGTTCCTATAAATATTAAAACAGACTCAAAAATGGATTTGTCATATAAAATATGGAACGCTTTTGAGTGATAATGAAGTGAAAGTTTGGCTTCTTACATTGATGGGGAGATCTGAGGTATTCACCTCTGTAGTTCAGATCCATAGCTCATCCACAAACTTCAGCTTGATTTGGCAATAAACGCGAAGGTATACCAGAGATCTGCCCACACACGCCGGAAATGACGCACCTCTTAGGCATGCCCACTGGTTGCCGAGTAGAATGCATTCCGCCTCACTGCTGCCCGTCGATGACACACTGAATCAGAATTGGTGTTCATCTTTGGCAGCCTTCTCACTGAATATTAATGGTTACCGTTGACTACAAAACAATAGGCTGTACTTGGCACCTGCTAGTTTCTTGTTACCAAGTTAATCAACAAACCTCAGTAATATAGCAAATTACCATAATCAGAATACGTTAATAGGCAGTTAAAGACAATGGCGTTTGTGAGCAATGTTGTTTGAATTTGGAATGGGGAAGTCTTTTATCCGATTCGTTCTTTCAAGTTTTAAGTGGATAAGCGCCTGCTTATATGCTTACTTGGTGAATTTGTTTTTAAAATGGCACTTTTGATGCACCATTTAGTGTCTGAGTTACATAGCTATCAACTGGTAGAATGGAAAAAAGATTGAGAAAAATGTGTAACTTGGAACAGTGTTGTCAAGTCTTCATCTAAATCGACAAAGTAATAACCAATTGATAAACTTTTTATCAAAGCGTTTGCGAGCTTACCAGAATAGGAAGAGGCGAATGCAGAAATTCATTAATGGAATGAGTAAGATTAAAGAAAAATAATATATGAAAGAAATGAGTAAGTACCATTTGTCTGAACGATTACTTTGGGCATCAAATGCCCGAGTTAGAGTATTAGCAAAAGGCAAAGGTTAATGAAACAATTTCACTCACGGACGTTATGTATATGTATATTTATGAACATTTAATGTTAATAAAGTAAACGACAGTACGCTAATTTGAAATGCACCATTAGAACAAAAGACCTTCAAAGCAGACAATATTAGGTCAGATGTGGTAAAATCGAATGCATAGAAAACGATAAGCCACCGTTCGTTTTCATGTATGGAACTGTAAACATAGACATCGTATGCTGATTCTGAACAATTACAAATAAGAATTACCTAAGTCTCAGTGCGGTTGATCATTTAAAAACGCAGAACATAAAAATAGGGACATTTTGTATCAGAGGTAGACACTATTAATTTTGAGTATGTTTAGGCAGATTAAATAGAAATTCCTAGTTTTGTAAATACTGTATGGTTTTCATCCCCCTAATTCAGTGGTGCCCACGCTTTCTTTATAACCTTTATAATTCACAAGACGACTAGATATTACCAGATCTTGAATTCTGATAACATGGCATCTTGCCAACTGGTACGTAAGCTCTTGTAATGGGTCCCAGATTGTGAAAATGCACAGTATTACTAATTATTGGCCATTTTATGCTTTTCTTGGGTTATAAGTTCAGAATAAAAGATATTGACAGTATGTTTTATGTTATTCGATAGTTACGTGTTCTACAAAACAGCGTATTAGGTTTCGTGTGGTTATATACTGGATATTCCTTTCAGGTCAATAAAACGAGTGTCAAGTCGAAAACAAAGGTCCATTTTCCACCTTCTACTTTCTGCGTTTAATCGAGTTGCCAAAGCCACAAAAGCTACTCGCGAACATTCGCAAAACGCAAGTCATATAGCCTGTAGTCAGGAGAGCAAATATAATTACAGTTATGAATTCATGTCCCAAAAGGCCGCGCCGTGGCTCAGTGGTTAGACCGCTTGGCTCTCACCAAGGTGGCCCGGGTTCGATCCCAGGCGACCGCAAAGTGAGATTTGTAGTGGACAACACGGCGCTGGGGCGGGTTTTCTCCGGGACCTCCGGTTTCCCGCGCCATCTCATTCCACCGATTCTCCATCTTCATCTCACGTATCATCCGTATGTAGTAAGAGCGGGCGTTAAACACTACACATTTATTCATTTATTCATTCATGTCCCAAAATAGGAATTTGAGAGAATTTTCCATTTTTGCGTGAATGGATACAATCAGTTGCAACTATCCTTGCTTTACTTCACATCTTAGGCTGTGAATTCCTTCATTTGCCTATACATTTTGTTCCATAACTGAAAACTGAGTATACGCTTAAGTTTCGGACGACTTTCTTAAAAAATATTGTATTAATTTTCTATTCGGATTCTTTAAGCAAGAACGTGGAACAAGTAAGGAACAGTAATGTAATCACGGAATTCATAAAATTAAAACTTCGCCGGCTAGCCTTCCAAAACAGAAGAGGAAGGGGGGAAATGCGAAACATCCATTTAAGCGGAGTGTTTTAGTACACAACGGTGTCTTTAAAATAAGCGTTTTCTGTACGTAGCATGAAGGTACATGCGAAAAAAGATCCATGAAACAGATTCTCAAAAAGAAACTGAATGTATAAAATAGTGTTTTTAAGAGACTAGTTTTTCTAACCCTTTTTGTAAAATCTTTAACATTCTTCCGTGTTTATAAAGAATAAGCTGACAGCCTCATACGTTTGCCTATATATGCTGCATCCTAAGGAAACCATTTGTAGCCAGACATTTCTTATGACTGAAATGACCTGAGGATAAGATAATATGCATGCTGCTTGCAGCAAAACAGACGCTGATTATCTCCAGGTAATGCAAGTTCTGGAATAGTTGTTTTGCGCATGTTCCAACCTAACAACTGAACTACAGTTTTTACAAGTGTTGTCGCTGTTATTCTTAGGAATGCATCAGCTTCCGCGTTATTGCTCATTGCTCACATCCGCTAACGGTTCTAATTATCATGGCTTCCTGGAATATGGATTGGGATTTATGGAGGTTGTTGAAACACGATTTCGTCTGAGAACCCGAAAACGATGTGAAAGAAAAGCATTGCAATGTTTTATGGGTATTAATGCTGAATGGGGCAAAAGTCTAAAAATAAATTAAATAAGGCAAACTAAAAGTTGAAAAAAGCAGAAATATTTCAAAATCTTCATATGATGTTAAAAAAATAAACTAGTTATACACAAATAAGTTTTATAATTTATGTAGATATTGTGTATGAAACGAGGTGAACATATGTGAATTTTATTAAAATAGGAAAGGAAAGGTTTCTATAGACAATGGGCCAAAAGAATCGATAAAATGTTGAAGATGCTCAGTGATATAGTCTACAGAAAGTACGAGAGAGAGAGAGAGAGAGAGAGAGAGAGAGAGAGAGAGAGAGAGAGAGAGAGAGAGAGAGAGAGAGAGAGAGAGAGAGAGAGAGAGAGAGAGAGAGAGAGAGAGAGAGAGAGAGAGAACAGGAGAGAGACTAAATTATGGCTGCTAGAGAACATCAGCAAAGGAGTAAAGAGGAGATTGTGAAAAGATCGTGTTTGGGAAAGATTGGGGTAGATCCTTAAGAAGAAAGTAGTATATTTAATTTTAGAGCGAGGTAGGTCTTAATTATACCGCATGTATGGTTTTGCTAAAATGGGGAGAAGGCCAAACCTCTGGAACCGTTGTATATACCAAATGTTCCATGGGATGAAACTTGAAATATGTATGTATATGTACATATATGTATGTATTAAAGTCGTTTAATTTATCTGATAACGGCAGACATTTTCAATATATTGGGTTAGCTTTAATTCAAAAGAGTCACATTTTAGCATTTACGATTGCAAAAGTTTAGGTTTTATACAGTGCACGTTATCTTTAAATGAGGATTTTTAAAACCTATATGTTGGGTTTATTTGACATTTCAGAATATGCTTGAAACGTTTAAGGAAGAAAAAAAAAAAAGGGATGAAAACTTCAGCTAAGTTGTATAGGCAAAAGGGGCAAAAAAAAGTCTCAATTTTAAATGAGAAGTTAAAATCGAGGCAGTTAACTTGAATGTAGAGGTGGATATCCACAGTATCAAAAGTGAAGGTTAATTTTGAAATATTTCTTCATTAATATTATATATATATGTATATATACATATATACATATATATATATATATATGTTTCATTTCTCGAGTTTTTCAGCAAGCATCGTTTTCAGCAAACGCGATTTTGCAGACAAAAATATATATTACAACAAACAAAATGGAGGCATGCAATGATCGCTTTAAATATGTCTGTTACCTTTAAGCTTCTTCACTGTCATCTGATAAGGGTACAATTCCTACCATTTCGTCGTCCATTAGCCTCGATGAACCGGGCTGTGGTGACTCTGAAGGTGCAGTTTGTGTTGACGACGACGACGACGACGACGACGACGACGTCGTCGTCGACGATGATGATGACAAACGAATCACAGGAAAGGTTCCATGTCGTCTTCTATCTCGTCGATTTTCCACATATCACGTTCAATCCTTTTAGTTTTATCCACATAGTTCGCCCAGTTCTGTACCGTAACATGCTTGTATACCTCTGAGATCAGTCCCCTTATTTCTGCATGTTTGAATGATACGTTGTTCATTTTATGTAGTTCTTCACTTGTGACCATACCATTTCGATTGGATTTAATTCACAATGGTATGGAGGCAATCGAAGAACTTGCCCTCCTGCTGTCTTTGCCATTTCATCTACAATGCATTTATCATATGTTTATATTGAGCCGCAAGAAATAGAAGTTCCCGTTTAAGCATATCAGGCTCGTACGGGATTCCTTTCCGAGTAAGCCAAGCAATGATGTTATTTTTATTCGATGACTTAACAGGTAAAAGCTCGCTTTTTCTGTTGTGATATTTTGCATCATCGATTACAGTGATAGCTTCCTCATGGCTGTTGGGAGTAGTTGTTCAGCGAACCACTTCTCATATACATCCTCTGTCATTTCATCATGTGCGTCGGCTGTTTCTTTTGCACAAAAATGTTAGTTCAGCATTTTTATGAACTCTTGCTCATTCATTACCCGCCTTGACCAAAGCAAATCTTGCTCCGCGACCCCGAGATGACCTGAGTCCTGTGCTTAGTTCCTCAATTGCTGCCTGACGGATACTTCATTTTGGTATCCCTCCACGCCTTTGTCACTGTATGACTTAAATTTACCCAGGATTCATCAGTGTAAACAATTGGTTTTCCCAGGTTTCTAAACCTTTTTATGTCTTTAAGATACCTATGTCGCTATCTGATATCTCTTTCTGTTAGTATACGCTTGTTACCCCCTTCTTTCATATTCGAAACCCAAATCGTGTAGGAACCGATTCAAAGTGGCCCTTGAGAAATTAGGTAGGGTGTCATCACTGTTTACCCTTGCCAAAACTAGATTCAGCGTGGTTGGAAGGTTTTCAAGCAGAAAAACAGAGCAATATGCCGCACTCCACTTTGCACTATTCCATTATATTCCATTAACCTAGCGTTCTTTTGTTTCCCCGCCCTTTTTGCTTTCTTCTCTGATGGGGTTCTTAGGGGACCTTTATACCAGGTGAGTCAGCCCCTATTTATTATCTGTGCAACCTGCAGTTTAGTCTGTGAAAACATTGACCCGTTTAGCAGAAAAGCTGTTATTGCACCTCTGCCTTTCTATTTGGTACTATACACACCCAGCATTAATACTTACATCCCTGAATAAGGACCAAGAAGCTGCGAAAGGTTTAAATAAACGACAGTGATGGTGATCAGGCATGGTGATAAACGAATGCTTTCCCGAAGAACGATATAGAATACGTGGCAGCAGGCCGAGATGGTTAGCTGAAGGAGTATGGTGACGCGAGGACTAGATTTGAAGCGACATCACATTCTTTCGGTTTTTAGTTTTCCTTTCTCCTAGTCTTTATTGTTTGTATTTTAGTTACTAATTTATTGTTGCTACTGTGTCCTTTTTTAGCCCAAGACACAAGAATGACAATCCCATAATTAGATATCATTCTTAGCTTTCAGATCGTTTATACCATATCTGGTGTTGTAAACCATATTACGTAAATTAACTTTCATTTTTAGGAGTACGTAAACAACATTAAATCTAATAGTTTTTTTTTTTTTTCATGGTTGAATCTTAGCTTTCACTTCTTCCACTGTCAAGAGAGTTATGAACATGTTAAGTTCTCGGTTAAACAGAAAAATAAATTGTCAAAGTGTGGATTTCATCAACGCAGTAAATGTACAAAGTGACGACCCCCCGACAGTAAGATAATGGAGCATTCTTTCCTACCAAGCGTTGACACATGCGCAAATAGCTAAAGCCACTTTGCATTTGTGAAGTGTTTGAAATTTGGTTCAATGGGTCAAACATAATACCGACCATAATAAATTATTTACTACGAACCATAAATTTATATCTGCCAGTGATAAACATGGTGATTATTGTATTTTATAAACACGTATAATCTTATAAAATTGTTTGTATCATGATATGAAATGATAGGCCACAAGATGTCAAATAAAGTGTAATAAAACTTCTGAGCTGAACACGAAGGATTTGAACTCGGCTTACCGTGGCAAAGTGGTGCAGTAACCTTCATAATACCATTTAGCCAGTGCTACGTTACGAGCAGACGTATACGATTTTATACGATTAAGTAACCGCAGAGTTCAGACTCCGACCTCGCATCTTTACGCGCTTTTTACAGCTTCATACCATGCCTTGGGCTCGTTTTGGTAGTTTTAACGCTAATAAAAACGTGCATCCGCTATTACAATCACTGTATGAGCTAAAAACAGCCGTAATTTGTGACACAAGCGAAAACAATCTACCTAATTCTTAGCACTCTTTTTGTGTGGCTGTACAACGAAAACATGTGTTAGTTGAAGATTTAAATCCAATTGGTCCCATTGTGTAGATATGCCATTTTGTATTCCAATGTTACTGTCAACTGACGCATGTGATAGGTTGTTCCTTCAGGCGCACGTGTAAAGGTGTGTGCGAATGTACGCTAATGAATAATAGTTTGCAAACTTGTTAAAATTGTTGCTGGAGCTTTCTGTATCTGGGTATTGTGTTTTTGGAATCGACATATAGTGTTTGCTTTCTATCCCATACAACATTTATGCACTGAGTTATCTACCCCTCCTCTATAAACTGTTTTTCAAATCACCCATTAGAAGGCATTCAATAAAGGCATAAGTTACATATATCGTGTAGCAGGCTGCATAAATTCAAAAATAAATAGGGGCAGGTGTCTCGCCTGGTATATTTCGTCTCTTCTTAGCTTCCGCTTCCATAATTATAAGTATTTAAAAAAAACTGTTAAATAGCATCACGCAACACTTCAGAATCTTGCACACGCAATAAACGAGGAGCATAGTTTCAAAACGTATTAAATTCCCTCGCAATCGATATTTAGTTTGATGCAATTTTATACTCTTAGGTATGCGTTCTATAGTGCTAATGAGCTAAATCGAAGCATTTCGCTTTAATTCGTATGTGTTTTCCTTGTTGAAGTTGGAGTATCGGAGCAAATCGTATTTTTTTCGCAAAACTAATCGGTTCAAAACATATTACATTTTAGCCCGAATTATTTGTTTGTAACTCTGCTTGATAACGCGGCAGTTTTTCCCTCTCTTGTTAGTGCCACATATGTCCACATTGATTGTTGGTTCATTGTGACGGTGTTTGCATTGTCTCTGGTTATTAAAATGGAAACCTCTGCCGCTGTTGGTGACAATTCAAGGGGAAGCAGGAAGCGAGTAAAAGTAAACGTGCATCTGAAAAAAAGCAAGGTGATTGTGAATAGCGTCACGCAAGAATTGAATTTTCGTGTTTTGTGGCTTATAACCATATATATTACAATACTCTTTTACAGTTATGCAAACTCAGATCCAAATTTATGAAATTTCGAAGTCCCATGCCATCATAAGGAAGGACAATATAACACTATGCAACACTAATCCAGCATACTTTCTGGTGAAAGCAAGACAAGTGGTATATAGTGTACCAAGTAAATTGAACCAAGATGTTCGATTGAGTCATATGGTGACAGTTACTTCTCTTAAGAAACCCAAACCAGAAAAGTACCCAAAAGTGATCGAACAATAAACAGCATTGCTGTAAAATATAAGGTTTGCTATTAGTAATTTAATGTAGGAACGAATAGAAAAAGAAAATACAGCTCCATGAGGAAATACTAACAATAATGTGTACTAATTACTATTTGTTTAATACGAGAAAATTGAGTTATTTCGTATGAATTTAATTTTAAATTCCTCTTTTTTATAATTTATTATAGCGTTTTCATCAGCATCAGTTTTGAAATATTTTACATTGTGTTACTATTTTCTTATTGCAGTTCCTCATAGTTCGTGCGTCACCTACAGTAATTTAAAAGCTAAAAGTTTGAGCACCCCACAGATGGATCAAACTGTATTAAATTCTAATAAAATACTATTATTGTTCTCATGAGTGGTTCGAAACGTTTTGATTCCAAATTTAAGGTTCAAAACGTATTCAGTACATTTTTCAGTTTAAAAATAACTGGAAATAAGGTGTCAAGCATTTAAATTTTCATACTATTTAGCTCTACTAGTCGGTACAAATATTTAGGCACCTCGTTTTTCTATAAATGTTTCTTATTTTGGAAGAAAAATGTTTTGTTTTGCTGAATTAGGAAAAGGGGACTTAATAAGTTTTGAAACGATGCTGCTCAGTTTAACATACTCATAGGAACTCTATTTGCAAACTATTCACTTTTACTGCATCACATTCCCTTTTCTGTGCTAAGACGAGTGGCGCCTGCTTTGGCTCGCATCTGTCACCACTTCTTTGAACAGATGGCTGTCTTTTGTTTATTTGACACATACGACGAATGCAAGAAGTTAGAGGATTGCGGTTTCTTTTAAAAATTGCCTTCAACCCTCCTTTACATTTCTCTCGCTTTGTCCCCCGATGTAAACTCAAGAACAAAAAGTTTTCTCGCTGCCTACATTTTCCAATGCGTATATATAAAATTTTCCGAAATTGCTTGATATAAAAAATTATAGCACTCGTCTGAATTAAGATGGAGAAGTCAAACATGGCGGGTAGGAGCACTGTAGTCTTCTCTACCTGAGAAACATTTTTTGTAGAATTATAGCGGTAAGCTTTATAGTTACCGCATGATGAACACAAACAGCAAATATCGGACTTTCACGAAAAATAAGCATTTTCGAAAAATTTGGGCCTATAGAAACACAAAACGACTGTAAAACTGACATAATCTGATAGAGCAAATATTCTACATCAGACAGTGTATTCAAAGCTGCAAATTATTACACGTAATTATTTATACCATGTTATTAGCCAGTTGGCAACAACGCGAGGGTGGAAAAGGACGAAGCGTGTGTTAGACATATATCCCATTTACTTCCATGCTATCTTTTAAGGTTGAGACAAGTTATAGATACACTAGAGATTTCAATATCCGATATTGGGTGAATTTATCGCCTGACGTTTTCCTCTAGTTCTTGCAATGTATGGGGATTTGTTGCATTCACTTGATTTTTTTTCAAGTTCTCCCGTAGATACGCATAGTTAAATCGGGAGATAGCAAGGACCATAATACATTATTCTAATTGCCTTCTAATTTCTGAGCAAGAGTTGGTACATATGGATCTTCTAATGTGCAACAAGGCACGTTAAAACCTGAGTTAGATCCCAGGCAACCGCAAAGTGAGATTTGTTGTGGACAACACGGCACTGGAGCGGGTTTTCTCCGGGATCTCCGGCTTCCCCTCCATCTCATTCCACCGGTGCTCTATGTTCATCTCATGTATCAGTGTCGCCACCTGCACCACCTACGGTGCCGTATGTAGTAAAAGCGGGCGTTAACCACTACACACATTTCATTTCTTAAGTGCATCATATTTAATTATTTGTAGTAATGTGTAATCGGTTCGAGATACGGAAAACTACACAAATACCAACAACACTCATAACTTAATTGTCACGTACTTTTTTTCATTTAAATGTATAGGAACGAAACAAATTGTTTACTGATAGCACTCCTAACTTAAATAACACTGTTTCAAATTCTTTGCGCGGAACAAATCAGACAATGACTCCAGTTGAACTGATATTCACTGACATCGTGCTGTTGCGAGTCTCGAACATGTAAGGTCAATCCACTGACGTGCTATTTGGTGTGCGCAGTGTGAGAAAGGAAACGCAGTCTTACATGTTCTACAACCTAATTTGTAATTGTTCTTAGAAAGACATTTTTACCGAGATAAAATAGTTTCAACAACCAGTTTTATATATTATGCACATTATGTATGTAAGGGATGCCTGTCAAAAGGCGAGAGATACAGGGATCTGATTCTATTTCCCCCCAAAATAAATAGATAACGATTTTATACTTTGCCTGCAGAACTGTGAGCCTCAGTGGAAAAGCTTTGCAATTTTTAGCGGATGCATGTATAAAAGTTTCACTAAAATCGCTATGTTAAATTATAGCTTCAGCAATAAAGGAATGACAAGTAACGCCAATAAGTATTTCAAAATGTGCTCTACCTATTTCTCTGTACCTCTGTTCTGATTCATTTTGCTGTGTACGAACACTGTACGGCGTCCTCCTTTTCGTTTGACGTAAGTGTTTGGAATTCTGTATCTGTTTCCAACTGGTAACTCATCCTGACTTGAGATTCGAACTCTAGACCTCTTGAACGCGAGGCAGACATGCTACCATCTACGCTACGGAGGCGGGCTTTTTATAACCATATGTGCTTAGGTTGCCCCCTCGCGTTTAAGTATATAAATGAGCAATCAGTTTTAATACTAAACCAAAAAGGCTGGAACTTCAGAAGTACTTGCAACAAGTAGGGTACTTCCAATATTTGAAATCGTCTTGAAGGTATAACGGTATGCTTGAATCAGAATGAATGCTTACACGGATATTTCCCCATGGTAGCTCTAGCGGTCTTATAAGAGCATCGGCACGAGGAACCGAAGATCCGAAGTTGGAATCCCGTCGTGCCGTTCAATTTTTCAAACCAAATCAACTTTCAAATTTAAAAACATATGCGCACGGAACGTTTTCTATGAATGTAGGTGGTAGAAACGTTTCACCCGATAATAAATACCAAAATCTCAAAAGGAAAAAAAAAAAAGTGTTAAAAAAGGAAAATATGGAATATTTAACAGTAGAATGTATAACGGGGTTTATAATAAAATGTGTAAAGAACGATAAAATTGAAAAAAATGGGACAGAATCTCAAAGAGATAAATATTATTAAATGTTAAGTATTCTAGGTATTTAGGAAAGAAGCTGTGTAAATCAGAAAACAGAATAGGCTAAGAGTGAAATGTTTTTTCAGGTAAGGTGCCTTTCAAGGGATGAGAACAGAATTTCAGCCAGCAGAACATGGAGAATGCTGGGTAATATCCTGCTCACCCGAAATTAGGGAAGCGAAAGTAAATGATTGTAGATGGCATATGCTATTTTTAACTATGGAGGTAATAGGAACAAATTAAAATCAGCAACGTGAGCTAACAGTAGTAATCAAGACACGTGACCGGAAAATGAGAGGAAACAAAGTAGGCGTGAGATAGTGTATTTGTCTAGGGTGGGATCTCAGTTTCTAAGCCTGTTCAGAACCCCATAATACTGTTTTATCTTGGTATTCGCATGAGGATGCGTAGACCTCGGACTTGAAACGAGAATGTAGTTTTCAGCATCAATTAGTAGATAATTAGCTAGTTTTGGTTTGATAAACTGTATAGGGAATTTATAGTGCAACAGCATTAAGCCAAATGGTTTGGAAGTACACAAACTATTTAATTTAAGGTAGACGAATGCGAAGTATTGTTTGGAAGAAATGAAATACTCAGCGTGGAAATGCAGAAATGGGCAATTAAGCAGTAATTATAGGTATTTGTATACCTCGGATCGCTCTTGAAAAGTAAGACTCCCCTGCAGTTAAAAGAAATGCTCCTGCCTTACCGGTACCAGCCCGTACCGGCATTAAATATGTAGAATCAACTGTTAGTACATCATGCTTTATAGTTTGGTACAGAAAGTAGAACTACACACAGCCCTTTTGTGTGTTTCTTTTAAGAGCGTAGCAGAAATAGGGCTTCGGAAATGATGCAACGAATATGTACCGTTCCAAGTCCATAAATTGAGAGGAAGCGGAAGAATTAAACTGTCAGCCTTATATTTGGAAACAAATAAAACCGTGATGAAATTGCCAAGTTCTGTGAGCTTAGTAAAAGACTGAATGGGAATACTAAGTGGAAGAACGCCAAAGCTGTGGCATAAAACTGGAAGAGAAAAGCACCCTCTTGTTGCTCTTCTGTAGCTTTAAAACCCATTCCGTGGCTATCGACCACAAGCAGTGCTTATCGTTCTCGGAGTTTCCTCCCTCTTCTTCAACCGCCAGAAATCCCCTCGTCAAGGATCTTTTCAGCAATCGAGAGGGGTGGCCACAAAATATTACTCCGGTGTCAGTATGCTATTTTCAGGCGCTTGTTTATGAAATGTTATCGTGGCTTTGTTTTAGTTTTTCTTGGAAGAACATACTTACCCCCAGATAGTCCGAAATCCAGGTTAGGATGCTCAAAGATTCTTAAATGGCTACAAGACATGCGTGACCTGCTTCCAGAATGTCGCCTTTAAAACTTCTAATTTATCGCATCACTTATACTACGGATTTCGATTAACAACCATGGCCTTTATGAGTGTCGCATGTAAAAACAAACTATAGCAAAAATGAGAAGATGCTACGATTTTTCCGTGCTTGGTACCGATACACACTTTATAAACTGAAGTATGGTATTTGTAGTTTTTCAGTTTGTAGAAGTCCCAAAATCAGTTCGAGACTTCAAACCAACTTGCAGAAGTGGATAAGAAAAAGGAACATTACGAGGCAACCATTCCGTTCTCCTCTACGTTTTACCACATCTGTAACGCTCTGTCTGTTTTTTCAGCTAGGACTATTATAAAATTATTTTTCCAATGGAGGTAGAGCTATAACCTCTGCAAACAGCTGTAGGACAGCATTTTGTGTCCATTATAAAATACTCTGTGGCTACCCTCCGAAACCATTTATATGATAAACGTAGCATTTAAACATGAATGAAACAAATTCACATCGAATTGTTTCTCCTTCGAAGCATTTGTTTTCATTCCTTAGTACCATAACCAATCAATATTTGTGTATTTTTAACAGAAGAAAGTGAGTTAGACTACGTCAAAGGACAAAACTATATTTGTTAGTTCAGATATATTATTAGTATAATGTATTTTACTCTGATAGAGAAGCAATGATACAAGCTTTGGGAGGCCAGGGCCTAGCAGTTGGAAATATGCAGGTAAGTAGACCTCTCGTTTCAGCTTAAGCACCAGAAGCACTATCCTCATAACCTGAATCTTCTGGAAGGTTCTTTCCTCGTTTCCAGAAATGCTAGAATATTTTGTGAAATGTTCCTAAAACCATAAAGCGAGTGCTTTCGCGAGTAGGTCGGTAGAAGTGACTCGTTTATTGAGTGCGTTTCTGGTTCAAAAATGGTGTTCTAGGAGCTAGTTTGTGACGTGCTGTCTTACCTTTTCCGTAAGATGTCCTTCGTTCTTTAAAATTCATCGAGAAATTAAGGAGAGTTCTTATTCTGTTTACAGGTTATTTAAGGTAAATTCTGTTCATTCCAGTTAACTTGAAAGCTTTGTGCATCGTTTGGGAACGTAGCATACATTTTATATACACTTGTCTTGTGGTGAGTGGAGTTTCTTATATTACTTTTTTTCGCTGTGGCGGGTTTTCTCCGGGATCTCCGGTTTCCCCCGCCATCTCATTCCACCGGTGCTCCATCTTCATCTCATCTATCATCAGTGTCATCGCCTGCGGTGCCGTATGTACTAAAAGCGGGCGTTAAACACTACACATTTCATTTTTATATTACTTTGCAAGTTTCACTTTTCTTAAAGTAGAGGTTTTTAAATTTCATATTCTCCATTTGGTTTCATACATTAGCGTTTTGATTTAAAAAATAGTGGCGTGCAGATATTTGGCATTTTAGACTTATAGGGAAATGTAAACGTTATTCCATGAATTGGTATTGCGAGGAGTAAGTGGGGGAGGGGAGAAAGAAAGAGCACATACGCTACATACTGGTTACTTTTACTTTCTCTACCACCAACCCATGAAGTTTCAGCAAATCACAAGAAATCTTCAGAAAATTATCCGTTTGCATTTATTCCGGTGTTCAGCATGACTCAAAACCGAAAGGAGGAATAAATAAAATATTTCATACTGGAGTCATTCTATATAGTATGTCAGGCAAGATTTTCAAGAAAATTTCTCCACCCACACTGCTCTGCAAAAATGACCTTAACTATTGAACTGAAACTAATATATTTGAGGTAATTAATGTAAACATTAAATGACCATACATTTTTCATCTTGGAAGTCGTGTTGATGATTGATGTTGTACAGTTTTCTATAACGGACAATAAATTTGTAAGCACTTGTAATAAGTTCCTGCTTCATTTCCAAAATATTGACTCTCTAAGACATAACCAAATTATTCACATAAATTTAATAAGGTATAAACACATTTAATTAAAATGCATGGAAATAACTTTTAGCAGTTACCTTTAGTTCTTAATATTCTTTTTATTAAAATACAACAAGGTGAGCAAGGCTCAGAGTGAAATTCTTGCTGATAAAACCAGAAGCAAAACTATGTTTCCATGTCGGAAAATTTAAGACGAAGATAATCCTTGACGTAAGTGTGCTCAATAAATTACCAACCCATATAAAATAGTTTTCGGATAAAAAGGATTAGTGTACAAACCTCTGTATTCCATCAAGGCATATGTTAGTAATCGTAATAAATATATAACTGCATGTGCATATCTTAAAGTGGCTTATACAGTGGCAATATTATGTTTGTATCGGCATGATCGTCATCCGCTGCCGCTGCTATCACCATCAGGTCACGCATCTTCTCGTTATCAGTGCCTCTTAAGGTTTTCTGTTTGTTAGCTTTTAGTATAGAAATGAATTACTGACGCGTTTTCAGTGACGACAGGCGATGTTTTGAAATATATTGAGCACTTCGTACTTTGACTTTCCTTTATACCTTTCCGTTCATAGGGGGATTGTTTCGCAAACGATTAGGATAGTAAAACCAGCTTATAAAGGCATTCTATTGCTTGTCAATATGTTCACTAAGAATTAAATTTAGGTTTGTGATAAAATACAAAGGTATATTGTTATTAATCTGAAAGAAAAAACTGACACTTTTAATGTGTTTGCTTTTACTTGTTGAAGAGTATAATGAAAGAATTAATAAAAGTTTATGTGCACGTTTTGTTGCTTGATTTCACAACATTTTCAATATTCGAAATAGAATTATTCCTAATATTGAAACAAGTTGCAATATATCAACAGATATAAGCAATGAAAACGAGGTTTTCCGTGTTCTCTTATTACTTAATAAGATGTATGGTAGAAAACCATACAAGGAGGCAATTATTGCCTTCCTTCAGAACTGCCGCACACTGCACGTCATTTGTAAATTCAAGTAGGCCCAAGTGTACAAATATATGTAGTAGATTTTCTGTAGGAACACATTTCAAGCGGTACGGTGTTCTGAAAAGCTTTTATATTCCCCAGAGAGAGGCGAGCATTATATGCACAATGCAATATCGATTCTATCTAACTAGACACTCTTTCGTGCTACGAAGAGCAATTTTTCATCTGCTACAAATAAATAGGTGGTTGGTGAATATCTCCTGACATCCCCCTCCCCCACGGAGGACGTAACTATTGTCCAAGGTTTCAAAAAGTGATTCATACAGCGCTTTTTAGAAATGGTGCTACATATGTATTAACAAAATTGAAGTAGTGTTTACATTATTCCCGATAGAAAATAGGATAATGTAAACTAATTTGTTTTGGAAATACCTGTAGAAATAACCCTGTCAGGCGCTTAGTCCTTTATTACATACTTGACGTGTGAAGCGTACGGATGAATACTATCAAAATCGAGATCTTAACACGTCTATTAATGGTACTTTAAGATAGGCTATTCTATAATGTGAAAGAAAGCCCCCCCCCCAAGTAAAAGATATGAAATGTGTAGTGTTTAACGCCCGCTTTTACTACATACGGCACCGCAGGCGGTGACACTGATGATATATGAGATGAAGATGGAGCACCGGTGGAATGAGATGGCGGGGGAAACCGGAGGTCCCGGAGAAAACCCACCCCAGCGCCGTGTTGTCCACCACAAATCTCACTTTGCGGTCGCCTGGGATCGAACCCGGGCCGCCTTGGTGAGAGCCAAGCGGTCTAACCACTGAGCCACGGCGCGGCCCCCAAGTAAAAGAAGGAATGGTATACAGCGAAGGGAGCTTTTTGACACTTTCCAAAGCAAGAAGTAGCTTATTGGCTCTCTCTCTCTCTCTCTCTCTCTCTCTCTCTCTCTCTCTCTCTATCGCTCGCTATCTACGTACATCGTTTGTCCCGCCTACATACAATTAGCATCTAGTGATAGCTTATAGGCTTGTGTAATCAACTAGCACATTACGAATGCTTGGAATGGAATGTCTTATTTTGAACAACTTTATAACCTCAGTAGGTGACTTAATTTTTCCTTTGAAAGACAAAACATTAGAACGACGTGTATTAGAAGTGTATTGGAATTTTATTTAGATCTATATGCCATATATCGACATGTATGGAATAACTCCATTGATAACCATATATTGTAAATATGCATAATTAACCTGTTTATATTTCATGCTAAGTTCAAAAAAAAGTAACAATAATCCAGTGCAAAGAAATTCCTTTTCCCACAAATAATTAATGTATGTCGTGTTTCTCCCTTTTACAGTCAAAATTTTCAGTTACATCACTGACAGCAACTACATTAATAATTTTATGCATTTCATTATGAAACCAATAATTGACAAACTGTAGCCTTTACATAGAAATAAATCTTTAAAATGTTTCTCCTGAAAAATGTGTAAAAGGTTGATTAGACTGTTTTCCAGGTACCCTTCATTTCTTAAACATTATGGTTTTTGTGGAAACGTAGAGTCAGACTGAAAAATTCAATGCCATAGCCGGGTTTGAACCACGCCGCTCTCTCGAGTCAGTTGGAGAATTTAATGCCATATCGGTACGTTGGCCATAGTAGCTCAATGGTAGAGCGGCTGGACGGAAACCAGAAGATCCGTGATTCAAATCCCGGCTATGGCATTGAATTTTTCAGTCTGACTCTACGTTTCCACAATTTAGCCTACACACGGCCAGTGTGATAGAAATTTAATTTCCATTATGTTTTTTTTTTTTTTTTTTTTTTTTTTTTTTTTTGCCTTGATGTCGCAAAATAAATGTCTGTGTGACACAGTATGGCCTTGTGGGTATGATGAAGAAATAATGAACTGGTCTTTGAGAATGGAACTAATTATTTTGAAAGCATCTAAACCTTGTATAACATACAGGAATATCTATAGCGATTCTATCACCGTATAACCTCTTCGGTTAGCTTGATCGTAAGAACATTTTCCTAACCGTAAACTTGTTAATAGATTTCAAACGGACAACATCCAAGTTTTCACTAAATAACTATAATTTGTCGCAAATCTGTCCCTCTTCCTATACCGAGCGGGATGGCTCAGGCGTTTCTTCTGTGATGTGCATTCGGGAGGTCCGGGTTCGCTTCCCGTGGTTGGCGTACCAGACTCATGGTTGTTTCCGGGGTTTCCCCGGGTCACAGAAGTATGCTGGATGTTTTCATTATATCGCCAAATTTCCTGTCCCTCCAATTCTCTCCCATTATTTCACAACCTATCTCATCTGTGGTCTCTTTCGGGGTGGAAGTGTCGGCGGGAGTCTCTGCGTTGCATAGCAGGAGATAGGCTCTTGGTAAACACCTTCGTCCTCCGGCAGGGCAATCAGGGCAAATACCGTCTAAGTGGGCTGTTTGAGGACCACGCAGGTGGAATACCGGTTGTACTAGACTGCCGGGGAGTTCCAAACTGGTCAATGGTAGGGACCGTGCCTAGCTCTGTTGTTCCTCCTTAGAGTCGACTGCACTCTTATCTCCTCTCTCCTCATCCTTCCTCCCGGGGGTACCCCACTTGGTACGTAGGTACAAAAGATCAATCTGGTCGAAGTGCCGAATACGCTCTGTAAATTCTAACCTATCTCATCCAACGTCGGAAACCTTGTGATATTCACAAAGATCCTTCCTCCCCCTCGGTAGCGTTGTGGTAGCGTGTCTGCCTCACGTACAAGAGGTCCCGAGTTCGAATCTCGGTCAAGGTGTTACCTGGATAAGGTTTTCCGGGATTTTCCCTTATCCTGAAGGGAGGGGTAACTAAGCTTTATGGACCCTGGACTCATTTGAACATCATTTCACCCATTCCATTCATCGTACGATATGACTTAACATTGGAGGACGTAAATTACAACAAAAAAGACCCTTCGCCTTACGTCACATTATTTCAGTGGGTACTTTTTGAGACTTGCAATAAACACTACTAAAATACATTCAATATATTTATACATCATTAAACCAATGCCGCTTTGTATACGGAACATTCATGAGCAATAAAATAATTATAATGTATTTCATTCTATACCCAAAGGGCCCTTAGAATATAGGGAATAACAAACACAAGCAGTTTCAATCGGTTGAACAGAAATTTTTATCGGTTTTCAACTCGAATTGTATCAAACTAAAGTTCATAAGTTATTACTAGGGGGCGGATTTTTCCCTATTTGTCTGTTTTACTCCTGTGTTCAGAAACGTAGGCCTTTTAGTTTTAAGCTCGTTTCCTACTATTATTAGCCTAATTTCTTAGTTTTAAAGTGCCTATAAAAGCCTATTTCATACGTTTGTGCCTATTCTGCTTAATAGTGCCTAAAACTTCCTTTTTAGCCAATTTCTTCTGCTTGTAATTTGTTACAACAGCTTTTCCATTTGTTGGTTTCAACGTGAAGTTTTCGGGGAAGGGAAATCTCTTACTGCTGCGCATTCGATATACAAAAAGGGATTTAGCCAGGTAGGTATCCGCCTTACAGACATGTCACAATGCGCTAATAACGTCATGGAAAAATCTTGGAATCCGTTCAAGGACGAGTAGCAAAGACCAGCTAAATGATATTTCAATGGATTGACAAATGACCGCTTTTTATGTGGGGAATGGAAAGCCTATTCTGTAATCAGTGTTTCAGTGCACACATAGATCAGTTTTTTACGCAAATATGACAAAAGAGAGAAGCAACAGAAATGTACTTCTTACACAGTGGATAAATGGTGATCCATCGTTTAGCACACATGGAAAAGTAATTTTTTGTCAGCCTTGTGTTAAACAGATGAGTTTAATCATTCATGTCTGTATTAATAATATATTATAGTATTTTCAAAAACCTTGTAAAAATCAGCCCCTGTAGCAGCATTATGCCGAACACAAATTAGTATGTTGAGGAGAGCCGAAAGAAGAGAAACTGAATGTTTTCAGTTTTCCAAAGTATAGCACAAATTTGCCTAATGTGAAAATTCTCATCACATGATACGACTTTACATTGAGATTTAGCTTAAAACATGTCTGAATCGTTAAACAAGCCCCTCTAATGCATTTCATCTTGTTTAGAATATTATTTATTTGCAACTTATAGGTATAGCTTTCCAAAGTCAGTGTACTGGATTTCACAATTTTGTTACGAGTATTCTTTTGGCAATTTCACTGCAGGAGCATGCTTTTTGTGCTGGTGTAAATGCTTATTTCTTGACCTAATAGTAATACTTGTAGAGGTATTATAAAATAAATTATTGATGTCAATTGTTAAAAATGATATGAGATCACAATCAGTACCACTGGTAAGCAGGAATGTACTGCCCTAAGATTTCCTTTACATGTGTGTAAATCTACTGACACGAGGCCGTTATTTACCCAATCTTAAAATCACCACTCTGGGACTCTGTTCAGGTTACAACTTAAACTTGTAAGGCCAGCGCTTAATTACCTAGGCTACACAGACACACAGACACAAATTTAGGATTCTGTAGCTTTAGCTTTTAATTAATTTTTGTTGTTCTTTGTATCTTTCTGACACATACCATTTTAAGTGATATTAAGATTGCTTTGATGAACATTTGAATTTCTTATCTTTCCAACAATCGTTTCTATTAAGGAGACGCATCTGTGCAAATTGACCCAAAACTTACAACAATCCCAAATTTAGTTTTTTTTGTGTTAAAATCAATATATATATATGTATATATATATATATATATATATACTTTAATAATATAAAGTTTTCTTTTTCTAGCGACACTAAAGAAAACGTTACATGACTATTTAAATAATCCTACACCTTTATCGTAATTCCTATTACGTAATTTTAACCTCAGATTTCTCAGATTCCATATTTTCTACATTTTCGTAACTTCAAAATGTTCCACAGGATGCAGTTTTCTATTAATCTGTATGAAATTGTAAACATGGCTGTAAGGGCAACTGCATATTAAGTGTGCCCATTCACATTTGTTGTGTCTTTGTTATTTGTATTGAAAAGGATTATAATGCTTACTTCTTACTGAAAACGCTTAGGAAAATAAAAATTGTTAAATAGGTGTGATTATTTTTCGCGTTCGTTGATATGGCGAAGGCAAATATTTCACATAGGTACAGGAGGTTAAAATTTGTGCAGAAACTTATACCCCAAGCATTAATTTTTAAAATTAACATAGGTATGTGGGACATTTTGAAAATCGCCTTTAATTTAGACATAAACTGTTTTAATTCCTCGGAAACTGTTTTAACTAGAAAGCTGAAACTTGGTATTATTCTATTCTTGATCGATCACAAAAATAAATAGAATAAATTCGAAACAAATCTAACAAAACTTTAGATATTTAGACCTACGTCTTTGTTTTTTTGACATAGTTAATTACTTCACACCTTTCTGCACATTATAGCTCATACTTAGTGAAGTGGATTGATATGTATTTTAATTATACGACAATATCTGTGATTTTAACTTGCTGTGGAACCATTTATGAAACTTGGAATAAATGTAGAACTATTTCGCCTAGAGAATCGCAAAATAATAGTATCTGCAATTAGTGGGTTACATGTTTGCCTTTCCCAACACATTCACAACCTAGGGAATCCCAGTAAGGCAATTAATATACTGAGCCCCCAGAATTTTCTTATTTCTGCTCCAGTACCGGCCATTGATTTTTCTTTTGTGTTAATGAAACTTCATGCACATACACAATATATGCCAAGTTGTCAAAAAATATTAATGGATATATTGCATAAAATATTCAAATGGTAGCTTCACAGCAGGAATGTTGCAAATTCTGGTACGTCAGGATTGAATCTGGAAATGAAAATAAAATAAGTAAGCCTATGCCAATATTGCCTTGAACATACCACAAACATTTGCTTCTAATTACTGCTTACTCAGACTTGTGCCTCCATTTAGGACCTCTGTGTTGTATCTCACTCAAAGGCACACCCCGCCATCCTCTGAATCAGATGACGCAACTGTTGCTGTTGCTGGTCTGACTGACAAATTACCTTCAATTTCATCTTCAGAGAACTCAAATTGTGAAATATTTGGCTCCACCACTGCCAATAGTTCCACAATTTCACTGTCTGTTAAGCCTTCGGGGAAAAAAAGGTTAATTTATTATATTTATAAGTTGTTAGATTATTAAATTAAAATACCTAATAAATACTTTTATATGCCCTGCATGCAATATGAATATAAAGAACTAAAACGTCCAAGAAAAAGCACCACACCTTGCAAAACAAATAAATATGTGATTATAACCTACAAAACAAGAGTAACCCATTTTGTAATAATTAGAGTTCCGAGGTATCAAATATGATACCTTAAAAAGTAGACGATTTTGAACATGAACATTTTAGTAACTAAGATATTTATTTAAATGATAAATGAAAAACTCCTAAATAGAAATAAATACTTAAAATTGTAAAACTGCCAAAGAATATGCATATTTACCTTTCTTACATCCCCCACATGTTGTATGGCTTCGGAACAAACCACTTCCAGCGGCTGCTGCCACCTATGGATTGCACTAGTAAGGTAAACCAAATGACGAACATAATGTGCAGGATGTAAATTTTGCGATACCGGCAGGCAAACTCGCTTGGCTTACTGCCTAGGACGGGAAAACTTCGAAACCGGAGGTATCATATATGATACCTACGGACGCTAGAGGCTATTTTGCCCATTTTAATGCATTTTTGCCTGCCTATTTCACACATTTTTAGTGCCTGTTAATCCGCTCCCTGGTTTTTACTATATACATTTCAAGGAGTGAAAATTGAAAGATGCCCCAAAATTTAAACTTTAAACGTTTAACACTATTTTATGCTACCAAACAGTACATTGTTACATCAAGGCTCTTCCTTCTGAAATAATTATGTAAGAACTGTATTTTAACAAAATAATTGCACTGGATATCGAAACAGTGCTTCAGATCCCTTCGATTTCAAAGAATGCGTGCTGAAACTTCTAAATAAATAAAACAAAAATTGCAGCACGAGGATCATTTTAAACTAGCGAAAATGTAAGACAAAGTTTAAAAATTACCTGCTGTATTTTCAAACACCTGCAACATCCACTTGAGCTTTGTTTGAGCATTTCATTGGCTAAAAATATCAATACTACTCTATGAATATTCTAAAAAAATTACTTACATTTTTTTTTTCAAACTTGAGTTTTGAGTTCATTTAAATTACTATTTGTTAACACAATTTAAGTGTGAAAGGATATTCATGAAGACTCCTTCACTCTTACTCCATTCTATTTCTGGACAATAAAACGGCGTGGAAGTGCTTCACTTCCATTGTTTTTATTTGTTCCATTTATACCCTGCCTTTAACTGCAATGGTCATATTGGCGGCCGTTCTCCTTTGAAACATATCGAAGATGTGAACTCGCATTCTTTGGGTTTTAATCATTAGCTCAAGCGCACATTCGCACTCTCATTAAAACTTCCACACTCTGGGGAAGATGAGGAATCATCTTGGTTGGAGAAAAATTCCACCCCTCTAGCCGGAAATCGAACCCGGGTCCCCCCGCATGGCAGGCAAGTGCACTACCAACTACTTCCATTGTTATGGCCGCCCTAGCATTTGTTTGCGTATGTAATACGCTCTGCGATCGTTATTTAATTCCGAAATGTTCAACTGAAAATTATGTTCAGTATTTCAGTAAGTGAATATTTAGTTTTATAAAATTCTTATGACAATTATACATTATTCTATTGGTGAAATAATCGAATTCCTTGCGGTTTGATTTTTCTATAGATATATCAAAAGCTCGAGAGAGATTAGTTATATCATGCTTCTATGTCGTACTACACTTGTTTTTAATTTGTATTACTCATTATACAATATTTTGTATTTTGTAGTAATGCTAATAAAATATAAAAATAATTTCAAATAATTGCAGCATTTGTATTACATTACAATTGATAGACTGTCCTTAAAGTCTTGGAGCAGAATTAGCAGTAATATGTACAGTGAGAAACTAGACCACTACAATGTTTTATAAACGGAGGTGATCTCTGCGTAACGGTCGTTGTTTTGTAATGTTCTGGCAATCTCCTTAAGTAGTGAGTTCTGGGGATCAGTGAAAGATGTGAACAGCTGTTCATCTGTAGAAGTGTGAAAATCTTTGAAGTGCAGAACTGTGGATGTATCAAGGAGCGGCCGCACTACTTTTAACCCATGAAACGGTAGTGTCTGTTTGGTTAACGCGTGTGCACGTCGACTGCTGCCTTTGACCCTTATAATCGTTTTACAAGACAGACCCTCCTTCTCGCAGTCCGTTCTGCAAAGTTGCCACCTTTCTCGATACGTCATGGGTATCGTACGAGGTTTCGTCTAAATAAATTATCTTATGTCCATTACTGGAAAACTTTCATAGTTTTGACAATATATATCGCCAAGCTACAATTCTACTGGATTCCATAATAACCCTTAAGTTATTCAGTGTGCAGTATTTGAAACCCAGCTCCTTTAGGAGGCCGCGCAAACTGCAGTGCCCATAAGGAAAATCACAAACTTCTTGCAAATGTGCAACCAATTAAAGGTGGGCGCTCTCCCTTTTGCATAGAATCTATAAATTTCTCGAAGAATTAAATCGCATATGAAATCATCTACTTTAGAGAAACGTTTCCTTTTGTTTTCACACTTCATAGGCGTCTTTGGTATTTCTTTCGTCACAATATTTCTTACTGTATTTCTGTCAATACCCATAATTTATCTACATTGCATGACCCCTTACCAAGATTATTTCTCAGCACATATTTTTGTGTTCAAAACAAGCGCTTGAATTTGCTTAGAAACAGTTCCCGTGGAAACTTTGTTTTTTGAGGCTTTTCCAGTAATTTAACTTGGCTCAGTTACTAACACTATTGTCTTCGCTTTGATTATTTTCACGTGACTGAAATTTATCTACTACTTCATTTACATTTACCACTGCATTTCCCTCCCACGGTCTCCACATCGCGACACACAACGAATTGCTGCACATAATGAAACAGATCAACTGGAAGTTGGAACTTTGGCAACTGAGACTCCACGTGGAGTAGACATGCGGCTGTCACTTCGAGAAAATCAGGGTTGCTATTGGTCCTCAACGACAGTGTTCTATTTCTGAAGTGTGGAGATAGATTTATGACGGTCATTAGTGGGCGGGAGGCTCAGGTTCCTTTGACTCCGAACTGCACATAGACTTTAAGAGCGGTTTCTTTGTTACGGAACGACGTATTTCCACCAAACATTACTGCCCATCCCGACAAATGTTATCCTTTACGTAGCATTGGTTTGATTTTAATCATCTCTGGTCTTACTGTTCTTCTCCATACTTTACTAAAATTTTTCCTGCATTTACTGAAAAGGCGTTTATTTCAGTGAACAAGTATTCAATTTATTTTTTCTGATTTTATAGAATTTTTTTTCTAATTGCAAAATAGTTTATTAAATTCCTCTTGTGAGATTAATGTTAATTAAAGGCCTTTCCATATAAACTAAACCTGCTTTGTGCACATGACAAAGTGCTATGTGAAAGCAAGTAGCGTGACGCCGAATATTTCAGGGGTGTAATTGTCTTAATCAGGCACACAAGGCGAGTTCCGATATGTGTAAAACTACACCTTGTGCCGAAGGTAGCTTCTGGTTACTGAGAGCATAGAGCGTGAATATCATTCATTCTTCATAATCACAGGGGACCGGATTCTTAGGTTTTAACCTGTTTTGTTCCCAACTTTTTTGTGGCCTAAGTATTCCTTACGCCGTTGTCAGTGCTGGCCTGTCTCCGTAAAACTCGCACCACAACTTTTATGGATAAGCGAGCACTGCTGTGAAGTATGAAGGTTTTATTTTTAATGACATTCATCAGGGCCATCACCCATGGTTAAAAGTTATTCAAATCGATCAGAAAATCTCCGCATTTCTATACCTCATTTAGGAAAATATCAAAAGTACAAATACATATTTACTTAAATGTAATTTAATCTAATGGGAAAAAGCGCTTCAACTCTCATGTTGAGAGTAATGTTACGAGTATTATTGGCATGTTATGTTTTACATCCTGAACCCTCGTAGTAATTTAAATGTGAGCGCTTTCAATTATGCAATAGGAGCTTTAACTTTTGATTTCTTTTAGCTGCTGTTGTCTGCCAATCTGGAACCATTTGAATTTCAGCAAGCCTTACATAATTATAATAAATATAACTTTGCTTTAATTTTATATGTTGAGTGAATAAATGATGTTGATACTACACTAAAGTCAAAATAAGAATAGATTGTGTATGACAGTTGGTACTTAAATAGGCATCTTAATTGTCTCCCCACACGTTACGTTTTAATGGAGGAGAAGACTAGAATAGCGTAATACTCCGCTTATTTTTTTTAATTTTTTTTTTTTTTAATTTTACGTGAAATCGGTAAATACGGTTTACAGCAAGCTGTGTTTTGATAGGATCTATATTCAATGTGCTCCGCTAACCTTCATTTACGTGAACCTTTCCTACCATAAATAGTGTAATTCTGGCGGCGTTATAAACGTAAGTCATAAGGACGAGTTTCTGTACCATAAAACTTCTTTGTAATTTTTATTAGCACCCCAGAGAAAGCTTTCTCAGCACAGGCTTTTAAAATTTTACAGGAAACAGCTACATATCAGTGAGACAGAGCGATAGGCATCCGTTCCCCATGTAATGTGTTCATGTAGCTTATTTCAAACTGAAGTAACATATTTTGAAATAGAAACAGAAGACCAAAGTAATTCACATCTAATAGAAGTATATTTCAAACAAGCACTTTTTACGACTGCCCAGCAAAGACTGGACGCTAAACAGGACGAAAATGAAATGTGTAGTGTTTAACGCCCGCTTTTACTACATACGGCACCGCAGGCGGTGACACTGATGATACATGAGATGAAGATGGAGCACCGGTGGAATGAGATGGCGGGGGAAACCGGAGGTCCCGGAGAAAACCCGCCCCAACGCCGTGTTGTCCACCACAAATCTCACTTTGCGGTCGCCTGGGATCGAACCCGGGCCGCCTTGGTGAGAGCCAAACGGTCTAACCACTGAGCCACGGCGTGGCCTAAAAACAGGACGACAGTAGTAATAACAATGCGTTGGTTCCTTTTTAACTTCCCTAATATTGTATGTTATTGGTTGCAGGATTTATATGGCACCTATCCTCGTTCGAATGCTTTGATTCGAACGGACTTTTTGAGATTGCGTATTAATTTACTGATGCAAAGTTTGATCCAATAAGGAAATGCCGATTTCACATAAGAAAGAAGGTAAGATTAATATAATTGCCTTGATAACATTAGAAGGTAACGATGTTTCCCTAAAGGGTACAGCCGCGGACTCCTGCCCCCCCCCCCCTTAAATAGCTGTCAACAGATTCAATGTGCTGATTGGAGGATTTAATGTAACAACTGTTCACAACGCACATGCAAAATCTGTAGAACGGCTGTTTTTGCGAACGCAATAAATCGCCATATAACCACTGACGAAGAGATTGAAGGCACTACTTGTGCTCTTGAGCTTCTGGGTTAAAATATGCATTAGCTGTTACTTTCTGTTTAGCTTTAGCATTTGCAAGTTTAGGCCTATCCATGCATCCAGAAACATAATTGTGCTAAAGCACTCCTTTTAAATGGCTTAACAAATAAATGCAAATAAACCATTATCTTCTAAAACTATCACGCATAAAAATAAACAAAATAAACATTGGCTGTATAATAATTGTCCTCAATCTTCGAAGCATAGTTGAAATTACATCCCTGCAGTTACGAGAACCTAAACATCCCATGCTTCTCGAATTTGTGCCTATAAGCCATCCTTTGTGCATCTATTGGGTAATTTGAGTGCAACTCCCTTTTCATCTGGGCCCACACTTTCTTAATAGGTTTCAAATCTGGCGAACAGAGAGAACAATGTCTGATGTCTTACCTCTGTGAGAACTAATATGAAATCTGAGTGGACTAGATTATTATCTTGTAAGAATTCAACTGTTCTTTCAGGCTATCTGATACTCACAGAAGGTAACGTACATCTTTGGATGGTAAAGAGTACCTTTGTGTTTCGAAGAAAATGACCATTTCGTGTGAGAATAACATGCTATTCTTGTCGGTTGGCGTTCTCCTCTGCGAAGGATGGCCAAAACCAGTTATGATCGTCCGTCAGATGTTGCTTATTAGCAACATGCAAGAAGTCCAGCATTGTTAATAGTCAAATTATAATTATTTTAGTTTTGCCGAATGCTCGGTCTGAAATGTATATGCATAAAATAGTAGTCACTATGCCTTTAAAAGTGAAACTGCTGCACGCGAGAAGTAAACCTGCGGTCTTAGCTATGGACGTACCCTACGATTTGTCACAGCGGGAAAGTAGCACGTTTGGTGATACAGCTACTTGTTGCAGCAGCTACACAGCTGTATTGTGTATGGTGTAAATACTGCTTGTGCCATGTGGGACCGGTATATTTTTGGCGTTTAAGATATGACCGTTTTACAAAGGGAGGGGACGGCTGTAGATTGGTTTACGGTCTTTATTTTGTTTTATGAGTGTTTTACTTTCAACATAACTTTCTCGTAATGTAATCGCCCATATGCCATATCCTTCCGCATGTCTTTGAGAGCATAGTATAAATTATGGGCTACATATTTAATAAAGGTTCATATTATATAAAAGCTTTGATTTTAATCCAATCAGATGTATTGATTTCCGGGCTTACTTTTGAATTTAAAATTTTGAACAAATAAATCATAACAGTAATTCAAAATAGGTGATTCCTAATTAAGTACTCGGTGTAACAAATTGCTAATTGATTACATTAATGTAAGTATGATTTCCATTTATAACACTTTTCTTTAATTTTTTAATTCTTAGGTAATTATTTGATTGTTCCGATATGTCACATCCCATATCAGGCATTGAATTGGCAATCCTTTTAAGCCTTAACTTTAAAATAAAGCTTTGGAGCCTAATTTCTCTCCGAAAATGTTTGTTACACAATGAGGTTAAATACCCAAATACCACTTTTTTCATGAAAGCACGCAAATTGCTTTTTTGCAATGGGAAAATGTGGATGCTGTTCTTCTTGGACACGCACGCAAGCGCGCGCACACACACACCTAAGTGCTCTGTCTGTGTTTCGCTACTTACTCTACGCCAAGTTACTAATATTTTGCACTCCTAGTAAACAAGATAAGAAGGAATACAGCACTATCAATGAAGGTCAATACGCCTCTACGCATTGCTGTGTTGTACGTGAATATCTTATATTTTTACCCTGTTTATCTCAAGCACTCATTTACTTTCTCTACTTCCTAAAGTAAATATGGTAAGCTTTGTATTCCACACAAAAATTCCGTGTCAAGATTTAACCGGAAATTTGTTTTGAGGCCCGATGTCTCGCTCACCCCCGCCCCCCAAAAATAAAGTTTTGTGTGTGACGCATGCTTGTGAGCAGCATAACTCAACCGAAAGGTCGGTTGTAAATTAAACTGGATATTTTAAGTTCGTAAAGGTGCTACACGAAGCTTTTCAAGAAAATCACCCTACCCTAAACCAACCTTAGCCTGCAAACTTTTTCGAATATTTTATTCTCACAACAGTAGCTTTAACGATTTTTATTAATACCTAACGATATGTTCATGAGAACATGAAATCCTGGAATGTTCTGGTCGGTCTCCGTGGTCTAGGGGTAACATACTAGATTAGACCGGACCGGACCGGCATGAAATCCTGGAATGTTCTGGTCGGTCTCCGTGGTCTAGGGGTAACATACTAGATTAGACCGGACCGGACCGGACATGAAATCCTGGAATGTTCTGGTCGGTCTCCGTGGTCTAGGGGTAACATACTAGATTAGACCGGACCGGACCGGCATGAAATCCTGGAATGTTCTGGTCGGTCTCCGTGGTCTAGGGGTAACATACTAGATTAGACCGGACCGGACCGGACATGAAATCCTGGAATGTTCTGGTCGGTCTCCGTGGTCTAGGGGTAACATACTAGATTAGACCGGACCGGACCGGACATGAAATCCTGGAATGTTCTGGTCGGTCTCCGTGGTCTAGGGGTAACATACTAGATTAGACCGGACCGGACCGGCATGAAATCCTGGAATGTTGTGGTCGGTCTCCGTGGTCTAGGGGTAACATACTAGATTAGACCGGACCGGACCGGACATGAAATCCTGGAATGTTCTGGTCGGTCTCCGTGGTCTAGGGGTAACATACTAGATTAGACCGGACCGGACCGGACATGAAATCCTGGAATGTTCTGGTCGGTCTCCGTGGTCTAGGGGTAACATACTAGATTAGACCGGACCGGACCGGACATGAAATCCTGGAATGTTCTGGTCGGTCTCCGTGGTCTAGGGGTAACATACTAGATTAGACCGGACCGGACCGGACCGGACCGGACCGGACCGGACCGGACCGGACCGGACCAGACCAGACCAGCCTTTAGTTCCCGAGGTCGCGGGCTCAAACCTAATCGAGAACCATGACTTTTATGGTGTAAAATTTTTTAGTAAGGTTTCCTTTGGAATTGAAGATTGGTGGGCCCGTGAGGAACGCAAAATAACCTCAGGCCTAAACAAGAGACCTAGGAGTCTAATTAGGCGTCTTTCACCCCCCATTATGGACTGGGACTCTTGAACCATAGCAGTTGGAGATCCGTAAATAGTTTCATTTGTGGGATTATACCATGAAGGTATATAGCTTAAACTTGATATTTGAGCTAAGGAACTTTACCAAGAATGTGGCGAGGATATTTTGAACGTTCCCCAACCCCAAATTACTTTTTATTAGAACATTTCGTTATATTTTATTTTCTCGAAAATGACTCTTAAAAATATTCATTAAAATACTATGGATTTAAGGTATTTTGAGATCAAAGTGTACATCTTGGAATTTTCTGGAAATTTTCTTTACTTTTAAACACATTTGTATAACTGGAAAACCTAATAAATGGAAAAAATCATAATGTTCAAAATGTACGTAGATGTCGTCGAAACACGTAATTTTATACCCCGCATTTAACTTCCCCGTTCTCCTTTGGAACATAATCACCCACTGGCGATGTTGTTAACTCATACGTTAGGTTACTGGTGCTTTGTGTTTTTAATCATTAAATTACTCACACATTCGCACTCCAATTCATACTTCCAGATTCTGGGGAAGATGGGGAATCAACTTGGTTGGAGAAAAATCCCCAATCCCAGCCGGGAATCGAACCCGGGACCCATTCTACAATAGGCAGGTGCTCTACCGACTGAGCTTCTGGGCCAGCCTGTAAGTTTTGCTGACCATTTCCAAGTTCTTCGAAATTAGTTTCGATTTACAGATACTGTGTGCCTAACTCCTAATTGCCATTTCCTTTTCTTTTCTTTCTCATGTTCTGCAAATAACAAATTCATAACGTAGTTGCCGACTGTGAAAATGTTGACTATTGCTTTAGCCTAGTGTATTCTTACACTGCAGCAAAATGGGAAAGAAGCTTTTATCTATATTAAGAGGTAAACGGGAGGAAAAGCGTTTTTCTAGAAGAGCGAGTAGAAAAAATCTATTAATGAAACATACATTTTAAGTTTGAAAATTAAATGCACACCAACTGGTTTGACACTTCAGCAGCCAGGTTTCAATTGTATGTGTTATCTTGCAAGAACACAGAAAATACACGGGATGTATCAGATACTGTATTTCTTTAAAATAATTAGCTCTTGCCATTAATCAATATAAAGGATACAATGAAAATCATGCTTTCATAATACTGAGGAAAAGTATCATTTCTATACACAAGTATTGACTACTTTAAAAGTAGTTCATTAAAGCCCCATATCTTATAGGAGTGCATTGTTCAATAAATTAAATGAACAACTTATAAAAACCCTTAAGAGAACCAGTTTGGAACAAATTTTTTAAATTAATTTATTTTGATCAGCTTTGTTTTGGGTATAAATTAAGCTGAAAACGTACTTGAAGTAATCGGCAATAAAATATTGTGACTTCTGATTTCTCTGATCGTATTTTTGGTGAAAAACAGGCCTCTTATTGGAGAACTTAAAAAAATTATCAATAGATATGAAAGTCAAACAAAGGAAGAGGTATAAGAGACAAAAGAATAAGTCATTTAAGTATACGGTCGATGATATGCTTTGTTAAAACAAAATTGCGTGTTTCAAATATGATTTGAAGCAATTTATGTCAGTAAATGTTTGAAGGTGTTAGGAAAATATTACATGTTGCTTATTCTGCACCCAAAATAAGTTGTTTGTTCGCTTTTATCCCACCTACAGGACAGTGTCCTAAGAACTTCCATACAAAGTTGACTGCTATGTCTACCACCTTAGCAAGTGTTTTCGGGAGTAAAGTTGACATTGGAAGACAATCAATGGTGAAAATGACAATAGCCAATGTTGAGATTTCGCGCGAGGCGTATATAGTGAAGTTGCAGCTAGCACGTAACGTGTGTGACCAGTGCCCATCCTTGGAATCGATGAACCCTCGCGCGTACGACTTGACAACACTGCCTCTTGTTCACCAGGTGAAGGAAACGGAGGGCTGGAGAGTTGCAGAGGCTGTCCCTTTAAAACTAACAGCACCAGGTTTCTTGTCATCGTCTCCCAGCTGATCCGCGAGCACGGCATCATTTCACGTCATGCAGTCTTCCTCCACTCTTTAATTCAGAATACGTGGAACGGTATTGACCGCGTTATTTCATTTGGAAGCTGACGCAGATAAAAGGTCACGTCAGTATAGGCAGACATCAATAGAGGTTATGATTATCTGATTCATTAATGCATTATATTAATTTTTCACTATCTCAGCCACTTAAATAGAAGTTAACGCATTGCACTCCACCTAAAGTTCAATACCGACATTTCACGGCAAAAACCCTTTAGAGGTCCCCTAAACCCTAACACTGTTACTTAGAAAAAGCCCGAAGGAGTCCATGTGTGCGTAGCTGTAAATATAACGCAAAAAAGAGGTGGTTAAATACAGATGGTATTTTATTTCAGTATCTGTATTTTTACATAAATTTTTTTTGCAAATATTATATTTTCTAAAATGCTTCCAACGACTTTTGTTAAAATGCTGTATGTTAACTGTTTCGTAACAACTGAAATGTATACCTTGAATTTTCTGAGATCAGCCTGTTAAGTCTTTATTAGGGACGACATTTGTATAACTGGTAAGCCAATAGACAAATCCTACCACTCAAAAATGGAGATCTCGTTAAAGCACCCATTTTTTTCGTCAACCATTTTCGGGATATTCCTTGTCTTATTGGTTTGATTACTGACAAAAATAACGACATAAACGGCCTACTTTTCGCTTCGTGAACTTGAAGCAAGTTCGTATTGCCTAATGTGGACCCAGTTCTAAAGAAATACTTTTGTGGTGACCATGCAAAATTAATCCTTTGTATGCGTTTTATATTGTTACTTTACACGTCAGCCGTATTTTAGGACCACATTGGTTCAAATTCCGGCACTAACACTGATTCTGTTTTTTCAACGTTGTCCTAACACGACTAAAGCGTGAAAGTACAATAATTCCCAGTAATTGACCTAATAGTGGCCGCGCCATGGCAGAGTGGTTACACAGCTTGGCTCTTACCAAGGTGGCCCGCGTTCTATCCCGGACGACCGCAGTGAGATTTCTGGTGGACAACATGGCGCTGGGACGGATTTTCTCCGGGTCCTCCGGTTTCAGCAGAACAATTGCTCCATCTTTCCTATCATTCCTCTCGCCCTCATATTCGGATCCAAAGCTTCGGTTCATCAGGCCCAACTTAAAAGGGATAGAGGAACAACAATCCCCTAACACCACGATAGTGGTACAACTAGGGAACTTGAGGACGACCTAATAGTGGTTCAGTTGTAAAGCTCGGGTTTAAAGTGCATACATACACGTTGAAAGTAACTTATGGTATGTCATCTTCATATAAATTTGAGATTTCATTGTGTTTTACCAGGAAACATGCTGCGTCCGTTAATGTGCTGGCACGTTGCCATGGTAGTTCAGTGGTTGGAGCAGTATGGCGGAGATCAGAAGATCCGTGGTTCAAATTATGGTACTAAATTTGTCTTGTTTCTACCGTTCCAGCATTTTGTTATTCCTATATAGGTATATACTCCACAAAATTGTAAGTTTAAATTTTATGTGGGTATATGCTTGGTATATAAGTATTTTTATGTAATAGATATTTTACAAAAGGTAATAATTTTCTAACAGCAGAAATATCATTATTCACGGAGAATAAGAGTGATTGTGGGCTGCCGAACATCAAAATTCGGTACAGATAACATTTTAAAAGTCCAATTTCATTAACTATTTCCAATTCCTCTAGTCTCATAGAAAGTTTTATTTCTTTTATTAATAGCATTCATATAGGTAGTTAATTTTTAACAATTTTTCTGCTCCTTTTGGTTTTTTTTTTAAATAATGACCAGTTTTGCGTTGCATATAAACAAATTACAGGCGTCGCCTTCGGCAGACGAATGATCTGAGATTGTCATGTGCTAGAAGTTCTGCCAGTTTCATTGGGAGAGAGAGAGAGAGAGAGAGAGAGAGAGAGAGAGAGAGAGAGAGAGAGAGAGAGAGAGAGAGAGAGAGAGAGAGAGAGAGAGAGAGAGAGAGAGAGAGAGAGAGAGAGAGAGAGAGAGAGAGAGAGAGAGAGAGAGCAGTTGTTTCATATCACGGCAGCCTTGACTAAATTCTGCAATGAAAAGTATATAGTACACAATATAGATCTAATATGCCGTGCTCGGGAGCCGGAACGAGATATTTAAAAGCTCTTCAGCTTCTCTTTAATTCTAAACGTGCACAATATAAGTAATTAACTTTCTCGTTCATATTTCACGGCATGAAAACAATAGAAATACAGTTGACTCAAGTGAAATAGCTTCATCATACTTTCACGTATGGTTTCTTTGGCTTAATAAAAGCCCAAAAACAACCTAAATTCTGAGAGGATAGTTTGAAATTATTGCTTACTAAACTCTAAATGTTCTTAATGTTCAACGTAAATCTACATGTGTTAAATATAAATTTCTTTTGCAGAAGCAGGATCTGAATTCAAAATACATAACTGCTGCGTCATACATGACTATAATGTACGTTAAAACTTACCAAGGATCCCAGATTAAAAATGTGTATTTGTTAGATCATTTTATTTTTATTTATATAATTTTATAGCAATTTCTTCTTGCCTTCTGCTCTTTATTAAGACTGTTATAAATGTCATTGTTCAACAGAAATAAGAACGTTTTGCAGTCTTTCGCGCATTCTTGGAAGAAATTCTCATACCTGGTTAATGATTAATCTGTAAAGGGTTGCTTGCGAGTGAAGGGAAGCTATTGTCAGGGGAGCAGAAATAGTTCCAGTTGTGAATTCATCCCCAATAAAGGACCAGTACAGCATTTTTTTTCAACCTGTGCAGTCGGTTAACTGCTGCCCTTGTTCTTAGGCTGTATCGAAGGATTTATTTGTAATGAATTTTACATATGAGAACTGAGAGATAATGCTTCAGTTTTGTAAGGCCCGTTTAAAAACCAATTTTCTTAATTTTATATTTAGATCCTACAAATAAACATGAAATAAATGTATTTTGAATCTCATCGTCTCATATCTTTTCTACTGTTTAACCGTTGTATCCATGCACAAAGTAACGTTTTTTCAACATTTATGTTAACTGAATAAATCACTAATTTCCGTATTTTTTGTAATATGTAATTATCTTTAAGTTTGTCATATTTCAAACATTTTAGGTGACAATCCAGGTCATGTTCATTAGCATATACGGACATCCTAGGTAGCAGCGTAGTGCCAGTGTACTCCGAGCGCACTAGGACATGAGCAGATTTTTCGGCCGGTCCGGTGATCTCTCAATATTGTGATGCATCTAAGCTGCGATAGATTGCTGTGTGTAGGTCACGAAAATCCTTTCGTCTTGGAGGAAGCATGGTGTTGATATCTTCCCGTATTGGCTG
This sequence comes from Mantis religiosa, assembly GCA_030765055.1. Taxonomy (NCBI): domain Eukaryota; kingdom Metazoa; phylum Arthropoda; class Insecta; order Mantodea; family Mantidae; genus Mantis; species Mantis religiosa. The sequence continues at coordinate 113,590,752 of CM060950.1, forward strand.
GATGATGTCCATGTGGACGTGAGATTGGGCAGCCTGGTTGGAGGCTACGGTCCTCAGCGTGTCGTGCCAGAGATTTAACTTTAAATAATAAAGAAGTCCTGCAAATTTCGCCCAATTCATGAAGCGTTTACGTAGATATGTACAGCGTGACAAAGGAGGGAGGGAATGTTTGAAATGCGCAGTGGCAGCAACGAGCCAATTAAAGCACGTATTTTTTGTTTAAAAAAATTTGTGCATTCCATCATTGTTTCTTAAATGACAAGTTGTAATATTTCCATTACGTATGAATAAAAGGATCTCTTACACCACTCTTTAAAACAATGGTGGGTGGGTTGGTGATATATGAAATTACTCAACTGCTTGGCATTGTATGGCCACGCCGTGGCTCAGTGGTTAGACCGCTTGGCTCTCACCAAGGCGGCCCGGGTTCGATCCCAGGCGACCGCAAAGTGAGATTTGTGGTGGACATCACGGCTTTGGGGCGGGTTTTCTCCGGGACCTCCGGTTTCCCCCGCCATCTCATTCCACCAGTGCTCCATCTTCATCTCATGCATCATCAGTGTCACCGCCTGCGGTGCCGTATGTAGTAAAAGCGGGCGTTAAACACTACACATTTCATTTTGGCAGTGTATCACACTGCGGTTTTCGGAAAATAAATTTACTTTTGCTAGCTAAACTATATTTTTTAAATGATAAAATATCAAATTCGTTTTGGATAGCATTTTTACTACTTGCATAGCCTCCTCCGCAATAAACCTTCCAACACAGGAATGATTGCTTCTGTTTAAGTCTTTCATTTCCAGATTTTCTCGTATCTTTCTATGCTGCTGAAAACTAGGTGTAATTTTTTACCTGCATCTGCATTTCATTTGACGGATACAAAAGTCTCATGTTTGAGTCTAGAAGTTTGGTCCCATAGATTTTTGTATCCATCTCATTCGTTTTCCCTTTTACATGCATTAAGTGTATTGAATGCGTATGCTCAAATTTATTCCTTGTATTCCATTACACCATTTGCAATAGGGAGCTGTATCCAATGTATGTCTACTACGTACACTTGAAGCGGTCCCTGTCTGACAGGAACTAAATAATAATAATAATAATAATAATAATAATAATAATAATAATAATAATAATAATAATAATAATAATAATAATAATAATAATAATAATAATAATAATAATAATAATAATAATAATAATAATAATAATAATAATAATAATAATAATAATAATAATAATCCCCATCTGCTCTTTTTTGGAGTTTGAAAAAAGTCACCCGACAAGTTAATTTCTCATAGGCTGTTTCTTATCCCCACTTCCGATAAATGTTCAAATTTTTCAGTTTGGACCTAAATCTGCAAAGCTGTCTTTTCCCACAACCCAAGACAAGTTATGCGCGCTCATATTTCTACAACTTTTGGTAAAATCCTGCAGTCTGCTGTTTAAGTCACGATCCAAATTCTATGAAAGGACTCTGTACCGACATATCGGCACCAGGATTCACCTCGAGCGTTTTCTAACAACACCCAAGGGTTTTTGGGGTTTGCAAGTATGTGAACTGTCTGCCCGAGGATGTTAAGGAACATTGGCTTGAGAAAAACATTTATGTATGATTTTTAGTTATATCCTGACTGTCCCTGTGGGTTATTATTATTATTATTATTATTATTATTATTATTATTATTATTATTATTATTATTATTATTATTATTATTATTATTATTATTATTATTATTATTATTATTATTATTATTATTATTATTATTATTATTATTATTATTATTATTATTATTATTATTATTATTATTATTATTATTGTTGTTGTTATTGTTATTATTCACGTTTCTTATTTATTAGTGCATTAAATATTTGAAATATGTATTGAACACTATTAGTTATACCATTAAATGAGCAATACACGCATAGATAAAACAATTATTTTTATTATTGTTATTGTTATTATTGTTGCTGGATAGACTGCTTAAAGGTAGGATTATCCGTTATCACATTCGTCTCCTGGCTCCTCTGGTCGCTGGAGGGGAATGTTGTCAGAGTTGATTAGCAGGTAAACCTGACCTTTACTCTCTCAAGGCTAACGTAACCGATCATAGACATTTGTTCCCCTTGCTCTCCAATCCCCTCGTCCATCGGAATACTTTTGCACGTCTGTGTACCTGTGTGTGAGAGAGGGAGAGGAAATAATGCCATTAAAAAGGATCGATTCACACCTAAGTTGATACTGGAGAGTTGTATAAAACCACCTACGTTTTATGTGGCAAAAGTAGCTTTTATTTTCCATTGAGGTTGAAATACATGTGCGCCGAACTCGCTGGTTAGGTATAAGGAAGCTGAACGTACCTGGCCCAACTAACTGTTAAGAAACCCGCCTCCCTCTCTTAGGTCACGCATCGGAATACATTTGCTCGCGTCTGTACAAGTCTGTCCATGAGCAATGAAGTAGTGAACCTTCGAACAGTTAAGTTCACACGTATCGGAGAAATCATATATATATATATATATATATATATATATATATATATATATATATATATATATATATATATATATATATATATAAGCACTCGTTATTCGCGTACAATGCAGATCAGTACTTGTACATTATATCACACTACAGACTGCGGACACAGCGACACGTACAACAGTACTTCACGAATAGCGACTTAACAGGTGGCGAACAAAGAGGGAAATTAAGGCTTGTAATAAACGTATATGTTGAACAGTCAAAGTATTTCTGCCAGAAACACACCACCAGTTACGACACACACACACAACCTGCAATCCAGATAAGAGAATCCATGCGGAACTACCCGCAGAAATCACCGACCGATTATAACTCTCCCCAGTTCTTAATCCTCGGCCGTCACAAACCCATAATTAAGGCGCTGAGCAAAGGGAAGGATTCGGCAAGGTTCACCGGGTAAAACGACATCATACTATAAGTTGGACTGACATCACAACTACAGTAAGGTGTCCAAGCAGTAAAGGGACCATCCTTCATTGGCGAACCCCACTTCCATTCAGTAGAATCGATTTATATCTAATCTTAGCCAATCGGAGACATGAAATTATCTTCCTCACATGGAGTAAGTAATTCACGTGAAAGGAGGTGACTTACTTTTACTGCTGTGAATACCTTTGCTGCTATGTCAGTTTTGTTTATAAAATGATCTATAGGTAGGATAAGCATTGTATTTCACCCAAAAATTTGAGGTTTCGCCGAAAATATGTTTTGAGACCCCTAACACCCTCCCAGTTTTTTTTAAATAGAAGAAAAAAATGTGTGGGCGCAAACACTTCGGTTAAAACCAAACTTCGTATTCAGTTTCAGCATTATCCAAGCCACCCCAAACTACCGTTATGATTTTTTTTTTAAATTTCTATTTGCTCAAAATGCTAACGATTTTTATTTAAAAGCCATGTGTTTGACATATTTTCATGACAAATGAAATTTATATCTTGAATTTTCTTGGAATAGCCTCTGAATCCTCTTCACTCTGGATAACCTTAGGAGTTCGACCAAATATTGCTACGCAAAAATTAATGTTGTTGGAGCGCACAATTTCTGTAAAATAAATTTCGCAACTATTTCTTGTCGTTGACTTGAATTTTTCAAAACTTACTTTTCTCGAATAGAAATAACGTTATTTCCTTTCCTTTTCTTATTTCCTTTCCTTTTCTATATTTTGTCCATGCAAAGAGAAGGGGTTTTTAAAGCCAACACAGAACTACCAGATCTTAATAGGTCTAACTATCGCTTAAAACCTACTATAGTTCCATACTCCGCTTACACGTACAGAGAAATTAGTTTTTTTTTTCCAAATGTGTATGTCTATTATTAAGTGAGGTAGGTAGAAGAAAATGTGTAGGAAAGTGGAGAAAGCAATATGAGTGCAACACATCAGATTGTTTATTTGGGTCGACGTGGGTACAAAACACTGTTTAGTTTTTTCTTTCTCTATTATGTGGTTTCGACAAGCAGATGTTGCCTGTGTTTGCAGTCTACCTGCACCAACATAATTTTTACCTGCTTCTTTCCCACCCGCAGTGAAGAAAATGACACCTAAAAGAGCAGAATTTGTTTGTTTACATTAGTACTGCTCTTTCTCTAGAATGCCATGTCCCTAGCAGGTGCATGTTTTATTAAAATTGTGTATAACCGTTGAAACTTAAGGTGGAATAAACAATGTAGGTTTAACGTGAAGTGTAAAGTTAGTAGTAATTTTACAGTGAACGACATGGACTTAGTAATTATCCAATCAAAAACTGTAAACTATTAATATAAATATAAAAATTACCAAATGATTCTACAAGTAGTTCGGATTTTTAAAACCCTATATGGGTGAAATGAAAGCTTTAAACGGAGTAAAACTGGGTACACTTGTTCTAATTACAAGGTATATGCTAGGGCGAGCTCAATTTTTGTAACTAAGGCGCAAATTTTAAAACATCTTTCATTTATTTATCCACGCATTCCAAGGTTAAGTCTTATGATAATTTTAAATTGATTCATTCTCCATGATCCAACAAGGTACACAAATTCAGATTGTGATTATGAAATTGAAAGTTACTTTCCTTTGTTGAAGGGTTTGACTACGATTTGTCTATTCGAAACCTCAAAGCCCAATAGGCTATTTGGTTCAATCAAGGGGGAGTCATTTCTAAAACGGCATGTATGTAATTGCAACCACTATTATGAATATTTATTCACTTTCTTGGCATGTTTCAGCGGTGGTACACTGAAGATGTAAGTTTTTGCTAACTTTTCAGGCAAAATAGCTGAATATTTGTTTTCAGTATTATCTTGCAAAATCATTAAATGGCTTAAAATTTAGGTGTGCTATCTCTTTTATTCTCCTTGTTATTAAATTTTAAAGTTGTACTTAACGAATGCCAAATGCCATTTTAAAATGCAATTTTACGAAAGGACTATTTCTTTAAACTACTATGTATTTACTTTACTATCACAAAACGAGATATAATTTTGCGTTAATACCTTTAGTTCAAAAGAATATCATTTGAAAAACAAATGATCAACCTACGTTATATAAACGTAGGTATTTATAATATAAGAAAACATAATACATTTTGAATTTATGGCCCCTATGGATTTCTAAAATCATAGAATATAAATGTTAATTTTTATGAGATTTGAGCTAAATTTTAATGCAGTATCCTCTTCACAGCAACTTAACTGGCACTTGTTGCTAAATTGCCATGTATAATTGTGCGTACGAACTTGTGGTGGTGGTAAGACCGCTCGACTTTCACCAAGGTAGCCCGGGTTCTATCCCAGGCGACCGCAAAGCAAGATTTGTGATGAACAACACGGTGCTGGGACCGTTGTTCTCTAGATGCTCCGGTTTCCTTCGCCATAATTCCACAAATAGCTCCATAATTCTTCTCGCCTATCATTCATTTCACCCTCACACTAACATCAACTTCTCTCGTTCTCATCCCAGGCGTTGGGCTGGCTCCCCAACCCTGGTTCCTCTATCAGGCTCAGTGCTTCGGGTTCCGTCGCCCGATGAAGGGAAAAATCCGAACAACTCTTAATACCGGGATCGGTGATGTAAGGGAGGCAAAAATAAATTACAATAATAAATGTTACAGGAATAGGTCAAAATGTTTAGTTCTATTATTAAATTGTATTCTTTTCATTTCTGCCTATTAGCATCTTTATTTAAAAGAACAAAAAGAATAGTGACCTTTTGTATTTATACTCTTAGCTAGTCTACAGTTATTCTCCTTCCTCTTACTCAACAAAAAGCATATCACGAACGTTTCAAATTAGTTCACACCATCGCTGATATTTAAAATAACATCTATGTTATTGTTAGCTATAGTCTTTGCGAAAAGTAAACTTTGCTGAGTGTTTTTGTTTTCCACCACTACGACAACGATATTCTAGAATACTTCAAACATATATTAATTTATAAACCTATTTTGATTGAATAAATACGTTTTGAGGTACAATAGATTAGTAACACGTGATTTTATTTGGTTTGCTTTTGTGACCAGCTTCTTCCATTGTCAAGTTCAAAAGCCTAGGTGATAAGCCTCGAGCATTCGTAATGGTAGCTTTAATGATTGAGCTAATTGCTGACGAGCTTGAAACGTTGGCCATTTCACAACAGTGTGGCTTAATGATTTATATTTAGTGCGATTAGTAGTATTCTTACAATCCACTACTGGACGAGGTGATCAAGTACCCTGATTTGAAAATGCTGTCAAGCAGCAGGTGTTCTGCGGTGTCATTTTTAAAGCAGGGACCGTTTGCACACCGTGTCCGTACAGGTCACTGACCGGAGGTGGTTGAAGGTCGAAAGCTATCTCCAGACACTGCCTTGTCTCCAGTGTTTGCTAAGCTATCCAGTGAATTAATTGCTTTGTAGAGAACCATCTCAACCAGCAGATTCACCGGTGAACATTGTCAGCTTGTCATGTCACAAAGTGGAGTGAGCAAAGGAAATTGTCTTTTGTTTATTTGGAGAAGAGCAAATGAGTGCGGCAGAAGGCAATCTGGATCACATAGGTTCAAAGCCAAGCTATTGATTCCCTTCATTTTTCTAATTCTCTTCATCTCTGGCCTTCAGGAATGCTTTTACTTGAACACTAAATGCAACGCAGGTGTCGCTCTTACAGATGTGTGAACAAGCTAAACGCAGCTGGTTCCCAAACCAGAATGGCTCTGAACTTTTAGGGAACCAAAGTTTTTTTTCTTACAAAAAAAAAAAAAAACAATACAGGACTTGTGATAATGGAACTTGGAAGAAACCTTTTGTTTTTGGAAATAAAATGACATTGAACAATAGACCAACGTCCTTTAACATTTATTATGGTGCATGAATGACTTATTTCACAATGTTATACATTTGCAGATCGATCGTGGCTTATAAAGGATATGTTAAAACAGACTTGAGCGTTTCATAGCCAAGAAATTGCTCTATCTCAGGGCTACTATTGACATTTGTACTAACTGGCATTAAGGGGAGGCTATGCTCAAAATTATGAAAAGGTTCTGAACTTGCTATTCTTTAGAATTATTTTATATCCCGAAAAACCCTAAATGAGATCCAGTGGTAAATAAGGCTTAATAAATATGTTAGGAAAGACATACTATTGCAGGAGAATCGCAAAGGATAAGTATGAGACAAATACATTCATTTTATTTTCAAAACTGTTTCTGTTTAAGTTTTAATGTTTATTCAGTGTAGCTTTTTTATGAAATATTCAACATCTGAATGATAATTTTACTAATATTAGTTACGGGATAACTGCACGCTTATATGTTTTTATTTTGTAAGATACGCCGTTAGTTTTTGTTACTCTTGAATAATGTAAATACTGTTCTAAAAAGGCCCAAATAACCTTGTTGTCGACGGGCCCTAAAACACCACACACACTGTTCTAAAAATTTCAAAGCAAATTTTAAAGACGAATAAATTATTTATTGCTTGAAAATATTCCTCCTGGTTTGTGAATAGGACATGAAGAAATGAAGTTTAACAACTAAGACCTACCCACAAACGTTTGCGTTTGAAAACATTTCTAACAGATAGAGAAGAATCGAGGACCCAATATCTTAAATTTGGAATTTATTAGTCTTTTACATAGAATATATGGTTGCAAAAATGGTTGGTAAAGTCTTAAATTTTGGAGGAGTATTCCATTAACCGTCTCATACGATTCATATATATCGCCATGCCATAAAGGCAACCGCAATTACTTTTGGTACATGCTTTAAGGCAATGCACTTGTGAAATTGAGTGAAAATCATAAAGAAACGGAATAATTCATTTTTGCGTCTTTGTGTTTGTATCCTATACTGGTAATTGATGCTTTTGGTTGACCAATTTTGAAAATAGTAAGACTTTAAGCGGTTATTTCATATCTCTTGGTCGTAACGCACTAATATACTTTCCAACTTCAAATGTTTTCATTTCAAAGCATTTTTCATTATTTGGAATTCCCCGTCCGTTAACACTTAAGTAGTAGTCACATTCAGTAACTTCTTCAGAAGGGTTAGAGAGGTTAGAGAGACGTGGATTCCCGTTTCTGCAAGCACATAGCTATTTTTCTTTATTAAATATTTATTGCATGTTTGAGTAATAAAACGAACTATATATGGGAACTTTGTATCCTTTTTGATGGTACTTTAATTAAGGGATAAAACAATCTGGACTTACTAACAATGTTCCGACCCTGCTGTAACAAACAGTTTGACACGTGGGACATGTATAAACGCACATCTAAAACTAATGTACAATGTACGTAACTCATTGAAATTTTATATACCATATTTATTACGTTTCCACGCTGTGATGAACATTTTAAGTCGCGCTATTAGGACGCATATTGTATGTTCAGGTGAATCTCCGTATTTTGTAGTTAACCGTTCGAGGTTTGATTTATACTTTGATAATTGCTACTTCACTCTGCTCATAATTAAACCAAAAGCCCAGAAATTAAAAATCTTTGAGAATAGTTTACCTTTTGGACTTAATTTTCAAGGCACATTAGTCCTAACTTGAATTCCGTGGTTCGGTTTAGAGAGTCGAACACGGTAGCTTATGGAGTAGAACATTACGCAAGTAAATATGTAATTTGAATTAATTTGAATTAATGCCAATTCTAATTTCATGATAACCGTCTCTTTGTCAAATGCAGCAGTTGGTCATCTAACACAATTTGTTTTGCATTGGCTTTATACTTGGTAGTTCTGTTGCACTCTCATTCCTTTGTGGCGTGTTAGGTACAGCTGAAACTCGTGGCAGAGCTAGATGTTGATGAACCGGCAACAAACAGGAAAGAGCTAATATCCGTAATGTTTCGTTGCAAGCGTAGGTCTATAATCACTACATGAGTAGAGGTGTGTTCTCTGTTGCGAACAAATATACCTATTATCATTGGTGCGAGGCCTTGCACTTCGCCATTTCTTGAAGAGAGAGGCTGCTGAAAGCGCCAATTCTACTAATTTCACTCCAGAATTAATGCACTGACCAGAAACATCACTGCATAGCTTTTACTCGTTTGTATAAAGATTATACACTGACAGTGGTATGAGTGTGACACTGAATATATTTGTCATGTTTCTAAAACAGGCAGCTACTTCTAATGTCTGCAAATCTACCGTCGTGTACTTATTTGATTAGTTCTATTAGTTGATTAGCTCTACTGTATTTGAGAGCAGGTACGACGCGGACGGACGTGTTTTGTGCGCGCGCTTCCATTTGTTTCAGATTACTCTGTGTTTCAGTGGAATTAAATTTCTTCATGTGAACCGTATTTTCACAATCAGTGCGAGAAGTTTGTTCGCTAACGTGCGTACTAGTGTTCTTTCGGCACAGTGAGTTTCTCTCTCTCTCTCTCTCTCTCTCTCTCTCTCTCTCTCTCTCTCTCTCTCACTCTCTCTCTCTCTCTCTCTCTCTCTCTCTCTCGCTGTTTTTCCCTTATGTCTCTCACACCGGCCAGTACCGGCCATCTCTTACGTTCAGCTATCGATGTGGTTTAACATACCACTAGTAAATTCTCACAGCAACCAGCACTTCTACAGCCAGCTCAGCCAATGTCTACGCAGCTATCCTAGGCTTCTTGCACCCCTACTCTCAATTCTAATCCACAAGTACGTCAATCTCCCTTACGCCCGTCACAGCTATATCCTACCACGTCATCTACTGCTGCAGTGACCACTAGAACTACCAGAGATGCGGTAGTCTCATGCATGGTATAACATCTAACAGTTCACCCGCAGCAAGCTCTAGTCGCGTTGCCACACACGCTATTCCTGCAGCCGTCCCGATTAAGCGCAGATGCACTGCCACGTCACCACAACAAAGTGCCTCCCGCTATGCTTACTCTTTCTACGCACAACTGTTTCGAATTATTAGACGATAACAGTGCCATGGACGAGACCAGCACTACCACGAACCCCAAGGAAAAAAATCCACCAGTTTGCTTACGCAACATTGGAAATTATCAATTACTGTTTCAGGACCTAAAAAGTAATGTTACCTCTGAATTTCATACAGAGCTTCGCGGGTCCATCCTTAAGGTTTATCCCTTCAAAAACAAAATTAATAGTTTAACTTATCCTTCTGTGAGTTTCTGAAACCGTTCAGTCTGACCCTCTTACAAAACCACTCGTATTTTTTTGTTAAAGATCTGTGAAACCGAAGAAATTAAGTAAGGAAACAATATTCTTTGTGCACAGGTCTTTGTTCCGCCAGATGCTGCAGCTCCGGTTCTTTTGCTCTCCCCATCTCTCTCTCCTGTACTCTTTATAGGTGTGCAATCTCGTGTCAAGCGAACTTTTGTTAACATTTTGTTTTCTCAAAGATGTTAATATAAAATACAAGGTTTGATTAACACACTTTTATCTTATGCTTGTTAAGCCTTTAAATCTGAATTGTTTTGTATGGTAAATAAGTAAAAGTACAGTTATATCAGGGGGGAAAGGATGTGTAACTTGGAGCATTTATTACAGTAGTTTCGTAAATGAGTACTACTAAAGCACATTATGCGTATGATCTTAAATACAACACTATCGAAAAGCTCACAAATAGGTTATTTCAACTTCTTGAGCTTCTCCGATGTTAATCTTTGAGATTTAGCTCCTATTCACAATGAAAATAAAGCGCAAGCATTAAGTTGACTTAAAAATTGTATGATGTTTATTGTAAAAGTACAATTTACAATGAATAACGTATACATAAAAATAAAAATAAACGCGGATTTAAGCGTTCCATGAGAAGCATGCAGTTTCCGAGTTTTCAAGTTTGTCTAGAACAAACTTAAGTAACTCGAAACTTTCGTGATTTTCATGTGATTATTCCGCCAGTTCACGTCAGATTTCCCGTCGCCATCTGTTGAGCTGCTAACTTTCATTCAATGTATGATGGCGGCCAAGTCCCTCCGTGCATAAATTGGGGATACACATAACCATTGCCCGCCTCGGTAGCGTAGATGGTAGCGTGTCTGCCTCACGTTCCAGGTCCCGAGTTCGCATCTCAGTCAGGGTGAGTTACCTGGATGAGATTATTCCGGGGTTTTCCTTTATCCTGAAAGATTAATGTCGGATAACTCTAAGCTCTATGGACCCTGTGCTCATTTGAGCATTTCACTCGTTCCATTCATCGTCCGATATGACGTAACATTGGAGTACGTAAATTAAAAAAAAGAACAGAAACCACTCCGCCAGCGAACAGGTGTTGAAGTTCACTGCCGTCAGCGGCCTGACTCTTATCGCAACCGCCAATGTAGGGTTAGAAAGGCACTCGGCTCATATTTACTAAATAAACTAAATCAACTGAGGAAACTGCTAAAAAAAGTTATGCAATATAATTTTGTAAGTAAAAACTCACAAAATCACATACTGCATCTACAACAGGAGGCTCGTTGTCTGTTTAGGGGTTTTTAAAGTTCCTGTTTCATTTCGATTCTCAAATTTGAAACGTTGTTCAGATATATGCCAGTTTCTTCAGGTGTCAGTTCAGTTAAATCTTTCACAGCCAGGGTGTCAACCTCGTAACGTTGAAAGAAAAAGTTGACACATTAAGCCATAGTCCTCTCACCACGTTTAGAGGCTTTCCATTCTTATGTTTCTGTGCACTACTCTGAGGAACTAAGCATCCCGTCACACTGAACTTCACACGCAAACACGCCGTACTAATAGGACGAGTGAAAGACCATAGCTTCACTGACGCAATCGGGGAAGTACCAAGCACCACTTGACGATAAATGGAAGGAAAATGTTTAAACTCATGTCTAAATGTTTTGGAAGTGGAATTACGGTATTTTTTTCACTTCGTTCATTACTTGAGTGTATCAAATAAGCAATAATATATGTAACATAGTAACGAACTATTTCCAATCGTGCTGCACTGTTTCGCGAACTCTAAATGTTGTGCTACGGTGTAATGTTGACATTTGTACACACTAAGGCTGAATAGTATATAGAATATCTATAAAAATAGAACTATGATACTAAGTCGTGAGTTTTGGCGAGTTCAACGTCCTAGCACTTGTTCATTTGAATACATTTACATTATTTTGTTGGTGGTAGCTTTGCAGACGCCGATATTACCCAACTGTTAACGCTGTCTTGGTCTTGGGTGCTATTTGTCGATGTGAACGCTAATATATCGCGTTAAGTTTCTTTTTAAGTTTTACATCGTTAAGTTGGTCACTTTCATTGAGCATAGGTCCTAACTGAGATACCCTTTGTGTATATTCTAAATTTCTTAATCGATTAAGCTATTAACGAATAAAAAGGCAAAAGAATGCATGCACATTGATTCATTCTTTTTTTTTAAAGGAATATACCAATCAATACCACAAAAGCATCATTCATTCATCCAAAATAAAACTCGCCACGAACGTTTGGATTAAGTGTTACATTATGGTTAAGGCAACTAAAGTTTTGCATATTAATTGCCGGAAAGAGAAGCTCTTTCAGTTAAGTAATTAAGCACATACTCATTAATATTTATGTAGAGCAACATAGTCATAAAGAAGTTTTTGGGCTGTTGTAGATACGCAGTTGTACGCAATTAAGTTTTCGCAATATATTCCGGCTTTGTCCAGTTTTCCAAACTGCCATTTTTCAACTTTTCCTTTTCTCTTAATGATTTCTTTACTTTTGTCGAAAGTCCCTTAGCCCAATCTGACACTTCTTTCTTAGTGATGTAGAAACAAAAATACGTATTAACAGTTCACTCACTGCACTTCACCATAGTCGTCATAAAATCGCCGGAAGAAGAGCGTCTTTCGTCATCGACTCCCTCATATACCCACTGACTCACTTCGTGAGTACTTATTGCCCATCTTTTGTCTTATGAGCTAATGACCTCATCTTGTCGCTACACCTCCTTCGCTTTGTGCATGAAGCATTTCCCAAGCATTATAAAAGTTCGTTTTTGAGTCCCATGGAGTGCTAACACCTCGGCGAACAGTAGGTGGAGGCAAATCCCCCTTCTTTCGCATAAAGTTCGATACAGCTTTTCCAGAACTTTTGATATGTGAGAACATTAAGAAGGTTCAAGACTGGCGATAGGGCTTACTGTGTTTGCGCTGGGGCGAGCGCGCGCCTTATCTTGTTTACCGGCGACTGGCCGGTGCCGTTGTTCAGATGGCCTTACGCAATGGCCGCTACTTCACAATGTGATTCTTTTCCATGCGCTGATATTGGATTAAGATGCAGGCGCCAGCTTCCAAAGTTAAGGAACTATTGGACTTGTCAAAAGCACGTCTCGGGAATAGAACCAAGGACATGAGCTGTTTTTTTTTTTTTTTTTTTTTTTTTTTTTTTTTTTTTTTTTGCCGTCTTCAAACTTAAATGTAAATAAAAGGGAATAGTGTGCATCTATAAGGTTAATTTACTCACTAATTTCGAAGGATACGTGAAATTTTCAACTGACTTTCTATACACAGTGTAATGGCCTACTAGATGAAAAATGAAAGAAGGTTAATTTGGTTGATTTTCACAACTGTCCTGAATTACACGTTTTCTTATCTGAACAAATTGGCTCGAGGACTAATATCATTGTTTCCATCAAGGTACATCTGTGAAAAGGCATTTCCAAAAGTGAAATATATCGAATCCGAACTATAGGTTTGTGTGACTGATGAACATTAAGAGTCCGTTTTGATGACAGACTGCACAAAGTTACAGCAATAAAGATCTGAAATTATAGCATAGAAAAGCGAGCTTCCTGTTCTCGATTGTGTTCTATCAGTGCAAAAGTACTTTAGGTAACAGGTATCTGTAGGTATGTCTTAAGTTACATTGTGATAAGAATATAATAAGTATTCGTTTGTCAAGTATTTAATTATTAGTTACAAATGTGTAAATGTACATTTTAATTCAATAAAATGCTATATTTGAAGCCTATTGTCATATGCGCTTCGTGCCTGTGAGTTTGATTCCTAGTTTAAAGTTGTGACATCGCTCGCGATTCATTTTTAACGGTTAATATGGCCCCGTTGAAAAAGTTTGGCAACCATGAAATTAAATGATCGAAAAACAAAGTCAAGTTAGACGGTAACAGTATTTTAGGGTAGTATTATTCTCAGTGATCTGTCAGTAATGCACATGTCGTGCAAATTATGCCTGTACACTTAACCAGCGAGAGAGAGAGAGAGAGAGAGAGAGAGAGAGAGAGAGAGAGAGAGAGAGAGAGAGAGAGAGAGAGAGAGAGAGAGAGAGAGGCCGTAACAAACAAAAACGACAATTCATATGAATTCAGATTTTTACATCATATAATTTCAAGAATAGCGTTCTGAAAATTCTTTCACCAAAAACATTACCGGAGAAGGGGAAGTTAGAAGAGATTTTCTAAAACAACTCTAAATATTTTAAAACGGTTTGATTTTTTCCGGGTGGTGATGTATATCCTGAATTCTTGTGTGGTCTTAAGCCCGGTTGTGTGTTTTTTTTTTACTGAGAAACCAAAAGAGGCCCGCGTCGTGGCTGAGTAGTTGGACCGCTTGGCTCTCGCTAAGGCTGACCGGGTTAGATCCCAGGCTGATCACCCATCCTGATTCTCTACCGGATCCAAAGTTTCGGTTCCTCAGGCCCAACCTTAAGAGATAAAGGAACAAGGATTCCCTAACACCACTGTGAGTGGTACTACTAGGGATAAGGTGAAGAAGAGGTAACCAAAAGAAATGGACGAAATAATAATATAGACGAAATAAAAATTCATTAAAATATTCTGTTTGTAGAAGTGTCCGTCTCGAGTATATTTCCTTTTTTTTTTTTTTTTTTTTTTTTTAATTCTAATTTTAATATATCCGATACTTTAAGCAATAAACTTTTGAATGTTATGTCCGTCATGCGCAACGGATTTGCAATATTAAGGCATATACTTTTGTTTTTCACAGACTGTGTTCTGATTGCCTCCATGCGCACGAAAAGGACCATATCATGCCAATGTTGAGCATAGCTGATTAGGAAGTACATCAAGACTAAACGTTTGTATCAACTTTTAGAAACCTGCAAGATTTTGCACCTTGGTTCACAATAAAATAAAAGTAAATGGAGAACGCCACAACGCCTATTTAAAGTAGGTCCTGTGGACGTTTTATATCAGTAATGGCATTAAACATGAGAGTCGTGCTGCTGTCCCTAGAAAGGTTGTTCGCTTTCAAGTTTCCCTTGACCTTGGCAATCACTTCGGCACGCAGGCATTTGTCTCCTTGCCTACGAATCGCTTCCATATGCCTATATATAGTAAATTATAAAGATGTGCTTCTATAGCAGTTTTATACCATGAACGCACAATGTGCACTTATGGACCATGCTTTTCTTTTGGAAGAGTGTGTTTGCGTGCGTGTGTGTACCAGCACGCGCGCGCACATAATTACGTGTATGATTTACCGCCCCCTCTCCCAATTTCCACATTCCTTGTCTTTGAGAGGTAGTCGAAGTGTAGTCCTTAAGAATGGCTCTCCGTAGCTCAGTGTGAAATTCAGATAAGACACATTTTCTTTACATTTTGTAGTAGCAATTGATAATTGTGTACATTGCGGACACAAATAGGAGGAATTTTCTCTTTCTGAGAGATGGAGCCTGTGTCAGAAGAATCGTGGTCTGGAGCTTCACCTAAAGGATTGAAGCGATTAGATGTAGGAATTGGGGTATGCATAGCGTGAGAGAGTAGGTTGTTCGGAAACAGAGGCAGTGCATCGGCGTTGCTTTTGTTGTGAAGTCTGGGTGAGAGAGGGCTGCGAACGTTGGTTGCGCGCTAAACAGTCAGATGGGGCACAGTTTGCCATTGTATCATCGTCGTGCTGTACGGAGTTATTTAGTGCATTAAGAGGCTCCATTAAGTGAGGCTGAGATGGTCGTAGTATTGGTTTACTTACTGTATTATCCCCGGTTGCATAAGATAGTGGAGATTGGTAGTGCTGGTTAGATGACGTCAGTTTAGAGTAGAATTGGAGCCATCCCGGAAGGTCGTGTCGTTATTTAGTACATTTAGCACTGAATATAAATAATATTCTGCCGGTATTTTACGTTTGTAGAACCATGTAAGATATATGATATAATTCATTATAGCAATTAAGCAATATAAAACAGCTAGCTGACACAGCTAACTGCAAAACACGCGATTTGTAAGCCGAGCGTTCAGGCACAGCCTTCGCGCTCGGCGTTCACTTGTGGACTCGTTAATTCTTTTGTGGAAAAGTTCTACGTGCGCCTTTACCACGGCTTGCCCTCAACTAAGCTTCGAGAATTAGTTGCACATGTGTTGGAATAATGGTTTAAGGAGTGAGTATGGGAAAACTTTTTTCACGCTATTAAATTCCAACTTAGGAAAATGTGTTTTAATATTTCTGGAGTAAGAAGTAATAATACTCCTCCATTCGTGTCCCAGCACTTATTTATCTTTTAAAGCTATCTCATTTGTTTAGACCAGAACGCACTTACATTTTGGCTAGTGTTCAAGTTTTATCACCGAAATCATTTGGTACCAGAAAATCCCGAGTTGTTCAAGAGGATGATGTTACAAAAGCGCTTTTTTTTTGTGGAACTGGAACGCCAATATCAGGTCTCTATGAAGCGCCGCAATTGTAGTTCGACTGTGTTTTATTTTAATTTAATGGAAAAGCTAGTCAGGAAATTTCTATGGGTGCGTGCCCCTGTCACTAATCCGCATACAGCAGATAGAAAACCGCTGTGATGTCACATGTTTTTTGCTTCATTATTGTAAGCTTAAATCTCTTTGTCGCTTCTGTGTGGTGTGTCTATAAAGACCAGTTAAATAGACTTAGTGCATGTATATTGGGAAATAGGTAAAGAGAGAAAAAAAGAACTTCTTATACAAATGCGGTGGCTTTCCGATTCAGTGACCAGCTGGCCCTCTATCTATGGATAGAAATAGTGGCGCTGGTATTTTTCTCTTATTTTGTTATGTCGAATGAAGTCTACGAATAACAACAAAGAATATTTTCCTCAGAATAACTTATTTCATTTGATACAGTTAATGAAATGGAAATATGCATAACAAGGCAAATAATAAAACGGCTTATAAATTCCTAATGCGGGTTTCTAGTTCATATATAAAATATGGATGATAACATTGTGATATTACTTACGTTGCTGGACTTTAAACTCTTTTTGAACCATATATTGCTGAAAGTGGACTAAAATTTTTAAAAATTTGTGCTATAAATAACTGCATTGCTTATACTCCATAAAATGCTACATGAATTTACTTTATATCGTCCTGTTCTGTGAGTTAAAACAAGACATGGTTTTCGCATAAAGATAATACAAAGAAGGGTTCTGCGCATTAATAGATAGCAGCGATGGCTTTTTATAGTGCCTCCAGAAATTATGTCCCCCTGTAAAGTTATGAAAGGAAGAAAATAGCCAAATTAGGGAGGAAAAGTTTGAGTTTTGATTTTAATGATGCTTTTCTTTTAATTTTTACCGGTTATTTAGCTTTCACATATGTGGTACTTGCGATATTATTTTGTAAGTATCCAGTAGAGCAATTTGAAACCCTAAGAACTGATGGTATTAATGAAAAACATATACAATTACTCTCATAAATAATCGGACAGACTTTGCATTTCATTATAGAGTGCTCTATAAAGCAGGATAGATTATGTATATCATTCTCAAGGTACTTCTTGTGTTAAGCAAAACTTATATGCTATGAATATCCATTATAGAGATTGAAAATGGGGCTAAACTAAGAGCTTCCCCATTCAAACGTGTTTACATCATGAGTTTACCACACAAAAAGAATCGGACAGCACAAGTGAAATGCAATACAAACGAGTAGGCGAAGTCTGTCAGTAGACAAAACATCGTAGAAGTACGTCAGCTGTGCACCAAGAAGAAGGCTAGATCAGTATGGGGCCCAGAGGAAAGCAGAGTACCTCTGAGCAGAGGCTGTTAGTGATCTATCACTATGAAAAGAACAAAACATACCGCGAAATAGCAGAGATTGTGAAGCTTAGCAATAGTACAATTAGTGACATAATTCATCAATGTAAGTATGAAGACAGAATTGAATCTCGAGCAAAGCCAGGGTAACCAAAACTTCTTATCGATAGGTAGGAGTCTTATATTATGCGGAAGGTAAAAAGGAATCCGCGTATAAGTGCTCTGGAGATTTCTGCTCAGATTCAGTAAGAACTAGGACTGCAGCCTGAAACAGTCAGAAGAGCCATGCGAAAACAAGATTTTAATGGCCGCGTAGCCAGAAAAGTCATACATTTCCAGCAAGAATAAAAGGAAGCAATTACAATTTGCCAAAGACTTTGTTAACAAGACAACCGATTGGTGGTACCAAGTTATTTTTTGTGAAGAAAGCAAATACAACCTTGCTGGTTCCGATGGTAGGGTGGTTGTGTGGAGGAAACCAAACACGGAGCTGGAAGATCGCAATTTATAATGTACAGTCAGACACGGCGGAGGGAGTGTAATGGTATGGGGCTGTATTTCCTGTATGGGATTGGGAAAGCTGGTTTTCATAGACACAACCATGATCAAGGAAGTCTATCTTAGACTATTACAGCAAAATTTAAAGCAAAGTGCAGAAATGATATCAGGATAATGATCCGAAGCATACGTCCTACATTGCGCATCTATGGTTACGTTACAACTGTCCTCGTGTACTGCATCCAGCCCCTCAGTCCCCGGATCTTAAGCCCATAGAAGCAGTATGGGATAAACTGAAGAAGGCCGTGCGGAGGACCCCTTCACCTCCAAGCAGCACTTGAAGGAGAGGTTGCAAAAGAAATGGAGCAAACCTTCTACAGCCTACCTGAAAAACCTGGTTCACATCTTGCCGAATAGGTTGCGAGAAATAGTGAAAAGAAGGGGAGAGTCACAAAGTACTAAGCCATATTTTGTATCACACTGAAGTTATGTCCGATAACTTTTGAGGGCCAAAATAACCCCATATTGCATTTTAATTCCTAAAAAAGCACGCATTATATAATTTTTGTGTGAAATAACATTTTCATACGAGAACCAACCACGTAACTATCGATTATCAATAATTTCAATAAAATGGCACATCAAATGCTGATTTTAACTTTCTAAACGTAATACGCTGCTTTGTCCGATTATTTATGGCAGTTTCTGTACGTTCATAAATTATTTTCGGCAACTTTTCAACCTTTTCCTTTGAACAGCAAACTCTTTTTCGGTGCGATTCCAGTTACACAACACCATTCGTTCTGCAAAATGTGCTTATAATGAATTTCTGAACCTCACACAAGAAAATCCTGAAAGAAAGGTAATCGCAACTTAAACAAGAAAAACTAAAACCAATAAACGAGAAATATTGGAAAGCGCCTCAAGTGTAATATTGTTCAATCTTTCTGCATATTGATTTTTTCTTCGTTGAGTGCTTGAATGTTTTTGATATGCAGACGAATACTTTGAGTCCCCATACTTTAAATATAGATGAAACCAATATCCTGCGATATTTTTGCCGTCTGCTTGAACTAAATTCATAGTGATTTGCTGTCCGAAATATTACTATAATCTACCTCAAACTAGAACACATGGGAGAGGACGGACAGAGATGGATATGTAACGGAACGCTCTGTGTCTGCTGATTGGTGGAAGTATATTCATAGTTTATAGAGGCGGTTCCCATATGATTACAAGGGGATTGTTCTAGTTTGAGACTTGTTTATAGTTCGCTACGAGAGTATTGTTCGGTGCGAAGAGGAACCTAACAGTATCGGAACACATGGAAGGAGTAGTTTCGAATTTCCTAAACCGTTTCTTAAAACTAGGGTCCGGTAGTTCAGCCAAAATAACAATACAAGAGGTTAGTAGTGACGGGGTTATAGTCTACCTGCGTCTCGTAAACAGGGGAGGGGGCTGAGTGCCATGCAGTCGCGCACGTACTCACACAGCCAAGGTCACGGATAACGGTAATCTATCATACGCAGTCACACGACGGAGACAGTGTCATAGAATATACTGCACATTTATTCATAAAAAAACTTATCTTTTCCAGATATAAGTATAAAAAAAATCATCAATACTTACAATGTGCACAGTAAACGAAACGCTAATTCACTGTGGCAATACATTATATCTGTGCATATACCTTGTTACAGTGTACAACAATGTACATTTTGAAGGTTGCAGACGAAAAGGATCATCTATTCTCCCCCTCTGTATAGGGAAAAGCTTCTGTCTACATCGCATAATGTGATTGGGGCAAATTTAAACAAAAAGGTGATACTGTTTCATTTTTGTGCTTCACAATTTTCTGTAGAACCTTTAAGTTCATCCCGAACTTTACACATAGTCGGATATCCTATATTTTTCTGGAGAGTGCGTTTTAGTTTCTGCTGCACCTATAGAAGTATTCCGTCTTCAAGTCGACCTTTCGCAATGGATAATTCCTCTACGAGTTTGATCGGTTTCCATATTCTGACCTTTTCGAGCAGTGATGCATCTTGACAGTTCTCCGAAATGATCAGCAATGAATTGGATATTACTTGGTAGCTGCTCTGACGTACATAAGGTGCTTTGCTCGTTGTATAGAAGATTTTGTTCTAGTCAGACATTTAGTATTGCAGCAGTCTAATAGTAGTATTTTGCATAATATAGTACAGCATCCAACAAAGTACCCCATCTGATCACAATATGTGAGGTAATGGGATGTCTGCTTGTAAAGATTTTCTTAATCTTGCAGACGATTTTAGGAGTATTTTCTTTAAGGGAGAAATAACACTGTCTACATTTGGAAATATGGATCGTACATGTTCAGCGATTCTGTACAATGTGCAATGCATGTCACCTGCACCAGTTTTGGCTAAAGCTGCTGTATTTTCTTTGCTGCCTTTTGTATATATGAGGTCCCATCAGTAACTAGCAGAACATTTTTTAACAGCGCGCGACCTTCCAACAGTACGAGCTGATGACTAACATAGTTGACGATCCATACATCGTGCACAACTAACCACGAATTTTTGGGCTAATTTGCAGGCCCTAATTATAACATTGACCCGCTGACGTGCATGATTCCCCGTTGACGTTTCTTCCTCTTTCCCAAATTTGGCTAATGTACGTTCGAATGATGCCAAACAAGCGTTGTGCAATGCAAGAACTGAGCGTTAAAACACTCATGGTGGATACGCGTATTCTCTTCCTAGAGGCAGATTAAAAAAGACGGGTTCTTCCATCCTTTTATAAGAATTTGCGCACATTCCAGATATATTCAAGAGAAGGTGTGTTAATTTATGTAATAAATTTAAGTAATACCATTTTTATAACTATGTTAAAGATATGTTAATATAATATTATATATGTTAAGATATATGGTGATATTAAATCTATTCGACAGCAGCAGCCAGTGACATTTAGGAGACTGCTAAGTTATATGGAACAGACCTTAATTATGCTGAGGCCTGTAAACGATGCACTTGTTCCCGTCGTGCAGCTGTACATTCCCATTATCGCCTTGACCCTTAAGACCCTCTAATTTTTAGCATTGGTGTTACATATTTGTCAATAAGAATGGCGCCATCCCTCAAGTGCATGCATATTGTGGCGGATTAGTACATGATTTTGTCCATTATTTATTGCTTTCCAGAGTGTTATTTTATGGGCGGTATCAGAATGTTTTCTTATGCATAGCAAACTGGATATTAGAATACAATTGTGTCCATTATGTGTATAAAAATCAGGAATGATCTTAGATCCCAGCATTTCATTTTATGCACTGTTACATTTCATTTGGATCATTACGTTTTCAATGGGGTTAGTTACACCAACAATAAATATTTAATATTCTTATTCGTAAATTAGAAGTAAATGTATAAGAAAGAGAGCATTACAGTGTTGTACTTTTGTGGGGTACCCCTTGGCTTTAACAACTGACTCGCACCTTTTTATAGAACTAACAAAGTCCTTGTATTCTTCTGGGCTGATTTTATTCCATTGTCCATCCTTGTTTAGTCTTAACTCTGCTTTTTCGTGAACGTTATCAAAATTTTCCACAAAGAGTAGATACAGGTTTAGGTCTAGACTCAGAGATGGTGTTCGTAGTAATTTGGCTATAATTCATATCAACCAATTCATGTTCAGTCCAACCTTATGTTTACCTCATTGACCTGCTGAAACCTGTAACCAGAAGCTATGCCCATATTTGGACACTTAAAGTTCTTTAAAATGTCAAAATAAAATTCCTTTTTTTTTTTTTTTTTTTTTTTTTTTGTTCTTTTGTTTGTTGTAATTTACGTCCTCCAACGTTAAGTCATATGGGTCGATGAATGAAATTGGTGAAATGATGCTCAAATGGGTCCGGGGTCAATGGAGCTTAGTTATCCGACATTCGTCTATCAGGATAAGGGAAAACCCCGGCAAAACCTTATCCAGGTAACTCACCCTAACCGAGATTCGAACTCGCGACCTCTTGAACGTGACGCAGACACGCTGACAATGTTTGTGCCGGATACCATCAAGAAATTGTATATTGCAATACCATTGGATGGCATTAGAGATCCAAATCACAATGGAACCACCACTATGTTTAACTGTGAAAAGAGATATCTTTTCACTGTCTGAATTTGCTTTTGTCCGGCTTCTATTTATTCCATGTGACCCAAAGAGGTTTACCCCAGTCCTCTCCAGCTATACCACGATGTTCCAAAGTTCTGATCGCAAATACATGTTTCTTCCTGTTTACTGCACTTGCATAAGGCTTCTTCCTTAGTATACGCCTGTGATACCCGTTCTTACGTAAGAATGGAGGAACAATTTGGTCAGACCTATCTTTCCAAACACATTTCCTACTAATGGTCGTAATTGAGCACTTAGGTCTGGAGCACTTTCTCGGATCCTGCTTATAAGAATAATTCCTCTCGTGCATTAAATCTACGAAATTTCTGTAGCTTTTCTTTGTAATTTTTTTAGAACCTTGCTCCTCAAATTTGACTATGTACTGAGAGTTAGAGTGCGATTTTAGTGTTTACTACTTGTCCTATTTTTTTCCTGCCTTATAACTGAGAGTTTCATATTTACCTGCTTAAGATCAACACTTTTGCTTACCTGTTTCAAATGCTACTGCTGTTTAGGAGGCAGTGGGTGTTCTTAAGAAGTGTACGAATAGGAAAGTTGTATAAATTTAGGGCTATTTCTTTGATGTTGCTATTTCATACTATAGTATAGATGCGTTTTGATTGTTTTTTTCGTTGGAATATTTGAATTAAATTTATCAAGTACGAGTTACTGGTCACGGAAAGCTTTTAAGCAAATAGAGAATGGCTTTTCCTTGGAAACCTGCTTTGTAAGAATAAGAAACATTATATTTATTTTCTAGAAATTGCACTTGGTTAGCTCACTGGCCACTTCAATCATAACAATACCGACCTTTGGTCCCATATTCACATAATTTGCAGTCCAGTCGTGTGAGCTTTGTGCGGGGCAGTTTTAGCTATTGCTTTCTTTGTCCTGCTCTTTCTGGACAAAGAAATAGATACTTAAGCTCCTAAGGTTGATGTTGAACGTTATGAAGCTGTTCCCTTTCACTTACGTTACACCTTAATGTTACCAATAATTAATTTCAGGCGAAGTTTAATTTGAAAACTCTATTGTTGTCATAAGTATTTAATAAGTAGTTAGTAATTTTTAGACAATTCACGTCTACAGTGACGGTGAATGAATGATGGTAACGTACATAAACGAGCCAAGGAACTAAAAATTACTGCATCGTTATTACAAGATTAAGCTAACAAAGATGAAACTTCATTCAGGCACTCAACCTTATTCAACTTTGGTTCCTCCTATGATGGAAGACAGATGGGCTAATCCCAAATCATGAAGGGATGGCAAGTCGGATGAATGTGCAACCTAAAATATGGGTTTAATTTGCAGATCTAAACATTCATATGCATACACATTTTGTTACTATGCAGATGAAATTTTCATTTAAGTAATTTGCCTCAAATGAGAATACTCCTATTGTAAGATATTGGATGGGAGAAGATAGATATGGATACTGTAACGAAATGCTCTTAGGCCGCTGATACCTGGAATCATCAGTGTTTTATTACTTTTTTATCTTGTACAATAACCACCTCTATCAACACCCATGTATTGTATTTCTCTCCACCAATTAGCGGCTTAAGAGCCTTTCGTTAGTGTCCGTTTCTTACGTGTGTTTGTCACAACTGGAACTACTATTTATGGTGTACCTTTGTGGTGTCAATACACCCCAGGTTATTCATCCCGCAACTATAGAAATGTTCTAAGTTAATATAAAAAGTATTCCTGCGTAAGCTGTAGAGTTTGTTTTAATTACCTTTTGGTTTATATAGTACCTGAAAATTCGTTTCATTCCTAAATAAAATCAGGTACATTTATAATTCGCGGGTTGCAGTTAAAATGAATATGGATACCAGGTGTTGAACTACACATTTCATTTATATGTGCATATTTTATGTTAACCAGTAACATTTAGCAGTGCCTGAATATCGATTAATCACGGCCAATTTGTCCTATAACATACTTGCAAGGATGGGATTCCATCACATAAAATGACAACTCGTAACTGAACAGTAATGGTATTATACAGCGATTAATACGCCAAGTCATCCAATTGTGGTTTTTAATCAGTGTACATTCAAAATGCGTAAGTGTCCAAATAATTATGTTCTTGAAAGAAATTCGGCTTGTGCTTAGCTTCTTTGGAAATTATTTTCTTATTGCGACTTTTGGCGACATGGTTAGTATTTCCTAATATTTTCGATTGTTCATTTAGTAGGTATGTTGTGATCTTTCAGCTGACACAATGGCGGTTTGATTTTAAAAATACAAATAAGAAAGTAATTATTCATAGACAAATCTTAATACATTCCATATGAGGTTACGAGTTTCATCGGAAAAATCTGTAGACGCCCCTGGGATTAGTTGTGCTACAAAGTATATAACATATGTTCAGTATATATGTATATATAAATCTGAACATGTCATTACTTCCTTCAGGAGTCATCCTCATTTTGAAGCTGCAACAGCTGCACAAATTTGTTGTCGAAAATGTAAATAAAAACGTACAAACTTTCTAATAAAAATAACTTGTATCAGTTGACCATATTTTCCTCGGTGCAAAAATTTATTTCCGTATATGTATTTGTCATTAAAATATTATGACGATCTTCATTTTCCCCTCCTGCTTAAAATAACCATAGTTTTAACTTCTGCTTTACACCTGTATATAGTGCCCACATTTTATGGCGAGTCACGAATTTCGTGTATGCTTGCTTTGCTTGCGCTGCACGTGGTCTGCTCATAAATAGATCACACTGTAAGTACATTATCCGGATGTTGAACATTCTGTTCCTTCTCTGTACCTACTGTGAACATTCTTATTGGTTTTAAGTTGTAAAGTTGGCATTATAAACTGCCCTCGTGGAACTGGGGAGGGGGGGGGGCGGGGAGCACTATCACTTGCGAGTGACCAAAGAAGATGTGCTGAAGTCGAATGCCGTGTCCTCAGAAGTCAAATACCTCATGTACACCGTCCCAGAAGCTTGAACGAGGGGTCGTCAAATCACTTTGTAATTTCCCACTCACTGGTTTACCTAAGATGAATACCTCTGTACAGTTCTTGGACTGCTGAAGAACTTAAGTATGCCTTGCCTTCTTTGCCACTCTTTTCAGAGTTCTGCAATCTCGCTTTAATCTTGCTTTAAAATAATCACAATCAAGTTGGTAAATTGTGTAACTGATTGTGGTTTGTTTTGAAATTAGAAAATGAATATTCATTTTTGCACTAGCCGGTACTAATAGCATCTTTTGAATTTAAATATCTACCTTAAAATTCGCATCAGTGTATGACGTTATATTTTATTGTAACCCAAATTGTGATACTTGTGTAGTGTATATTTGAATTTTACTTCCTTCCAACTAACTATAGATCGTTCACCATCAGTTTCTATTTAATTACAACGATACAAGGATGCGACACAAAGATTTTTCAAGAAAATCCAGTACTATCCCGAAACCGAAACTGCATTTCAAATGAAAAAAATGTTATCATCGTGGGTTACTTTTTCAAAATTCTGTTCCTATTCATTTTTCTCATGGAAAGAAAACAAAATGCCAAGGCCAACATAGTCATTCATTCTTAAATATTCTATCAATTTGATTTCCCTTATTCCTCTTTTACCCACCATTAAATGGTAATGGGGGATCTGTATACGGCAAATAGAGACACAAGCTTCCGCCAGAATAGTTTGTAGGGATATAAAAATAAATAATAGTGGGTGGAGAAATGTGTGCGAATTTAACATATTTCTTACAGATACTTAAGCATTCCCTGCAACTATTCCTTAAATAAAACAGAAATTGAACGTTTTACAGTGCACAATTTGGATAATCTATTCTTCAAGGCTTCGTTCTCTAGCACTGCTTCGATTGCAGTGCAAATAAACTATACTGTTTTGTATTCGACTGTTAACAAATCATTAATCTCATAATGCAAATAAAAGTCGTAATTGAAGTGTTCACGAAGTCAGCGTCTTTACTGTGCAAAGGCATAATTTAACCGCAGGTGAAAGGTTTGTGATGAACGAAACCACCATTTATGGAGTAAGATCTTGGGGATTAAAACAGCTCTGCATCAGGGAAACAGGTGTGATGACACAATGGTAGTGAAGCAATACGATGCAGGTGTATCTACTTTGTCTCAATCTGTTCATGTATCAGGTGGTTAAATGACTGCTGTTTTCATAAGACTTTTATGTCATCCACATGCTATATTTCAGGATTGTTGTTTTCACTCTCTAAGAGTATTTCTTTACTTTGCTTTTTTTAACGTTGAGCTACATTTGCATCAAACCGTCGCCTCAACGTGGAACTCTTTGCTCGCCAATATATTGGCTTCACAATTTTATTAATAAATGATACATTCTGGCAAGTGATGATTTAAGGCAAGGCTACACTTAAAATTCCAACGTCTATATTAATAAACATATCATGAGAATTTAGCCACATAATTAGAGTATTATTTTAAACTTGCATGAAAATTTTCATCATGCTACACCAAATAGCTTATTAATTATTATTTTTTTGTGAAAATATTGTAAAAATTTAAAATGTTCTAGCGTCAAAAAAACTGAGCTGTTTAGTTGAATTTTTGTCTTTGGCTAGTACAGAGCAGTTTTAAAAACACACATTCTTATTTTTTGGAATAACATTGTAGCATTTGTTCTAAAATATTTTCCATGTGTTAGCTCTCAAAATTTTGAAAATATTTTTTTTATTCCGTAACACCACATAATTTTCAAAACATAAGCATTAACAAAAAGGGGGGAATGTGAAGTTTATTTATATATTATGGACCTATCCTGTAAGTTTCACCAAGTTAAATGAAAAACTTTGACGTGTGAGGCATTTTGTATACTGAAAAGTGTTAGAAACATAGTTTCTCAGAAAATTAATTTTAAAGTAATGATTGTCACTTTTAACGATTGTTAAAGGTATCTTTAAATTGTCATGGGATGGCCTGAAATGTTACAAATGGAAAAATAAAAGTACATGCCATCTATTACTACAAACCCTAAGCTACCAAAAACTGCCAAAAAAGATAATTCCATGATTTTCAACATTTTCGGCGAATTTTCAGTGTAGCCTTGCCTTAATAACAAATCGTTACTGGAATTGGGATGTCTCGGTGTATTGGAATTCACGTTGATTTTAAAGCTTATCAGTACATTAATGTGAACAGAAAATCTGAGATGAGTCGACAAGTGAACGTCGAGCGCGCAGGTTGTCTCTGAACGCTCTGCTTACATATCACGTGTTTTTGTAGTTAGCTGTGTCAGCTAGCTTTTGTATATTGTTCATTGCTATATATCATATTCTACATGACTCTACAAACGGATGATACTGGCAGAATATTATATTCAGCGCTAAATGTATTAAATAACGACACGAACTTCGGGGATAGCTCCAATTGTACGCTACAGATGACGTCATCTAATCAGCACTACCAATCCCAACTGTCTTCTGCTACCGGGGATAATACAGTAAGTAAACCAATACTACGACCATCTTAACTTCACTCAATTCAGCCCCTTAATACACTAAATAACTCCGTGCAACACGACGAAGATACAATGGCAGACTGTGCCCCATCTGACTGTTTAGAGCGCAGCCAGCGCTCGCAGCCCTCTCTCACCCAGGGTTCACAACAAACAAACGCCGATGCATTGCCTCTGTTTCTGAACAACCTACTCTCTCACGCTATGCATACCCAATTCCTACATCTAATCGCTTCAATCCTTAAGTTGAAGCACCAGACCACGATTCTTCTGACACAGGCTCCATCTCTCAGAAAGAGAAAATTCCTCCTATATGTGTCCGCAATGTGCGCAATTATCAATTGCTACTACAAGATGTAAAAAAAATTGTCTGATCTGAATTTCACACTGAGCTACGGGGAGCCATTCTTAAGGTCTACACTTCGACATCCACAGACTACCGCAATCTTACCTCGTACTTGACATCAATTAAGCAAGAATACTACACATTTCACAACCCTTCAGACAAACTTTTTTCAGTCATACGCAACCTTCCGTGCTCCCTCGGTGACCAAGAAATTTAAGATGAACTTTGTGCCCAGAACTTCCCTGTTCGTAAAGTTACACGTTTACTACGTAAGAACAAGGAACCGATACCTATCTGTGTGGTTGACTTCCTTAACAATGACCAAGGTAAACCTATTCTTAATCTATTCCGACTACTGTACAGCGTAGTCAAAGTAGAACATCGCCGACACAATACGGAACTGCCTCAGTGTGCTAACTGCCAAAACTATGGACACACCAAAAATTACTGCCACCTAGAGCCCCGCTGTGTTTGCTGCACAGGCAACCATCACTTTTCTCAGTGCACGAAGCCCTCTACTACACCAGCTCAGTATGTTAATTGCCAACAAGATCATCCGGCAAACTATCGCGGTTGTCATTACTTACAGCTGAAGGAACGACAGTCTCGGCGCTTTGAGCAGCAGGCAATACCATCCCGTCACTATTCACAGCAACCAACCTCAGCTTCTCAACAACAGCCACTGGTTCAGCAACAACAAGCACAGCGTCCACAACAGCAACAACAAACACGTCATAGTCCTTCCGCAACTGTTCCTTCTCCGCCATCACGGACTTTTCACAGGTACTGACTGAGCGTTCACCTCCCTCTCAAGGACGTTCTTCAATTCCTTCACCAGAGGATTCTGCTTCTGCACCCCCGTCTTGGACTTCCTTGAAAGAAATGATTGCACCGCTAGGTACTTTTCTGTGCAATCTGTTTTCTCCAGTTCTCCCGCAACTGCTGCAGCTTCTTCGTTCCCTTCTTTCTCCAATCTTCCACAATGGCCACCCGTAATTTGTGATCTCTACGTTAGCTCACACTCCTGAATTGGAACTCTAACGGTCTTCGGGCTAAATGTTCCTCCTTCGTAGCATTTCTTACGCATCACAATGTTGATATGGCTTGTGTAACAGAGACACATTTTTTTCCCAATGAGAAGTCCGTGAATCACTTGCCATATATCTTAATGGTTCAATAGATACTGTTGATCTTTCTCTGTATAAGGGTTTATTAACTTTGTTTACTTTTGGCGGGTGCGATATCGCGTATAGCATATAACTATCCGTTTATGTTAAAAAAAAACCTTGGAAAATATTACAAAATCTAAATGGGTATTGGAGAGCTATTGAACTATAATTTTTAAAATAGAGATAAAATACTTCTGTCTTCCCAATCACGTGTGTAGCCGTTATTCATAATTTGAATGCGAATGGATAAGAGGTTTTCATGTATTAATCGCATGAGGGATGGTTTTCTATTAGGGCGTTTAATGCGTTTTGTATCAAGTTGTATTTCTCAAGGAGTATGGCGAAGTTTGTCCTCCTGTAGAAGCAATACGAAGTGTAAACCGGTTTGCTGCAAGATGCTAAGCGTATATTTAATAGGACTATATGCTAAGCGTATATTTAATAGGACTATATGCTTAAACCTTGTAAGAGTTACAGTGCATCGTTGAAGGATAGCTTCACGCAACTAATTTTAAAATCGTATTTAACTCCATTGTGAATACCTGTAAATACGCATGCATATTCCTTATATTTTGACTTTCTTCATTGTGATTTAAAAATGTAAATCTTCGAGAGGATTTTAATTCTAATGAATATAATACTGCTTCTGATACGTATATCCTTTTAACTTGGAGCATTAGATCCGATTATAAATATGAGTTGCTGTGGACGGTACTCAAACTAAGGTTCTGCTACTGTTCTGACGCCACTACTCTGGGACGTACTTTGAATTGCACAGTGACAAAATGATTTTTGTGATTTTTCTTGTTTAAATTGCTATTACAGAATAATCGTTAACATTGTTTATGTTACATGCTCGACTAAGCACAGTCACCAGCAAAGGGGAAAAAATGAAGTGAACGTAAAAGTGTTGCGTTTCGTTAACTTGCTATAGTGACTTCAAGATTTTTGTCTGCAAATGTCATTTTCCTTGTCAAAGATGCTTAAAAATGTATAGACATCTTCGAACTTCTGTATATTATGCAGTACACCAGTAGATGTTGTGCAGTAGTTTTCATTCATTCATTCATTCACAATCGTCCTTTTTATTTAATTCTCTCTGGAAAAGAACAAAATCTGATAGGGTTCTTGCTACTGGAAAAATCGGTGCAATAAATGCAGTATAATATGTAGAAGCTCGGAGGGGCTTAAGTAAGCGAAACGTTTGTTGGAATTGAAGTTAAAAAGGTCTTCCAATCTACCGATATTTGTATCTTACAGAAATATTCCGTTTCTTAACGACCGTGTTATTTACCAGGGTCATATTAGCTCCACCGATGTACCGAAATGTCCCGCAGGAGTTCTTTAACATGAGAGTAAATCTGAAATACAGCTCATGCTCTTAAGTTCGCTTAAAAACCGGACATGAACCTCTTCTTTTTTTTTCAATAGGCCAGTTCCATATCGGTTCACAGCACATAGTTGTACACTATTTTGAATATGTGTCTTTTTTTTTTTTTTTTTTTTTTTTTTTGTAATTTACGTCCTCCAACTTTGTCATATCGGACGATGAATGGAATGGATGAAATGATGCTCAAATGAGTCCGGGGTCCATAGAGCTTAGAGTTACCTGACATTCGTCTTACAGGATAAGGGAAAACCCCGAAAAAAACCTTATCTAGGTAACTCACCCTGACCGAGATTCGAACTCGGGACCTCTTGAACGTGAGGCAGACATGCTACCACCACGCTACCAAGGCGGGCATATGTGTCAAAGAATATAGATTTCAACCTAAATGTTGAAGATATGTTCTTACGATTATTTTTTAATTTTGCTGTAACCTATAATTTTTGTTGCTATATTACGCTTAATTTTGATAAATTCTAAAACTTAAGCATATCAAGCTTTGTCAGTTGATATAAAAATGCCTTCTGATAAAAGTGTAGCGGGAAATTAGGTACATGAACACTTACAGCAACACCCCTACACAAAACCAATTAAAAAGAAGCCTTTGTGTTTATCCTTTCGGCCTGAAAGTCATCTTATGTTCGCAATAAAGTGTCAGTGTCTCAGGCTTTAATGAAATCTCCTGTGTTAAGTTGCTCTCTGCCAATTTTTTGAAACCATGACGATACAAATCTTTATTTTAGGTTCATTATAAACTAAAAAAAGGAAATACTGTCTATCTGTGTGCCAAACTAAATCATTGTTCTGTTAACAGCATTTCTTAATATAAGTAATAATGCCCTTCGGTGGTGCTATTGTTGTTCCACGCCAAGAAAACAAAGCAGATGAAACCACACTCGTTTAAATTTTGAGTTAAAGTTCCTCGTGAAAGCAAATCTATGTGCATGCATAAGGAGACACCAATAATTGTTATATTATAATTAATATAACGACAAAATTGTCGCAGTTCGAAAATCTCTCGCACCATTAGCTGTTTCTCAGATGTGAAGAGTGGTTTTACAGATGGGTATGGTGGGTAAGTCATAGTGCATCGCTCCTCTTCGGTGGTTGATCTAGCATGGAGTTAAATTCTGTTATCCATTATCGATATTGATCCAATTTTGATTCTCTTTCCCAAAGTCACAGAAACTGCGCCACTCGAAACATAGGAAAAATAAATGGACGGCATTCATAGATGGGCGAGTTCGTTTTCAACATTTCTTTGTCAGAATAATCCATGGAAACAGTTTTATGTAGCTTCGTAAGTACTGTGAGAACATCGGTTTTTATAAAAATCAAGTATAAGAATAAGTTGAATGTTGACGCAGGTTTGAGGATGGCCTGAAATCGGATAACATCAAAAGTATGTAATTAATCATCTGAATATGACAAGAATGGGAGTTCCGCAGTGACAGTGTGGCTTTTATAGTTCCTAATTGGTTGTAAGCTAGAAGAAACACCATTACTAAATATATGTTTGTGCATTAGTTATATCAGTGTCATTGAACATGGGGCAGTTAATTTAACAATAAAACTTTGTGGCTTTTTTTCCAATAAACATCTCAAAAAAATAACTTTAAAAATTTTCGGTATTGTATTGAGAAGTTACATCGGTCTGTTATGATAAACGAAAGTTTTCCAGAACATTTTGTTCACTGATATATCCATAATGTCAAACTAGAACAATCCTGTTGTAAACATATGGGAGGGCAGAATCTATAAGGGAACGCTCTTAGGCCGCTGAGTTTTGGAGGAAAATTCATTGGTGTTTACAGAGGTGAGAATTGTAAACTTACCTCAGTCTCTTCTCATCCCATATGTTTATTAAAAGATTCGTTATTATTTGAGACGGATATTAATATCCCAATTAAACGTAATAGTATATCGCTATGTATAGCTGGAGAACGTACGCTAGTTAGTTCACGTATAATTGGACGAACTGCATTAGTTGTTTATTCAAGTCGGCCTTTAAACCTTAACATTTTTCTTTTATTTTCCTTAAGGTGCTTACCCACCAGAAACACATCCATTCGGTCTTAAATTATAAGAGAAAATCCTGTTTCCCGCGAAGCTTGATAACGTTTCTAGCATATACATCGAAATTAGTTAGTGATGTTGGTCGTTTGCTAAATGCAGTTGAAAGCATGTGTTTTATTTTCGCCGACACAATTGCCGACCGACAAAAGCATGTTGTCTGCACGTACTCAACCACAATTAACTTGCTTTTGGTTGCGGTATTGTAGTACAAGCGATTCTCCACAAAGTGTGTAATTGAGGTGTAATACCGATGTCTAACGAAACTTAACAGGAAATGAACACTCAGTCCCAATACGAGTAAAGGGAAGATGTATTATTTCAGTTAGCGTCTTCTTGTTCTTATTTGTTACATGTTTTCTATTCGTGGCTGCTGATGTGTATTTCTGTCTTACACCAGATAGGAAGAAAAGAGAGCAGATTAGCTGAAACGAAAAATAGATTTTTCTCTAAAATATCAATTGCGTTGCTAATCCTCGCCTCAAATTTCATAAAATCAGGAAGTCACGCAAGATGTTTCCACAGGAAAAGATGTTGATTTTGCTAAAATAAATATTGTTAATACTTCAGTATCGAAATATTTAATGCTCACAGTAAAATTTCCCGATTTAATTATAATTTTAAACAATTAAAGCGTGTCTTCATTTCTCGTTAACTTTAGCTAAAATCGACCTATTAGTTCAGAGGAGGCACACTGTCTTACCTCTACAATGTTATAGTTATTTTGTATCTGTTCTCTCAGATCTGCAAAGCATGTATTATTGCTCACCGAACTAATAAATCATATTTAAAAAATTGACCTGCTGAAATAATTTTGCTGTTGCCCTCGTTAGGACAAGACAATTCACATCATTTCTGTGCGTGTGCTTTTCAGCATTTCAGTTAATGGGCGGTGGAATTGACAGAAGTGCCAACGTGAACGTACATATGGCGTGAATATCAGTATTAAAGGAATTCTTGTGTTTACTCATAAGATTTCAATTACTTGCTGTGTTTGATATGTGTTTACAGAGATTCAATTGTACAAAGTCTTCTAGGAGTCAAATTAATGGAGGGAAAATACTTATTTTTAATATGCAGAAAGGACAAGCTATATTAGTTTGTATTTGGTGCCTTTAAATATTTAATATCTTATTGGTTTTATAATCTTCATAAATTACATGTATTGTTTTGTATTTGATTTGGAAAGTAAAATATGTCCTACAGGTAGCATTCACTGTTTTCGGTGAACTTTCTAATACCTCTGTTTTAATTTCACAAATATCTCTGTCGTTTAAATCATACTAGTGACACTGTCGAGTATAATTTAACAAATCTTCCTCTAAGTATATATAAAATTGTTTGGTGCACGCAGGTATGAATTTAGAGAATCCTGCAATTTAATAAATAACCACATACATCTATTTAATGTGAAAAATCTAAGAACACAAGAACTGTAGTATCGCTCTTTTTGCATATTTACTTCGGGAATTTTTGCCTTCATTCAGCTACTAGAATTGTATAACTGTGGTCTCCAGTTGTAAAACAGACTGAAATAATTTCACCCATTGAATTGGTAAAATATATGTAATATTTTATGTATGAATGTTTCAGGTAATTTACTTCTGTATTTCTAAGCTATTAAAAACATTTCACTCGCAATGTAAGATGCGAATATTTGCAACGGAAGTATTACAGTTACAAACTTATTAGAACACTTGAAAAATACACGCTGCAACTGATGAATTTATTTTGTTTCAGGTAAATATGGGGAGCAAACAAGGCACCGGGGAAGGAGACACTGATGTATAAGGTAATATTTAGAACCTAGGATATTCCTGCAGTATTGAGCTGTTCTCTTGCAAACGAAGGCGATAAAAGGACATTGGACCAATTTTGTAGATGGTTCTTTGCTCATAAAATAACCTTTTTATGGATTCAGCTACCCGTATTGCGAAGCTCAGTTGAGGATAAGCTTAACAGGCATTAGGTCTGAAACATTTCAGGGCTCGATACTCGTTTTGCCCTAAACTGTTCGCGATTGTACCTACTACCTGGCAAAGAGACGAGTCGTATCGAAAACTATGAGCAACGGCATTGAGATTTACATCCTTCGTACGTAGAGAAAGTGTGTACCAGTTAAAATACTCTAGATTCAATTGTACTATCACAATGAAGGCAGTTGTATGCATCGATAAGCCGGAGATTACTCGTATGAGGTCGAAAGCGTTTTTGCAACTGAGAAGACTAAAAGAATTGCTCACGATTACTGAGAAAAATGTGGATTTTTTGAACAAAAATTTGAAGTTGAGGAATTCTATAGGATGAAAGTGACATAGATAGTGAGGTATGTTTCAGTGACAAATTGCTGATTAATGGTTGGACGTAATGCCTTTGCCGCTTACAGTAAATTACCCTTTTAGAAATTATTCCTGCTGTGCAGATTGATCATACTAAGAGACGGGTTAAATTAGGTTGCCCTTCCTACAGTTAAGTTATTTAATAACAAAAGTGTAATGAATAATTTAGTTCTTATTTTCCCCGTTTATGGAAATTGTAGAAGATAAGTCTCAGGTCCATTCTTTTAAAAGTAGTTACGTAGGCATATATGTATTACATTTACCATTATTAGGGTCAATTTGCCCCTTTTAATTGCATTTGCGTATAAAAATAATCGCCTAACTTTTGATAACACATACACAGCTTCTAAGTGTACCATTTGTGTTGTGTTGCTTACTGTACCCAAGTTACTGTTGTTTCGTCGTTCTGCTAAACAGATAAGCGAATGTCACGCTCTGACAGTTGATACAATAATTTAACAAGGTCGCACAGTTCCACGTTGGGACGCCAATTTGAAGCAACAATATTTTGGCGAACAAATAGTTCCACTTTTACGGGACAGTTTGAAACAAATAGTGTTTAGCTCAGGGTTAAGCAATGAGTTTAATCACAGGGTATGCGTGGATATGTGTGAGAAGGATGGATTTATTGACACTGGAATGCCCGTTTCAAACTGATTTATTGACTGCTTCTTTTATCCGAACATCAAACTTGAAGTTGCCGAACAGGGATTACCAATAGATCACTGTTCAGAGAGACTGAAGGCGGGATGTTTATTACTCGATAAACTTTATTCGTTCCTCACGTATATATGAACCAACAAATATCTTCTCTCATTTCTGGTATGCCTGGCCCAAGACAGAACAAGACGACTGACCTAATCGCCCTCACGCCTCGGACTGTCTTAATGGCTTGCCAGCCACGAAGTGTCTGAATTTCCACAGATGCGCTTGGGTGTATATGTAACTTTCACTTTCTGGAGACTCTCTTTTCACACAAAGATTCCCTTTGTGGCTATTTTGTCGCCATTATGAAGGATCCGAAGAATGCCCTATTCAAGAAGTCAAGTTCTCCACTTTAGAAATCTGCTAAGGACACTGTTTCTTACATTGCTTTTGTTATAACAACTTTCCCCCTCCAACTGCTATCCGACTCAACTGCCCTTGCACGTGTTGTAACTAAAAATTTAATGGCGAACAAATAAGTCGGCGAGCAATGAGGTTTGTCAGGGTATGCGTGGGTGGGTGTGAGAAGGATGTTTTACTAACACTGGAATGCTCGTTTCCAACTTATTTACTGCTTCTTCGTTTAAAGCATCGAAATGAAAGTTGCCGACCAAGGGTTACCAATCTCAGTTTAGAGTTACTGACTGCGGAATGTTTATTACTCGATAAATTTATTCGTTCCTCATATATATACGAACCGACAAATATTCCAGACAAAACCAGAGGACTGCCTTAATCGCCCTCACGCCTCAGACTGGCCACATCGGCTCCACGCCGAAGTCTTCTGATCGGCTTCACGCCGAAGAGTGCTTCAATGACCACAGCTGCATGTGTGTATATGTAACTTTCACTCTCAGGAAACTCCTTTTCAACCCAAATCCCTTTGTGGCTGTTTTGTCGCCATTGTAAATGATCCAAAGAATTTCCTATTCATACAAGTTAAGTGAGCCCCTTTAGAAATCTTCTAAGGACACTGCTTCTTACATTGCTTTTCTTATAACACTTTCCCCCAACTCAACTGCTGGCCTTGCCCTTGTCGTAACAAAGAACCAACATTCCTTTGACATCTATCATGATTCTTTGCTTCTGGCAAACCATAATTTCGGTATCACAGTGAAGGTCAATACTCCCGATTTGCCAGGGAGTGCTTATTAGGAAGAAACGAGCGACCGCGAGGTAACCTCATAGATATTGAATTTTACGTTTTTAGTGGTGGTGGTTTTCAGCTTCGTAATATCTTTCTCTAGAACAGCGGTTCCTAACTTAGGTCTTTGCGACGGCCTAACTATGACTTGAAAGTTAATATTACATGGGTGGTTCTTTACAGGTACCGCCATAGAAGTACGTTCTAAAAAGGTTTCAGCAAGTCCAAAAGTTTGGGAACCCCTGAATCAGAGGAATTCACTGCGGTATACATTGCCAGCAATCGTTTCTTCACTTCTTTTTATCAGCGGTTATACTACGTTACTGATGCTGCGGCTTTCCTAACTATGGCTAGGAATATTTCAACAGATTAAATAAATATGCGCTTACGTCTACATATATATTATCACAGAGTACGCCATAAGGCCGCACCATGGGTGAGTGGTTAGACCGCTTGGCTATTGCCAAGGTGGTCCGGGTTTGATCCCAGGCAACCGCAAAGCGAGTTTTAGAGTGGACACATGGTGCTGGGACGGGTTTTCTCCGGGTCCTCTGGTTTCCCCCGTCGACATTCCACCAATTGATCCATCTTCTTTCCTATCATTCATCTCGCCCTTATATACTCGTATATCATCCACTTCCTTCAACTTCACAGCAGGCATTGGGCTGATCACCTATCCTGGTTCTCGATCGGATTCAAAGCTTCGGTTCCTCAGGCCCGACTTTAAAGGGATAGAGGAACAAGAAAGAATCCCCTAACACCACGATAGTGGTGCCACCAGGGAAGTTAAAGAAGAAGAATACGCCATAAGACATGAAGGAGTTTGCAGCAGAATTAAGAAAAGAAAAAGGACTGATACATTTATAAGGATTTCTCTATCCTCCATTGTTTCTTGCTGGCTATACAAATTATTCTAACTTAAGTAGTTTTGTTCTATCTACTTCATTTTAGCCAGGATAAACCTTTGTACAAATAGTTACCCACATTACGCACTTCGCTGTAGGGGGGGGGGGGGGAAGGGGGGACAGCGTTACTGAACCCCTAGTTTGGTCTAAACCTAACTTTCTGAAAACTTCCATGTAGTAACTTTCGAAGACAGTGGACTTAGTTACCAAATTTAGTAACTATCGGGGTTTTCACTTTTGACGTATGGAGTTGAAAGGCGCGCACGCACGCACTAACGTACGCAACTACGCTCGTACTCGTGGAATTTTTATATAAAAATGTTTCTTTTAGTATTATTGGAATTTTAAAACATGGATTCCAGGCGAAATCTAATCTTTATAGAATGTTTATATGCAATATAATGTAGCTCTAAACACTTGTTACCTTCGTTTCTATATATTATTAATCACTATGTATCCGATTATTTGTGTGCTTATTCCCTTTGAATACATTCTGTTATATTTCTCATATTTACATCTTAACTTCACGGATTTGCAGACCGCTTCGTCTTCTCAGCTGTCTCGCAGTTTTTCAGAAACCGCCTTTTTCGTTTTCGGGTATAATTTAAGCCTGCTTTTAAAAATAGT
Source organism: Mantis religiosa (assembly GCA_030765055.1). NCBI lineage: Eukaryota > Metazoa > Arthropoda > Insecta > Mantodea > Mantidae > Mantis > Mantis religiosa. The sequence goes on from CM060950.1 coordinate 113,629,500, forward strand.
TTTTATTTTCCATTTTTAGTGCACGTTCATTGCATTTTCTTTCTTATCTACATAAGAAAATCTACATATTTTACTTATTGATTCTAACCGAACGAGGTGGCGCCGCGGTAACGTGAGCGTCTCGCATTTGGTAGATCGTTGGCTTGATCCTCGCAGCAGACCTTCCTGGCCCTTGATTCCTTTCGGAGGTTTTCCGGGTCCTTAGGTGAATCCCGCCTCCATTTTATCCCCATGCTCATTTCACTTCGATTTTCCCTTCATTGCACCTTTTATCTTGCTTGGCTGATGTAGGGTTGAAATTTTCAGCGGGAATTTCGGTGTTGCATGGTAGGAGCAAAGGATGCTCTATGAAAATCTTCATACTTGGGATCGGAGTTGGTCTTAGCGCCCCGGGCTCCCCAGTTCGGTGTGTAAACCGCTGCGGGGAGAGGTGCCGTTTGTATGCGATAACGCAGTAGGAACCTTGACTTTTGCCGTCTTCTAGGATCGGCCAACCTCTTCACCTCACACCTCCTTCCGGTTGGTGCCCAGTAAGAGGCATAGCCACAAAATTTTCGATAGACCTACGAACCTGGCCACACCTCATACTGACACCACGTTCAGCTCTCTCCTTGTGTCACTTCTACCAGGATCAGGGTGGGAACTCTCCATATGGATCTCCAGATTCCCTCTGGTCCTGAGGCTGGTAACTTGTGACGATGGGGCAGTCAGGACTCCTAGCCTCGCAGGCACCCTGATAGCCAAAATGAACCTTCATTATAATCTTGGTCCTCCAAACTGGTAAGTTCAGCGGGGTGGTGACGCAGTGTTGCTCATTGTACCACTTCTGGGTGTATTCAATGCATTTTACCAAAAGCTCTCTAAATTATATTAGCATTAAATGTAAATGGGTATAGTGGCAATATAAATTATATTCTTAATCATTTGTTGCTATATTCTCTTTCTCTCTCTCTGTCTCTCTCTCTCTCTCTCTTTGCAATTTACGTCCTCCAACGTTGTCATATCGGACACAGTGAATGAAATGGGTGAAATGAAGCTCAGATGAGTCCAGGGTCCATGGAGCTTAGAGTTAACCGACAAGCCTTAAAAAACCTTATCCAGGTAACTCGCCCTGACCGAGATTCGAACTAGAGACCTCTTGAATATGAGGCAGACACGCTACCATCTACGCTACCGAGGCGGGCATTGATATATTCGGGCCCAGTTAACGATATTACTTTTGCGTAAGCTTTTGATATTCACTGTCGTTAAAAATATAATGCAATATACATACGTTAAATGCTTTGCAGAAACCGGGAAGGGAGAATAAACGGAATTCTCAAACTACTTCATCCTACAAAGGTGCATTTGCGCATTTTTATCTTGTACCACTTTACTTCAATGATGCTTTGAATCCCCTTTTACGTGTATTTGTTGCTTTGCCATTATCTCGCACGCTCTATTTTCGCATAGCAACTTATCTCCTAGGCTGATAGCTAGCCAAGGAACTTCGCAAGTTATGAACCATTATAGTAGTGCTGTACCAGTAATCAATGTGTTATCAGTTCAATGTAGAGTTTTGACGATATGATGGTTTGTCAGCAATCGATTTAGTCTAAGATCGGTTTCTCCCAAATATTTCTATTTCTCGTTTAATTTGTTTGCACAGTCTTCTGTTGGTGAATAAATGTGTACTTAGTTTTTCGTTCTGTATGCCGCAGAGGGTAGGGAAAAAGACAGAAAAGGAGACGTCAGTGATGTAAAATTGAATTAAAAGTTGGAAATTAAATTCTATAAACAGATTTATGGGTGGGCTGATCATGAAAATTTGTCTAATTTGGCTTGAAATGTAAAGAAGACATCTTTAATTTGTGATTACCGTGAACGTCTTAGATGCATACTAGATATCTTAAGGATTCTATTCCTTTCTTCATGTGATTAAAAACTCGAAACCTTTCAACGTGTACGTCTTGTGTCGCGTTCAATAAACTGTTACAGCTGGTTCCATCTGAAAATCTACTTTCCTGTGATGCCCTTCCAATTTTACTCTTTGATCTGTTATGGTGGATGCATAAATTATGTAACTTTGCTTCCGAGGCTAGATTAATCTGCTTCCACAGCACAGTCGTCTTTTGTTGTATTAAATGACACAGTAATTTGTCAGTTGTTCTTGAGCATATGTCATTTGAACATATCCCTAACAAACTAGAACGATGCTATTAAAACATATGGGAAGGGGAGAACGACAAAAATACTTGAACAAAACGCTCTTAGACTGCTGATTGGAGGAAAATTCATGGATGTTTGTAGAGGCCGAGTGGGCGGGGAGCCACCTCTGTAAATACCCAGAGGAGTAGGCGGCAACTGTTAGTGCTGACAGAGAGATTGGGTGATGAAGTTGTAACAGAAATCTCCACGGGATTGACCTCCTTATGTTATGCGAAACGCACCTGCATGCTGGTGTACAATTTAACCTCCAAGTTACGCCGTCCACCGAGCCGATAGTCGGCCGGCGGGGCGGCGGTACAGCTATATTTATCAAAAACCACATCACCCATACTCCCATTACCATACCTCCGCTTCAACACTTGGAGGCGACCGCCATAAGGCTCTCCTTGGGCGGTTCAGACCTAATGCTTGTGGCGGTGTACGACCCGCCCAACCATCCCTTCTATGAAGCGGATTACAGGGCACTCCTCAACCTAGACCACCGAGTGTGCATAGCTGGCGACTTCAATGCCAAACACCCAGGATGGAACAGCCGCATCCAGAATGATAGGGGAAGGAGCATCTACCGTCTCATCAGCGGAGACCCAACCCTTCATGCGCATGGCCCGCGGGGTCCAACGCACTTCCCGCCTGGTGGCAGGGCGGGCGTCATAGACTTCGCAATCACCAAGAACATTCCATTTCATCTGGTAAATGCTCTGGATTCTGACCACAACCCAGTTGTGATCAATTCAGAAGTTACCGTCGCAGCTCTGGCAACGGCTGACTGGGTGGATGAAGTCGATTGGGATGCCGCCATCCTTGACATCCAAAACTCCGTGGAAGCCCGCCCTCGAATCGACTCTGTGGAGTCACTAGAGGCGGCGGCCAAGGAGTTCTCCACATCCATTCTCAAGGCGGTCCGTGCTCACACACACCGCATTCCAATTGACACGCCAAACCCCACAGATATCCCAGGACCCATCAAACAACTTATAAGGGCTAAAAACGTCGTAAGAAAGCTGTGACAGAGATTTCGCCATCCCAGGATAGGAGAAGTACACCAGAGGTTCAAATCCCTGGCAAGACGACTCCTAAGAGCACACCGCAAAGAGAACTGGGAAAACATGTTAAGGCAAACCAATCTCCAGGAGAGAAAACCGTGGCGAATATTCCGTAGCCTGCGGAAAGACAGAACAGTACACCAGCATCCCCTACATAGCCCTAGAGGTCGACTCGTCTACGAGTCGAGAGAAAAAGCAGATGCGCTAGCAGACTATCTGGAGGCCCAGTTCCAGCCCAGGATTGAGCCAATGGACGACGACCATGCTGACCTCGTGGAACGAGAGGTGGAGGACTTCTGGAAGCTCAGCCCCCGGACCACGAGGAGTTCCATATTCCCATAGTTACCTCTAGAGAGTTGGCAACCACGCTTAATTCTCTAAGAACCAACAAAGCCCCTGGGCAGGACCGTGTCACAGCGGAAGTTCTCAAGCACCTTCCACGCAAGGCCGTGATTCACTTAACCCGGATTTACAACGCATTCCTGTTCATGCGCCACTTTCCAGCTGTCTGGAAGGAGGCGCGCGTGGTGTGCCTTTTAAAACCGGGGAAAAATCCGGTCTTCCCGTCCAGTTACCGCTCCATCAGCCTTCTACCAGTTTTGTCGAAGGTATTCGAAAAACTGCTCCCCTCCCGGCTTCTTCCTCATCTAGAGGAAAGGGGCCTAATCCCGGAACACCAGTTTGGCTTCCGTTCTGGCCACTCCACGACCGAGCAGCTACTGCGGGTTGCCGAGGTCTCCCTGGGATTCCAGGAAAGGTCTAAAACGGTAGCAGTGCTGCTTGACGTGGAGAAGGCATTCGCCACAACCTGGCACAAGGGGCTAATTTACAAGCTCCTAGAGCATCAGATCCCTCCTCCATACATTTCCTTGGTGGCCGGTTTCCTCGGAAACCGAAGCTTCCGGGTAAAGGTGGAGGGGCGCTGTCCACAGAGCGGCCCATTGGCGCTGGAGTGCCGGAAGGTAGCGTGCTGTCGCCGGCGCTCTTCGCAGCTGACATGGCAGACATTCCAACGCACCACAACACCCAAACCTGTCAGTATGCGGACGATCTCATGATCTTCGCAGTCAAAAGGAATACACGGTACAGCTTCCGGCAAATCCAAACCCAGCTCCGGGCCATTGGCGAATGGAGCGCAAAATGGCGAATGGCAATTAACCCGGAGAAGAGCTCTGCTATGCTGCTGGCGAAAACCAGAGCCAACCGGTTGCAGCAGAACTTCGTTTTACGGCGCCGTCGAATCCCATGGGTGCAAACGGCGAAGTATCTCGGGGTGACGCTGGACCGTAAGCTAACTTACGTTCCGCACGTCAAGGGCAAGGTCCAGCTGGGCACGTCGCACTCCGGAGCCTATACCCTATTTTCAGATCAACCATGCCGATCCGACTCAAACTCCAACTGTATCGGGCGATCATTCCGCCTATGATTCTGTACGGCTGTGAGATCTGGGGAACAGTGGCTAATACTACTTTCGTTAGGCTTTAGACGCTGCAGAACAAGGCACTCCGCATCATCTACGATACAGGCTGGAGATTCCCGGCTCATAACCTAAATGAGCACTCCCAGATCCCGTACATTGTCGATGTCATTCGCGAGAGGGCACGATCAATGTACGACAAAATCCAAATTCACCCCAACCCTTTAGTGAACTCCCTGGGAAGGTATGACCCGAGAGATCATAGACGCTTGCCGTCCTTCAGACTGCCGAGAGACGTCTTGGGACCCCTTGGGTAACCCAAGGAAAACACCAGTTATCTCTGGGACCAATTTTTACGCCGATGGACCAAGCGCTACACAACCCGTAGCCAAAACGGAGCAAAAATTAAATCGTGTCTCCCAAAAAGGGGGAACGATTAAGTGCAGCTGCCCACGACAAAAGGGGCAACCCATTCCAAATATCCAATACTTTCCAACATCCCAGCAGAACATGGAACTACTAGCTCATTTCGCAGGTTAAGCCGCAAAGCGGCTAGGTACTGCGGCATAAGACACCCGGACGGGGATAGCCCCGACCGACTAGGACTACCTCTGGACCTCTGGACCTCGGGTGGTTGAGATAGCTCAGTTTGTCTAATTTCCCAAAATTTCTGGATGGCGGCAGTGGAGGACCAGATTTGGAACAGCGCAAATGTGTGGCTGAAAAATAATTTATGATGGAGCCAGCAAGTTCCCGTGTTACTTAATGGGGTATGTAGGTAAAGTCTCTTGAAATAGCAAGGAGCACTAACTGCCTGGGTAGTATTCATAGAGGAGTCTGCAGAATTATCCAAAGCCAAGTAGCCAAACCTGCAGCAGTGGGATGGTCAGAATATGAAAAGTTTCGACACCGAGGAGTTCTTTGAGAAATACATTCCAAAGGAGTTGAAAGGGGGATACCTAGAAGCAATATAGGGTTTTGATAGGAAACTGTCATTTCGGCTAGCACAGTCACTGCAAGTATAAAGGCAGGCAAGTTCAGCACTAGATAAATAGGGGTAGACAGAGCTGAAGACTAAAGAACCTGACTGAAGGACCCGCCGGCTAACTTCGTCGTACATAACGGGTAAGTTTCACCTTCGCCTCTCGATAGCCAATTTTATCCTTAATTCATGGTGCTTGAATGGCATACTGTTCTTTGATACACATGGCAGCTACTAGAGGTTGCAGGATAGGCTACATTACAGTCGCACATTTGGAGACGAAGGTACAAGGAGAACCATCTCGTCGATTGTGTTCCACACAGAGGACATAAAAGGCTGTTGCTTACAAACAACCGTAGCACGTCCGAATCCTCTACAGGGGAAACAATGTAAAGGCTTGAAGGTGTTGACGAACATGAAATATTTAATATCCAGGTTTATGATCTTTAGGAAGCTACCGCAAGTTAAACGTCAAAAGGACCGTCCGTGTAAGTACTTGCGTTGCACCGTCACCACACATGAGTCCCTCAGCTGCACTAACTCCTTGGCTAGAAAGCTATACTCCTGCCGTCCTAAGAAGCACACTTTCCTGTGAGCAATTCCGCGAACAAAATTCTACAAAACAAAACCTACTGGTAAGCTACTCTTGTGCATACAACTTGTTTGAATGTAATATGGCGTAACACATGGGTGAAAGTGTCACTGTCGTCGTTCACGGTTGTGCACTTGGGCGCTGAGTAATACAAAATGTGTTTCTTCAGACGGACGCAGTATAGGCGACAACTTCCAACACAGGATACCCATCACAAGAGCTTGGCACATTTTAAAGTGGCATGTGGGTCAATAATAACGTCATCACTTTCAACTTGATGTAATAAGCCAATCCGCCTCTGTAGAGTAGGTGGTAGCGCATTTGCCACACTTCAAGAGGTTCCGAGTTCGAATCCCGTTCAAGATGAATGCCAAAAAAAACTAAGCTCTATGATCCTGGACTCATTTGAGCATCATCTCATCCATTTTTTTTCGTCATCCGACGTGTCTTAACGTTGGAGGACGTAAATTACAAATTAAAATACAGAAACTAAAGAAAGAAAAAGAAAAATTAATGAGCCAGCGAGCTTGTCCAGTGTGATCTGAACCACGAAGGGGTTCAAAGAGCTAAGAGGTGGCTGTTCTGGTTCAGTGGAGCGTATGATTAGGTAACGAAGTCACACTTTTCTGATACAGTAGCAGTTTGTTCCAAGACAAGCTGCATCATATTTCTCTTAGAAATGACGACACGATAATCGTAGCAGTGATCATGATTCCATGCATAGAGACGTTTCTAGCCCTGTCCATGCTAGGTCTAACCTCTTGGCAGTTCCGAACGGGATGGACGAAAGTCCCCGTACCGTCCTGGCTAGTGTTTTACGGTTAGGGCTCTTAACCCTCACCCAACCCCCGAAACCTGGAGGACCGATGCCTGGGGACCCGAGGAGTGCCAAACTCCACTTAACAAAGTAACCCCTGGGGGGGGGGGGTACTGGTATAAATTTCTTCTTGAGGTATTGAAATGAGTCCATTCCATTGCAAAATTCCATTACGTCCAAAGGACATCGAGGTTTAAAGTATGTACATGGAAATATTTGTTAAAAAGTTAAAACCCTTTCAAGCAAACGTTCAACTTGAATGAGCTGTTTAATTTTCTGTACATTAAAATTTTCGATTCCGAATATTCCCTGTCCACACAACGTCCATCGGAGTGTGCTTGCTGAAAAACGAAATTCTTTTATAGCAATTTTGTTAACGGTTGTTAAACTTGATTGAAATTCCATCAGGTCATAAAGTGTGACTGGATAAATTTAGCGCATCTTCTTCGTAGTAGAATGTAACTTAAATAATTTGAAAATATTTTCTTTCTCTCCTGACCGTTATTCCTATGTTACACAATTCATTGCTATTGTTTAGAACGGTGCTAAAGAAGCTTCATGAATTAGTGCTGATTTTTAATATTCAGTGTGTGTTCATGTCCATAAATATTATATATTTTAAGTGCTTATTTTGAAGGTTTAGTGAGTTGTACACGCGCACACACACAGATACATAATACTCGTATACACACATTTGAGAATTACTGAGACGTATTTGAGAATTATCTTTCAAATAAACACTGACAACTTTCTGATTAAGAGAGCTGCCAGCGTTTATTTCAAAGAATTCTTAAATACGCCTATTCCATCCAGGCGGACAGTATACAGTTGCTAGAGAAACAACGAACCACAGATAAAAAGTCTGATGTTGCAGTCACACGTCTTGCTGTATTTTTATACGAACTATTATTACAAACGCTTAATCGTCTACCTACTCCGTGTTGGTCGAGATAATGTAATTTCAGTAAATATGTATTGCTAATATTCTTATAGGTGCAGTATGGAACTAAGTAGGCTTTAAGCGATAGTGGAAGTCTTTATAGGCTGATACTCTTTGATGGCTTTGACATTGTATTCTCTTTGCAAAAGGTAAGGGTGGGTAAACACGAATTACGTATTTTTATTTGTGAAAATTATAAGTATTGAAAAATCCAAACAAATAAAGAGATATTCCGGAAATGTTCCATTCCACAGAAATGAGATAAAAAGGTATTCGACATAAGTTGTGTGTTTTAACTAGATTCGCACTTAGTTCCATTTAAAGGGTTAGTCTAGTGTGTGGTGATTTTGTTGAAAACCTTCGTGGCGCATTCTTGGGTGAAGTTTGAGCTTTCTTGACTTTCTCCAAACAGTTTGTATTTAGGTAGTCTTAAAACATGTATTTTTGAAATTTCGGTGTCACATTTTTGGTTGGAACCAGAGGCGGTTCTTCCTTGATGTGTTTGAATCGCAAGAGTCACCTACTTGTTTTTGAATAACTTACATGATATGTTTTATGTTCTAGCATTTAATTTTCATTTATAAAAGTTCTTCAAATTATATTTTGTAATGGGGCCGTTCTTTTGGCGCCCGCGTGTCGATAATGCAGCTAGCTTACTTCCCGACTAAATAGTGGCTCGTTATTAAAAGGCCATGGTTATCGTAACACATGCGGGGGTGAGGAGCGGATGGTGGGCAGAATGCATTGCGGTTACCTTGGCTATGGATTCGATTCATAGAAACCGTATATTCCGCACCAACTCCTGTTGCCCACACAATACAGGCCTTTCTTCCTACTTTTTCGTTAATGTGAAAAGAAATATGTTGGTAGAAGCGGTAACCCGCTTGAAGCGAGCCCCGCGTGTCCTGTGCTACCGTTTATCAGTGTAAAAAAGGTAATTTTTTATGTGATCAGTGATTATTGTGTGATATATGAAGTGTTAAATTTTTCATATTTAAGGGATTTACAATGAATCCAACAGACCACTGAGTGTGTTCCATTTTCCAAACACCCTTTTCTTTACAGAAAAATGATGATAAACATGACATGGTAAATCTCGGTAGGCCATCACCAATGATACGTTCAGAAAAACTTTGCAGTGGAGCATAGCTGGGAAGCATAAACAAAATTGCAGACGCTCTTCGGGAAAGCTCAGGTCTATATATTGTAAAATACAATAAGAACGTTAAGCTTGTCTTTTCATGCAATGTCTCATTAAGGAAGTAGACATTTCGTGGACATAATGAAAGCGAGGACTCTTTAACTAAGGTAATTTTAAGAAACGTTTGGATTCATATAAAGAAATTCAAAACCACTATTCCAGTATAAAACCCATTTCTGCGATGTTGATTTTGCGAATTTAGGTTAGGCAATTTTCCGAGTCACCTAATCAATTCGCCCAGAGCCGCGCCTGGTTGGAACACAATACTTACTCTACTTGCTGCTAGTATCTACACATACTTAGTAGAGAAAGATACATTTTGGAAAGAGAGAAAAAAAACAAAGCAGGCTTTAACAAAGACAAATTAGAAGTAACAAGCTTGGAAGAAAGAAATGCTTTTACATAGTTTCACTAGGCCGATAATGTTGGAACTCTCGGCAGCATTTTATTTATATGCTCATATTTACATCAGCGGGCATGTTTAGAATATTCGTTACTGAAGTGCTGGAAGTTCCTCTCGGTGTCTCAAATTGTAGTCAGTTATGCTATCAGTCCTCCAAGACTAAAGAATTAATGGTTTTTTTTTTATGAAATTGCCTACTGTGGCAAATAACTAAGCTGGTTATCTCCGTTGCTTTAAATCAAATTGAAGTTAACGTAATCGCCCTTATTTTATGCAAAACAACACTGCTGCTTATACTGCGGGTGATTTATACACGAGATTGGTTCAACGTCACATAATCGAATAGTGAGACCCTGTGGTCTCTTAGTATCTGTAAGATGAAACCATTGGTAAACATGGAAAGTAATCCACTAAGGTAGATACAAAATAGGAATGGGGCTAGGCGTGCCTGATCTATCGGTACTAGCCAATGAGTTGCATGCAAAGTTGTACAGTTAAGCATGCATACTGGATTGCTTTGCCGCACCATACGGCTAATTTCTTTGCGCGCTCTAAAGATACTAATTACAGAATTATTTTGTTTTTCCCATGTTACAGAGCTTTTTTTTTTTTTTTTTTTTTTTTTTTAGGATTACTGTCCAAACCCCAAGTTTGTAGCACATCTGGTTTCGGAGATATGAAAAGATTAGGCATCTGACTAGAAAGAATAGAATCATTAACTGTCAGTGAAGAAAACGCACACGTGCTATGCTGCAGTTGCATTTTGTACCCTGCATACAGTAAGGTGGTGAGCTTTTAAGAGTGCACACGTGCTTTTCAAAGTTAGTAAATATACCGCTTAGCAAGCCTAGTGCTGGTGCGCCTAGTAGTAACTGAAAAACAACCCGGAAGAGTTTACATAAGTAGGCTAGAAATATTCTTGTTAACAGCTGTCAATTAAACATTTTCGAAAGTACAAATTTCCTTCAGAGTCGAGAATTAATGTTTCAAGCTTGTCACGTGAGTGCTCATTCGGTGACGAACGTTGTTAAAGAAGGCAAACAGTTCACCAAATTACGAGAAGTTTCCATATTTATATCTCCAGGGAAACCTCGAGCAGCTAAAACACATGCTACCAACTTGGACAATTTTCAAAAGTGCATAATATTCTGAAATCTCTTGGGTTCAAATATAAGAGAACCAATGATGGTCGCAAATTTCTGCTTGGAAAGAAGCGATATTGTTGCTGCAAGACTAAAATTTTTGCACACAATGCACAACATTAGAACAGGTGATTCATGATGTAAAAATGCTTCATAAATACACATTCATATCTTCCGTATTTATTAAGTATTTTAATGAAACAAAAATTGGTTTAAACGCCATTACAAATATGACATAATTAAAATAGGAACTATATTCACAAACCGTTGAAATGTCACTATTTCGTTTCACTATAGCAAACATTCGTTCTTTCGTGGAACGCATCTAATTTGAGTAATTTTGTTTTGTGTGCATATGAATGATATCTACGTAAGCGAACTGTTCTCCAGTTCAAGGTTTTAAGGTTCAGATTATGCGATGATCATTGTATATATTCTCGTACGCATGCTGAAAGATTAAGCGAATTTCTCTGTCAGCATCTGTATCACTTTACATCTCAGCATCTGTATGATACTTGCTAGGGGGATTCGGTGAGACAGATACTGTCCACCAACGCAAAGTATGTCCCTGAAAGGAATGCGCCTCCTTACACAGTGGGACAAGGACAGCGAATGTGTGTGGCAGGGAACGCAGCTACACAAGGAGAAGAGCCGTTAAAAAATGCGTTCTGTTCACTCTGTACACTGACACCTAGAAGATTCATTCACAAAAGTAGAAGCCGTCAGAATGTTTTTGAATGGTCTGTAACTTAACTGATATGGGGTGTCAAACTACCGAGGGAGGGTACAGGAACCTTTTCCAACCGTCCCGTGTCTCATCCCCCGGAGACTATCTTTCCTGTGGTATACTATGTCTTCCATGTCTGTCGCCCGCTAGCCGTGGAACTGGCAACGCCAAGAAAGTACGATAACCGTATTGGCTCAACCCATGTTCATTCTTATTTTGTAGCTACTCTAACAGATGAATTGACAGTACACCTCTTGCAAGGAGTTGCGCCAGGTTCCCAGGTTGAAGGATACGATGGAAGTATAACTGTCCAGACTGCAGAGAAAATTATACGTACCTTTAGAGTGCGAATCTGAGGTAAATTTAATGGGAGACTGGCCCTGTAGCTCAGTCGGTAGTGCACCTGCCTACTGTGCGAGGGGTCCCGGGTTCGATTCCCGGCCGGGGTTGGATATTTTCCTCCAACCAAGATGATTCATCTTCCCCAGAATCTAGAAGTGTGTGGGTGGGTGGGTGGGTTGGTGGGTGGGTGTGATATCTAATGGTTCAGAATTCAAAGTACAGTTCCCCACAGAGAAAGTCTCCCCGGGATGAGACGCAGGAGGTTGGAAATGGTTCCTACACCCTCCCCCTACAGGTTTATGACACCTCATGGCAGTTCAGTTACAGACCATTCAAAAACATTCTGACTGCTTCTACTTTTGTGAATGAATCTTCCTGGTTTTAGGTTACAGAGTGAATATGGCTCCTTGTGTAGCATGCGTTCTCTATCACACACATTCGCTGTCCTTGTCCCACTGAGTAAGGGTGGCACATTCCTTTCAGGGAACTTTACGTTGCTGGACAGTACCAGCAACCCACCGTATACGAGCCAACACCATCGGCAATAGGCGATATGACCATTTAAGTTAAATGGAACAAAAAAATTAATCGGTAAAATTGTCCCCTCACTATAAGGGAAGAAGACCGCCAATCACCGGAACGTTGTCACAATAAAATAATAATCCTGCAGCATTTACATTACGTTGTACATCAGTTATAAAGAGTTTTAAAATTCGATACTTCATCCCGTGTGTTGTCAATATTTCACTAACCGGCCTCTAAAGCTTTATTCATATTCGGGCTCCTTTCTGCAGTTATTTAATACCGCTTAATGGAAAAAATTGTGTTATTGCCGCTTATTAGTTTACTAGCTTGGCAATACTTCCTTATCATTAAGGCGTTTAGTACAAACTTGAGTGTAAGAGAGCAGTTTTTCTTTTCTCACAAATAAATGTACGGGTAAATGGGAGGAAGCAGAGGGGCGATTTTCTCAAGAGCATAAAACGTTCGACGATCAAGCATTTTGGACATTTCTTCTGATAATCAGAGGACTAGTAAAGATATTAGTCCATTTGATTGAAATATGCAATGTAAATGTAGTTTATATAAGGTTACAGCGAATTAGCGATGCTCGGATTAAAAGCACTTGCATTTGCATAAGAAGTCTTACACTGATTATGGTAAAACCTATAGCACAGACGCACGCCGCTGCTAGAAACAACTACGTACATAAATTACTGAGGGAAGTTCAAGTTGATTGACGACATTCACGTGTGATAGCCACTTTCTGTGACTGACAGAGATTGTTATGCACAGAGCTGTTTGTTCCTGTGTGGTTGCAGTCGATCGTTTGTTTTGGAGACATTCCAGTACACGACATCTATCCCATTGTGTGTTTTTCCACACTGAAATTCTCTCTAGGTAAATACACGCCGGTCTATTAAAATGATATACCGCTATAATGCTTTGCAACACGGCATCAGTTTACATAGAAATATTGCAGGAAACTGTTAAGACTTGTTCATTATTATACAAATAGAATAAAGCAATGCTGGTTGTTTTTCTTCTCTTAGCATTTATTTGAGCCTGTTTTTAGAGTTAATGATTAACTCTAGGTACCGAGATTTGGGCCATTTGAAACTCAAATAAATAGCACATTGTAAATAAATATAGTTTAAGTATATACAAGATGCTAGCGAGATGGCTCTTTAGTAACTTGAGAGGCTCGCACTGGAAAAGTTTCGATTTCGATTCTCTTAATCTCCGGAACCTTGATAATGCTTTGCTGCGTGGTTCTCCCGGGTTGGTAGGAGAATGCCGTGGTGATTCCGCTTCTACGGTAAATTTCTTGTTTTTTCTTTCCCGCATAATTTCGTTTTATCTGTTTCTGGCTGTAGGGAGGCGACAAGGTTGTTCTGTTGCGACAGGGCAGTGAAATTTCCGCTTTGGAAAGTTCCTTTTTCGCTTAGTGGGGTTACCTGGCTCCTTTCTTGGAGGAAATTGGCGTCTACCCTGGGAACCCAGGTTACTGTTGGCTAAGGCAGGACTAGCCAGCGTAAACAGTGATCAGTGTTGGAATATCTAGTGATCCATCCTTGTTAGAGCATATTGTCGTCTGTTTCTGATAACCTTCCTCCCAACAGTCGCATTGGAAGCACAGTTGGAAGTCCATCCTATGCTCCATTTACTGAAGGCTCCTAGACGATCTTGTTGGCTCAAGTAATAGCGCCAGAGGCTCGTATTCGGGAGGCCCTTAGTTCAAACCCCAAAATTGCTGTTATTCTGATTGTTTTTTTCCCCTCTTTCTATTTCCTTCGTGGTTTTCCCTCGTGAGAAGGCGATTACTGGGTTGCATTTTTATATACCACGATTTCTCTCGTAACTTTCATTTAATTTCCATCTTTATCATTCAGGGTTGGGCAACATAGTGTGTTGCGTAAGTGGTGGATGTGCTTTGAGGACAGAATTGTTCCATACTGGTATAAAAAACTCCGTACTGGAAGGGCGCTCTGCTGCAATGTATAATCTGAACCTTGGGGCCTGCCACCACTGGATCTGGTCTTCCCTAATGTTCCTTCGCTTTATCCCTTTCGGTTAAGTTGTAATAATATTTATTTGTACTTCCATATCTTACAATCTCAGTTACAATTTTTACAACTCTAGGTACAAATTTGTCCGTTGCTTATATTATGGGCTGATAGTGTTGCTGGCTCCCTGGCCGTTTACCTCTATCCTAGCCCGTATACGACCTTGACCTAATGTTCTGATTGTCTTCCATTTCTCTACACCTTACTTCCTTTCCCTTCTCAACCATTTCTCTTTGATTTTGACAGCAAATTTTCCCATCTCCCTTAATCTTTTCTCTCGTTCCAACGTAAGCATTTTTATTGTTACTACGTAAGCCCCTGTATTATCCCAGTTCTTATCCCATATTAATTTCCTCCAGTTTTTAATTTCTTTACACTCCACTACATAATCTTCTAAGCTTATTTTCTTTCCACATAGAATGCACTCCATTGGTGACCCCCGTCTCAATATGGTTCCTGTCCTTAACCAAGCTAAACCCTCCCTATCATGTGTATCACATATGTCTATATATGTTTCCCTTCCCCATTCCGTCTTTATTTTGAGGCATACATGTAGTGATTTCTATCAGATTTTCCCAGGTCACTTGTCTGTCAGTGTCCATTTGAAGCTAATCTTGTAACGTATATGAATAAAACTAATATTCCTCCAAGATAAATTAATAATTGATAATTGTCCAAAGACCTTTTACATTTGTTTCTCTCATGCCAAATATCCCCCATCCCTGTTTTGACCAGCGTTCTCTGCCCACCAGCTGTCCTTACATGTTGAATTCTTCTAATGTTCTAGACAGATCTTTAATGTATCATCATCCTTTTTATACAGCTATACCAATATTTTAAACTCTTTCTGTAATTACCCCACTCCTGCAAGGTCTTCCAAGTTCCACTGTAGCTACTCCATTTGGTGTTGACTTATTCAAACCTAGTATCTCTTTACAGAACTGTTCATATGTGTTCAGCATGGTTTCTTAACTCATTAGCCCCACACAACTCCACACCGTATGCCATTTTTTATTCTACTAGGTTAAGTTGTAATATACTTGGAATTGGCAGGCTGAATCCTTTAGTCCCAATTTCGCTTTACATTCTTTGAACCTTTAATATATTCACATTATTATGCACGTAAAAGACAAGAGAATAACGAGACAGAATGCTAAAATATAAATACGTAAGTGATATGCATCAAATAAGGCTTTTCTTTAATGATTTAAGTATTGCTTCATATATATCTCGCCATTAATTGCAATGGTCATACCGGCAATAATTTACTTTGTAACATACTGCCTAGTCTATTGTCTTGTACTGCAAACTTATGAGAATTAAAATTACAATATATTAGTGCTTCGTTTATTGGAAGTCGCTTCCGAGTCTCATGTTCATCAGTGTATTTATGCTCCACTTCAAATTCAACATAGTTTATATCACAAAAACGTTTATCCTATTCCTCTCGCCTTTAATAAAGTGCAAATGTAGTGCCTCGTTTTGAAACAGATCGTAGATAATAATGCGGACAGGTATTGTTTTCATTTCGTTTTTTTTCATATTGCTCATAAAACGAACATTTCGTGACACGAGCCTGATTCAGACGTTTTCCCAAATGTTATGTTTAAAGGAATAGTAGGTAATGTATGATCAAATATCACATGCGCGAGGAATGTGTTGATATGCCTTTATAGAATAGTTTAAAAATGGCAGCAGTTCCCAGTGTCTAATGGGTAGTCCAGTGATTATTCTGGTGCTTATTTTAAGTGAAAGTTTTGCGTGCAAAATGTTTTGGCAATGCGTTTTATGTTATTGGATCGACTTAGTGTGCTCCATAGTGCATTCAGTTTTTGTGTGCTTGTATGCTGTTGATCGAAAAGAACAAGCAGTATATAAGCACTTATAAATGCACGAGATTTAACTTGGCCCCTGATTTGTAGAAAGAAAGAAAGAAAGAAAGAAAGAAAGAAAGAAAGAAAGAAAGAAAGAAAGAAAGAAAGAAATACGTACTGGCTATCTATTTCTAACCCACCCGTCTTTTATGGCCAACCAGGCAGGGCAGACAATCGGTGGCGGATGATCCTTCTTCGTCCTCCCAATTTGGTTCCTGTTCCCCTTCACTATCAGAAATTGCAAAATGTTTGTCATGTTCTCTATCTGAATTATCTTATAAATTAATTATGAACCTATCATTAATTTCATCTATTAATCCATATTTCTCTCAATAAAACTGTTCTATCTTTTCAATGTGTTTACAAGCTCCCCGCCAATTATGTTCGGTCATTTTACCTACTGCAACTTCAAACAATATTTTACCCCTATGCTTAAATGATATGTTGTGTTTCGCGACCTCTTTGTTTATCTGTGCCCATATAGATTCTATATCATTTAAATTACAATGATACGGAGGTAGTCGTATTACAGCGTAGCCGTGCACTTGCGCTATGCGATCTATTTCAAAAATTTTGAAACCATCTTTTTTCACCTTTATTAATTCGTAAAGTACATTTTTTGGTGGAATGCGGATCAAACTCAATATTATTGTCACGGAGCCATGATTGCATTACTGATTTAAGTGATTATGATATCGGAGCCTTGTTGATTTCAGTAGAATGATAAGGTGCGTTGTCTATTACTACAGAACTATTGAGGGGGGGATGTTAGGTAACAACTGATTAATAAACCAAATTTTAAATGTTTCACTACCCATTTCTTCATGATAGTCTTTGCTTGATTATGACATAAAACTCAGAAGAGCGTTGGGAATGAAACCTGTCGAACTCCCCGGGTGTAAGAAAACGCTATCCTTTGCCTATTGGGATGCGTAGTGGAATTTCAAAATCGTCCTCTTCACTTTTCAACACTTTGTTTTTCGTATAATTTATATTGATCCAGGTTTAATCTAAGTAAATCACAGAGGCTCCGGAACTCCTTACCTATTTCATTTTTCTTAGAAACGCGAATCTTTTTACAACAATGTCTGGCCGTTCCATCAGAAACTTTCCTTCGCGTGAGTTCTTTACAAAGCTAAATTTCATTTTATGCAGTACTTTCGCAAGCTCCATAAACTCCCGTTGAACAATTTTTTTCGTTTAGAACTTTGTTTTCCAAGCTGGGCAGAAAATCAGTCCGATAGAGCGAATAGATTGTCTTATTGCAGCGGCACAGAAAGAGTCTATTGCTGTTTTTGTGGTTTTTGCACTCGAAGGTTTTTTTACCAGGACTCTCTATAAAATTACCACCTACTTGCACTTCATTTTGTTCTTTAAGTATTCCTTTCACAGTACGAGATGAAACACCTGTAGCTGCAGTAGTTATTTTGAATAATGCTCGACCCATATAGTTGGCTTTCCGCATTTTAGGGTCTTGCATTCGACTGTAAAAAATTTATAAACCTTAATCACAATTTCCTTACCATCTGATCTTATAGTTTGTCCCTTTCTTCCCACGCCTCCTAAAACTAACGCAGACACTAGCCCTATTCCCAGCAGTATGTTTAAAATAATCAAAAAATTTTGAACTTCTAAAAACTATTTTCACGTTTCCAACACGCTAACAACCGATACTTCACTAGCAACACCACTGATGACTGCTTGTGCTTACCCTCAGACCACAGCACATTACATTATAGAAACTAAACACTTTTGTAGAGCACATAATTTTCTATTCACTACCAATTTTTTTGTTTTGCACGCAAAACTTTAACTTGAAAATTCCAGGACTTAATGGTCAACCCATTAGTTTGTTTTAGCGGAACTTAATAAATCGATCATGGCCTGCACGCAAGAGTATCTTGCACAGCAACATTTCGATCTTGAATACCCTCTCTAAGGGAATTATTGGAGGTAACAATTACGTCTCGGCAAATTTATACTAGGTAATTCAGCAGGAGTGGTTTCCAGCAAAGCATCTTGTTTTTGCTTGAGCTGAGATCACCGTGCATTAAAGCACAGAAATAGCTCAGATATATGCATAGCATTGTCTTCGTTATCCATCTTCTACTGAAGAAGCGTTAAGTTTGGGCATAGGGTCAGAACTGTTTCTTTATAAACGCAAATGTTAAAAAGGAAGAGAGCTAGTACGGAATTCGTGTTGTATGTAATTTATTGACCTCGGTCAGCCTGCAAAAAAATTCTCAACGAATGGAATCTAAAATGCAATAAGTAAAGCGGCATTAGAAAATTTAAATTCTTTTAGAGTAGAAAGATAAGCTGCACTTCGAAAAATTAAGTTATTTATGCTGATAATCAGGCTGTTTCTAAACACACCAGCAATGGAAAGCAACAGTGTCAATTTTTAATCAATCATGGTAGTAAAGATCTGCATGGTGAAGACCTAAAATTTCTCGTCCTATTCAGGTGTGTATCCCGAATAGCGAAATCAAAAGCATATTTTAGTATTGAGTTTAGTATAAAAAACTGGCAACTTCTCCCGGTTAAAGAACAGAGTTTTAAGAATACTTCCAAAGCAGGAAATTTCTGACACTACTTCGAGGAAAATGCTTTCTCATTCGTTCATTATCGATTAAAATGTCATGCATGGGTTAAGGTACTGATATACTACAAAATATGATCCCGAACATTCTGTGATATGTCGAACCCTCCGCCTTGTGACATTTCATATAATTCCATAAAGTACAAGACGTGCAGAAAAACTTACTACTGGAAAAAGGCCGATGACCTGAAAAATTGTGGTCTCCATCAGTGTAATACGAGGACAAAGACTTCTGAAACAGTTACATAGTTTTTCCTGGCTATGTTTGGCTGTGTTAAATACTCATAATTATATATATATATAGTGATATTCCCGAGAATATCTTGAATACACTCGTAATTTTGTCTCACATCATGACCGGCATTTAAATGGGTATTGACTGTTGTCTTAGCTTTCTACGCTTGGGGAAAAATGTGATGCCAAAATAAACATTTTTATGGAATTATTGACTGCTAAAGGCTGGAGAGAGCCACATCCGATGCTTCCATCTACAATACCTCTCCATTAAGGTTTAGAAGCCTAAAGGAACATTATTTGTTGCAGGATTTGACCGCGTTTTCAGGACAGGAATACGGACAATGAAATATTCAGTTACGGTCATAAAACTTGCGGTTTGCTGCTGTCTTACTATCTGATGAAAAGTGAAAAACCTAGAATGCCTCCCTGAGGCGCATCGTTCCGGAACTGGAAGCACTGTATTAATTCACCTCTACGAACATAAGAGTGATATTATGTTGTGAACACGAAGATTAAGGCGTGCCGGACATAACCTAGGATCTTGTGTACGGTCCATAAACCATGGCTCACTGCCGCAAACACTTGAAAGAACAAGTTACAATAGAGTGTTCAGCGTATTCATATCGCGAAGATAAAAAAACGAAGCGTTGCGCATACACGACCCAGTGGAAGGCCCATAAAACGTGGCACACTCCGATATCGTAAATCATGGCTGATTCCTACAAACGCTGGATTTGCAGAGCAATTTACTTTACAGAATGCTCAACGTATTTGGAACATTTATGCTGAGCATCAAATTGAGGCATTTAGGTATGACTTTCATGTCAATATATTACATATCACTTAGGCTATATGTGACAAACTGGGTATATATAGGGTATATGTGACTAGGGTATAGGTGACTTTAAAAGCTGTTCATGAAATAGTAATACAAGCGGTACATAGCCTCATCACAGCGGCAATTTTGGACTAGGGTAAATGTAATTTGTGACTCGCGGAGTAGTAATTCGTTGGAGATCTAATGGTTTCCACCACAGGTTCGGATCGCACATGCGGACTTTTAATGGACGATAAGTCTTGGGCATTCACGTAGTTTGACACCATTGGTTACACATACCTTTATAGGTATACCTACATAGGACAAAGAATCAGGTTATTAAATAATCACAAGGTTTGTTATTCAGTTGTGAATGCAGTCTCAACAGCATTCATTAAAATATAGTTATAAACCATAAAACTGTGACATTCTTTGATATCTTAAAAATCTCTAAAATTACATATTTTGTATTTTTAATCAAGGTGCAAGTTTAGCACTTTCATATGAACCGTATTGGTTTGGTAAAAAGCGATTCCAATCTGTTTCAGTCGTTATAATTGTATATCAGTGAGCAAATTCATTTGCATTGTATAATTCGTGGACAAGTGAAAATACTTAAAACACTTTTGTCGGTTAGCTGCTACAATGACAAAAATAAAATTTTCTAGCAATACGAGCAAGTCTTTTTAATCAGCACTAGTATTATATTTTCTAAGATACATTTTGTTGCAATTAATTTATAGCACAAACTAAAATCGCAACAGGAGATTGGCTGCAGAGATACACATCATGTAGAAGTAATGTTGGAAAATATATGCTTAATAATTTCAGGATTTAAAATATGAGTGATTTGTTAGATGCCTCTCGTGTAGGAAAGTGCTTTAACATTTATCAAATCTAGAATATTTTAGAGATAGGTGATGAAACTTTCCTCATAATTAAAATTGTAGTACGAGATCTGAAACATAAATAATTCAAGAGTAACGTCGACATGCAGATCCCCACCGTTTACGACGGTTCCCTCGTGCCACTCAGCTCATCGAATCGATTTCCAGTTGCTGCTTTAATGAAATTATCAGACGGCCATTTTAAAAATAGAAATTCCTATGGAGGGAGATACTGTTCCAAATTCAGGGATTTTGACGCAGTTGCTGTATTCCAATGTTTTCAAAAAGTTAACATTTGTCTACATTATGGTATAGGGCTCGCACATCCTTATGTAGCGCATGCAAGGTGATACATCATTTTCGGATAGCTGACAATAAGTGATTCTGTATGTTTCTTTATTGTAAGACGACGTTGTTTCAGAAAAATAAGCACTTCATCGTAGTTAACACCATTTGATCATAATATATGCACAATTCATTGAAAGGCCTAGTAACATGAATGTGACAGCAACAGCGAAAGATTAACGTCTTTTTAGGAACAGGAATCACTACGTGCCCACCTTTCTTCATGTTTCCGAGTTTTCTTCAATGCGCACCCATATTTTCTCATTTTACAGTCCTGATGTTTCGCAATGTTTCTCCATAGCACTTTGGAAGATAGTGTTTCCTTAAAACAGATTTATCTGAAGGATTTTCGGTGTACTTCACAGAGAAGCTTGAACATCTTAGAAGGATAGCTGCCGAAGCAAAAGTTCGGCTTAAATCTAAATAAAATTTACGGCACTGGGAAAGTCCTGAATGTGACCTGGAGTGTTCTGCTTCACCCAAAAGCACCTGCTTCGTTGTAAAAGTTGCTAAACATGTTTGTTGCCGGATAAATGCTGCGTTTCTTAGGAGTGTTGGTCGGCTTTTATAGACTTCTCCACACAGCTGACAGTATAGTTTTCCCAATTGTGTTGAATGTACCTGAGAATTCTTTAACATACTCTTGCAGTCGAAAGTTTTCACTGATTTTAACCGTTGGTATTTTGGCAACAGTCACTCAACACGTAGATATGAGACATTGCCGAGCACTTCCTCAACTGAAGGAACAAAAATCACAAGTTCAAATGGGAATCTTGTTGAGCTTACAGTGCACGAGGTAATACTCTTGACATGTGAACTTTTTTTCTCTCAATTTGTAATTGAGTGCAGTCTAAAGTGACACCAATCGCAGTGTGCTGTTAGCAACATGTAATCTAATGTTTCAGAATGTGGCAGAAGGTTGTCCAGTTTCACTCCTAACAAATTGCGTTCTTATTGTGTTTTCCACACATCGTTAAAGGAGAAACAAAACTCAGTAATGGAAAATATAATTTATGACTAAAGCATGCCTAAAGTATGTACTAATAAATAAAATATGAAAAATATTTAATTACATATCTTTATTCTAAAATTATGCATTATGTGAAATAAAATTCTGTATGTGATAGTAACATCATATTCAACATTTATACTTAATTTCACGTAACTGTAAGCAGAAAAAAAAATATTTACCTCAAAATCCGTTCTCTGGCGATAATATGGGTTTCAACGCCAATAAAGATACATAGTCAAAGGCCTCATTGTGAGCCTGGATGTTACCCAGGAACAAATATTTCTAAAGAGACAATGAATGAAAGGAAATAATTAAAAATAAGCTGGGAAACACACATTTGGCGCTATTTTAGAAGCAATTTAACGTTAGTAATCTTTAAGATGGAGAGAGTACTCTCAGAATACTACCAAAAAAAATTCAAGTGAAAAATATATCCCTTTTGCAGTAAGACAAGTTTTTGTTTTTGTTTTTAACGCACAATACTGAATAAAATATGTGTGCTTTTAAAAGCAAGTTGCTAGCTATTGGGAGCTTACTATTACGATAATAAGAAAATTCTGTGAAGTTAAATCAATAAGTGATGAGTTTAATCTCTTGAGGAGATAATTGCGCTTTGCGTCTTTCGCTGAAATCTAGAACAGATTTGCTGATAACTAACCAGGAGTAAGCCTTATGTTTCTTGCCAACAACAAACACCCTCTGAGGTACTGCTAGTATGTGGGCATCGCTAACTAGTGCTTCGTGTGCTGCCTTCTCAAAACTATGTGATTTTCATCTTTACATAAAAACATGCCTAAGAGTTTCGGCGCTGTGACATTAAAATTCAGAGTAGCTTAATTATAAACTTTAAAACTTATGTTCGTTCGTTCGTTCATCTTCAAGGGATTATAAACTAAACGCGCAGTAATCGGGTCGTTGAACACATTCTGGAATTCAAAGAAACACTGAATTTTACTGATACTGAGAAAATTTGATAGGCGGTTGCGGAAGTAAGACAGTTTAATTAGCTTCAGTAATATGATACGCGGCCCGACTTGCAAGTTCCTGGAAGTATGGGAAGTTCTCTCTCGTGCCAATTATAGCAATATTATACATCTTCCCATAAACTGTTTTGAAAGCGTCGTAGGAGTAAATTAACTAGACATGTAAACGTATAAAAGACTGTGTTAAATTGACAATAAAAACAGAATAGCTTTATTAGAGGGGAGCGTAATTTCTCCTGGCGGCTTCCATCACACAGGTGCACACGACACTTAAAGGCTGGTTAGTGGTGGAGCTAATACAGCGTCTTGGATAGTTCAGCGAATCAGAGACGAGGTACCTAAGTGGCTAAGAGGAAAATACACTGAGAGAATTACACCGGAGTGTTTGTTTTCCGCGCCTCTGAATATTTAAATAAACACTATGAACACAAACCTTTATCTGGTTTGCTACTCTATTTAATACCCAGTAGCATGTCTTAAGTACTCTGGTAGTATTATAGACACGAAAATATTGGTGAAATAGTGGTTTTGATAGTGTGGTTAGTGTTTTATAGAATACTGTGTTTTGAAAGAGTCATAGGTAGAGATATTTGTTTATAAAAGAAACATTCATTGTGTAGCTTGCAGAATTCAGATCTTTTACCATAATTAGATTGTGCCCAACCCGGAGACTGCTATTCTGTAGACTGTCTACACAGGCTCCATTAACCGTGGGCCAATTACATTTGTGGCATGCAACCCGTTGGACATTGTAGGGGTACGCAGCAATAATCGGCAAGCAGCAACGAATTCATTGAACCTTTTAAGATTACATTTCTATGCAGACACAGTTGCGCTTATAATCCATTACACCAAGTGCATACAAGGTTTGAGTTTGGCGGCCTATGCACAGCAAATACTCGATTCTAATTTTAAAAATTCTAACAGCGAATTTGACTGCGAGTTTTAGTTTTGCAAAAATATTTCATGAAAGGTTGTATAAAATTATAGATAGGGAGGAAAAGACGTGAAAATAATACACCATATTTTTGTTGCTTCATCACGTACGTAGTAGGTAGAGGAACTGTTGTATTCCACTTAGCGAAAATTCGATTTCGAGATTGCTCCAGAAATACCAGTTTTGAGACCCCTGAATCCAGAAAAGGAATGTTTAGAAAAATGTACAGATTTACGATTAATGATTAAGGATAAGTTTATGCATTTAAAGCATGCCCTTATTGCAGTATAAAGTCAATGCGCATAACAAAAATCATGGGCAATTCAGGCATGTTAATGAATGTGGAAGTTAGAAAATTCAGTAGTATAATTCTTGGTTGGTACAAAAAGAACATTTATAATATTTTTAGATAAGAGAATAGACTTTTATATAATGTGATAGCGGAATTAGTGACTAGTGAGATTAATTATTTTATATAGAAATAATGAGAGACATATAATTGCATAAATCATTTCCAGATGTCAAATTCGAAGTATAATGAAAGGAAGAGTTGCATTTCGTCATGAGAAAGTCTTTAACTAACTTCCGTGTTGAGACAAAGTTGAATTTTAGTGTAGGTAAGGTAATTGGAGTTTCGGTGAACTCATTCAGCAAGAAATCCATTAGTTCAAGTTTCGGTTAATCAGTTATTGTCATGAGTCAAATTTATGTCGCAAAATCACGTTGACAAAGGTTTAAAGATTTGAAAGGGAACAGGATTTTGAGAACTTAGGAAGTCACCGAGTAGAATATAATATTTCATAGCAAATAGAACGCTTAAGTTGATAAAAGAGCATGCATTTTTAAAATTCGGATCTTTTCCTTCGTGGAAATTGCTTTTACACTAGCCGTGTGTAGGTCAAGGTTTGGAAAGGTAGTCAGACTGAAACGTTCATTGCCTTAGCCGGGAAAGGAAATGTGGATCTCTCAGCTGCCATGCTCTGCTCTACAAGATTGAGAGGTGTAATGTGTTTCTGTTCTAAAGAACCAACACATTTCCCTAAAAACTAATTAAAGTGCAAAGAAAATATTAATGTTATAAATCCAGAACGACATAGGCGCAGAAAATCGGAACTAAATATTGGGTATTGGATGCATCATATCACTTTATAATAAAGCACGAGTTAAAACAAGAATGTTTGGTTTCCAATATTCTTTGCTTTATTTTCCAATTATCAGCCATCATAAATTCTTTATTCGTTCTTCACAATTATAAAGAACCATCTTTCTTTGCCAGAAAGTATAGGAAGTTTCCATGAACTATAAGTATTTATAAGTAAGTATCTTTAGTATGTATCACCCTCCCTTTTTGACCACCTCTGTGGCATGAGGTAGCACATCTGCCTCATATTCATGAGGTCCAGGTACAATTTCGGTCAGGGCGAGTTACCTGGATAAAGGTTTCTCCGAGGTTTTCCCTTATCCTGAACGTTGATTGTCGGTTAATCTAAGCTCTATGGACCCTTGGCTCATTTGAACATCATTTCGCCGCTTTCGTTCGTTTGAGGACGATAAAAAATTGCCTTTTTTATATTTGATTATGCGCTAGATCAGTAATGGTAGACTTTTTTAACACAACCGTGCTATTTTCTTTCATATTTTTTTAAAAAGTCATGTAAAAGAAGGCGACAAATAGGTTTTAGTGCAAATTACACTTTAATATTTCGGAAATGGCTAATATTTTTCTCCACTTTCCTTTGAAGAAGTGTACACGGTATGAAATGGCGATGCAGTGGATGAAACGAAAGATGATTATGAAGCAGTTGGTGGTATGAATGCTGGGGAAAATTGCAGAGTCCGGAGAAAACCCATCCACCAGTTGCTTCGTGAATGACTACTTCTACAATAAAATTAAAGAGCACTAGCTAAACGTCTTCATGAGCTGCACTTTTTTTGTCAGTAAGAATTACGTTATATATTACGGTTTCCTAATTATATACAAATTATTTAGAATAAGGAATTCAAACGCTAATATAGAAAATTCAAGAATACACACCTTATATATAAAATGTTTTGATAAATAAAAAGTTCAGGGTCTTTAAAACCTTAGTATATTTTTGCATAATATATTAGTATTGAAAAGTATATAAACTTGAATTTGTAACCTTTTATAAGGGAGGAAGGATAAAATTCTTTCCAAACTTGAAAGCAGTGCCTGGTTACGCGAAAGCAACAAACACAGCTATTTAAATCAAAACCACCAAAGACATTAGTAAGGAAGTAAGATATAAAACAAGTTTTTCCACCTTAACGATATTATGCTTTTATTCAGCAGATATGAAATCGTGTATGTCGAGGTAATTTCGATATAGAAGTTTAAAACTTGTGGTTGTCGGAAACAGAAGAAATTTTTATATAGAGCCATTACGTATTTATTATATTATCCATTACTATATACTGTAATATTAAATTATGTGATTAGCATTGATCCGTGCCAAATGTGCTGTAACGTTTACATCCACAATTTATATTCGTACCTCTGTTAGTGTTGGTTATTGTTATTAACGAAAATGCATTGTAGCACATTTTCTTGCAGCTTTAGACAAAAAAAAAAAAAAAAAAATCAATATCATTTGTTATATGTTGAGGAAAACAGGTGCTGATTTATTTCCTTTTGATAGAATAGAATTATGGGTAGAATAAAATATTTGGCTTCTTGTTAACTCGGCGCTAACCTCACGCATAACTAATGCACGAGGCACTTCATACAAAACGATTGCTGGGTCAGACGCGATTGGTTCATAGGCAAGTGCAAGGGTGCTCAACCGTAGAGCATAATGCTCCCTTCCCTTACACATGTTATTTTCTCCTTGCCAAAGAGAGACATGTCTAGCCGTCAGAGGCGGATTAATGTGTACATCTTTAATTTCCTGTTCGTAAGAATGACATCACAATGCCGACACTGCAACTCGGTAACCACGACTAGGTGGGTTATTCTGTCACAGCGAGTGGAAGGAGGTGGTTTCACCTTCCCCTTTCTTGCTTTCACTTGGGCACCTAGGAAAGTGCTTCTCTCCTTTTCGCCTGCAACACTCTTGTCCTTAGGAAAACATTTGAACCCTCTTTAAATTAGCCAATCATGAGAAAGGAAAAGGAAATGCAACTTGGAACAACGAAGTCAGCAGGGTTTACCTTATAGTCGCTACGGAGTATTTCCAATCAGATTATTTGTATTAGGGTCCTACATTGATATTTCGGTTTGAATAGTTCCATGTTCAGTTATGTGATAGAATTTTAAGTAGTTTCTCTGTTCTGTAACTGAATATGATAATTTATCCGATCTCAGTTTCTATACTTAAGCATTTCTCTTGTTTTATGTTGCCAACCTATAATTTTTTTAGGTTACTGTGCAAAACAGTGCTAAATTAAAGAATTGTTATACTAAATAGCAGGGACATTAATCTTAACTTTTTATTCAAAGTAAAATTTTGTATTAATAAAAAATGGATCCCTTTTGTTGATGCCGATATCATATAGGTATAATTTGGTGCTATGAATGCATTTGGTCTGTTCATTTATAATTAGTTGGCATTAGCCTATACTTAGCTTGTGTAAACTCTCGTGAACACATCTTTCCTTCAATCACAGCCTTAGGGTTGTATGGCATTTCACGGTCGTGTGGTTACACGAATGTGGAAAACCGTGTTTAAAACTGTATCATACCAATTTTGAGCAGCAGTATTCCGTTAGATGTCAACGTTATCTTAGATCTTTTCTCTGATCAAATGTACCCACAGAGCTGAAAGTTGTGGAAATTCCTCTTTGTTTACAGCCAACATAAGCAGAAAACTTTTACAAAATGTCAAAGGGACAAGTATTATTTAGGATAATACTTCTTTATATGAGAATTTCAATTCGGGACTGTTAACTCTGACGTATCCAAATCGAACATCCCACTTTTCAAATTTCTCCTTGTCACTAAAACACTAGGCAGCCAAGTTTGCCTGATAATGTTGTTTTACAGCAAGCTTTGATAACCCTCTGCCTGTTTGACATACATACAATTTTTAGTAATTGCATTAATTGCATTTCGAAACAGAGTACACATTGCAACACCAGGTTGAACTGCCATACCACACAGAGAATCGAATACTGAGAGATAAATCAGCTTGGACATAGAGTACATTCACTTTGTAGAGTTTGAATCGCTAGTTCGTGCAGTAAACACGCCACAGCCCTAGTTCCATGTTTCCGAAGTTCTAGAACTAAGAATTCAGACTATTTACTATTTTGACTTACGGGAGTAATTCTCTCTCTAAATAATAATCCCATAATACATATGTCGATTTTCGTCACTGCAGTATTCTATCATGCCACCGTGCTCCACAAAATATGGTATTTATTCCACATATAAACTAAATTAAAAATTGAAAAACCGCGCAAAAACGTTAAAATATTGTTACTTAAGTCTGTCAGAAGAATTCTAGTGGGAAATTATATACTTTACTAATACCCATGTACCTAGGTTTAAAATGCAAAATTCAACTTATGTATTTATTGATAACTCTGGATACCCCTGTTTAGTTTCTAAGTGGTACAGAAAATTTTCAATGCATAAATATGGGATGTACAAGTGGGAAGGAAGCAATGGAAGCTCGCACAACTCTCGCAAGGCTTTATCTCAAACGAGCGAGCGTGAATTACAAACTCTGGGGCCATGCTGTTTTCCATGACGTTTAGGGATGTGGACGATGCCCTCAGCTGATTTCTGGGTAGCGGAGATTATTTTCCCACTATACACCTTCATGAAGTATTCGTTAGCGCTTATCTAATATCCTTTTTAACTTTCTTTTACCTCCTTTTATCTCTTTTGAATGGGGAAGTAATTCAAGAAGAACATGAAATAGAATTACGTTATAATTATAAAAGAGCAAATTGGGATAAGATGAAGCAAGTTTTTAAGGATTTAAATTTACAGTATACGGGAATATCAGTGGATTTGGATGCAATAAATTTAACACAAGCAATAAAAGTAGCAGTATCAAAATCCGTTCCAAAGATAACAATTTCTAATAATAAGGATAAAATAAAATGGACAGATAGATTGCAGAAGCTGAGATCGTTAGCAAGGAAATTAAGAAGAATATATCAAAAATCAAACATACATACGGAAAGAGAAGAGAACTTAAAGAATTATAGGGAGGCCAAACAAAAGTATAAACAATTATTAGAAGACACCAGAAAACAACATTGGGAACAGTTCGTTGAAAATAATTTAAAACAAGATGTCTGGGGACAACCGTATAAAATTATTATGGATAAAATTAAGAAGCCAGAAATCTTAACCACATTAGATAAGGGTAATGGAGAGATGACAGAAAGTGGGAAAGAATCGGTGGAATTGTTATTACATACGTTATTGCCAGATGATAAAGAGGAAGAAGATGATGATATTCATGTTGAAAAAAGAAACCAGATGATGTTGCAGTATACAGGAAATCCTGTTTATCCCTTTGATATTACAGAAATAAAATTAATTCTGCAGAAGTTAAAAAAGAAGAAGGCACCTGGTCCAGATGGTATTATAAATGAAGTCTTGTATAATCTACGAGAAGAAATTGTCCTGTTTTTGTGTTTCTTGTTTAATGATTGTTTGGCAAGAGGGAGATTTCCAAACTTGTGGAAGGAGGCAAAGGTTGTAATTTTGTGCAAAGGAGCAGATAAGGACAGAACGCAACCAAAATCTTTCAGACCAGTATGTTTATTAAATGCTATTGGCAAGATCTTTGAACAGTTAATATATAAAAGAATAATGGAAAATAGGTTGATGCTGGGTATGAATAATAAACAATTTGGTTTCAGAAAGGGATATTCAACTGAGGATGCAATATTAAAAATTCAAGAAACAGTGTCAAAAAGCCAAAAGAATTATGTAATTGGATTATTTGTGGACATATCGGGCGCTTTTGATAATTTATGGTGGCCGTATTTTTTCGGCATTTTAAAAGACAAGAAATATTCAAGTACTATTTATAATTTATTAAAGGATTATTGTTCCAATAGAGAAGTATTCATTGGTGGATCAAATTTTGAAACTAGGAAGAAGATAACCAAGGGTTGCCCTCAGGGTTCTATCTTGGGGCCCCTTTTTTGGGATATTTTATCAGAAGATTTATTAGAACTACTGGAAAGAGATCATAAGGTTTTGGATGTAATAGCGTATGCTGATGACATAGTCATAATGATGGATGGACAGAGCAGACTAGAGCTAGAAAATAAAGCAAGAGAAGTTACAAATACATTATCAAATTGGTGTTTCAGAACAAAACTAAAAATTGCACCAAACAAGTCAAATTATGTGCTTTTTAAGGGAAATTTAAAGCGGGATCCTACAGTGAAGATAAATAATCAGAACATTAAACGGGAAAAAGAGATGAGATATTTGGGTATCATGATAGATGAAAAATTTCATTTCAGAAAACACACGGAGTATATTAGGCAGAAAACAGAGAAAATAATGCTAAAGCTAGCAAGAATAACCAATTTAAATTTTGTACTTCCATTGCGTAACATACAGATATATCATAACACCATTTTTGCTTCAATTATGACGTATGCGGCAGCAGTTTGGGCAGAAAGGATGGATGATGTGCAAATAAGAAGATTGTTGAGAAGAACGCAAAGAAAAGTATTATTACGTCTGACAGGAGCTGTAAAAACAATACCAACTATGGCATTGCTAGTAACAACGGCCATTTGGCCGATTTATTTATTTATTGAAGGGCGCAAAATTTTGGGCGAAAAAAGGAAACTTAGAAAAAGTTTATAATATAACTGGAGTCAGAACAAACAAATCTTGGGTGATTAAAAATAGTTTAAAAGATAAATGGCAAAAAGAATGGACAGAAAGTCTAGAAGGTAGAAGAGTGTTCGAAATTTTTCAGAACGTCAAAGAGAGACTAAAATTGAATTTTATTCAACCAACAAAGGGATTTATACATTATATAACAGGACACGGACCTTATAAGACCTATTGGAAGAAAATCAATAAAACTGAAAATGATATATGTGAATTATGTAACAAACAAGATAATCCTGAACATGTAGTATTTGAATGTGGAAGATATGCAATTCACCAACAAGAAGAGAGGCATGCGCTAGCAGGATATATCGTGTATGACATAATTCGAGATCAACAATTGGTAAATAAATTACAAGTTTTGACTAACTTTGTAAGTAAGAAAGCATGGGAGGTAAAAATATTCAAAGGAGAAAGAGTTGATAATTGGCGAAGAATAGTACAAGAACCAAGAAGGAGTTCTAGAATACAAAATAGGATAAGACGGGAAGAATTATTGAATAATCTAACAATGGAGTTGACTGCATGGGCGGCGGAGGGAGAGAGTGATGGCAGAGGCCATGGTGGACTACAGAATTAGTAGATTTAGATATAGATTTAGGAAATAAGGATTTTGTAATTTTTATAGTTGTTTTCTTTTGTTTTTTGCTTTTTTGTGTTTATTTCTGTTATTTTATTTCATTTTATTTTTGTAGAGTAGCTTTCTGAGAGATTTGTATAATTATAACATTTGTAAGGATTTTATGGAAAAATAAAGAGAAAATTTGGATATATGCCCCGGTATAGTTGTCTAGGTGCCGGGGTAGAATATTCAGATTTTATTTATTTATTTATTTATTTATTTATTTATTTATTTATTTTATCTCTTTTTCTTCCCTCCCCCCCCCCCCCCCCATAGATGTGCATGCATACACGTTCACAGTACACACGTACTTGAGTTTCCGTTCTATTGTTTCTCACAGTTGTAGGGACTCAAGGTGACAAACACGTGCGATAACACTAACGACAGTTGACAAACGGAAGTTCAAGTGCTATTTTTAAATAATGTCATTAATATCGGCGTAATTAAGTAGAGAAGAGCCGTGAGAGTTAAGCGTGAATAATGAATACCAGCTAACATCGTATATAAACTATTCGCACACATAAATAGGATCGAAAGTTTAAGTAACCATGGTATTTCATTACAGGCTAAATTGGGGCTTTAGCATTAAGTCATATGTTAATTCTGAAATATGCGAGGAAAACACAAAATTATTTAGAATAAAAATTATTCCAATTTAATTATGCCAAAACACCTTCGGCCAGTAAACGGAGTGAAATGGCCAGTAAACGGAGTGAAATGTTCGTTCTTGTACTCGTAGCTGTCCATTTTTATCATTCTCGAAGGATATCATGTTTCTGTTTTTGTCTCTACATAATGAATAAAAGAGGTAGCGTGTTTAAGAGTCACAGGTGGATTGAGGGAGATGGAGGGCTGTAGACCACAGAAATATTAAATATTTCTATTGTTTAAATTTACTGCTGAACACTTGCAATGTTTAGATGTAGATAGGTTAAAAAAACTCTTAACGCTCAAAAAGCTGTCAAGATTAATGAAGTTCTAGAAGGGCTTGAAACTAAGTATAGTATTTTTGCACCATGGTTTTAGTAACTTATTTCGCTGGACTAGTCTCGCTATTTCTGGCTGAACATCCTGAGCATAGTTAGACCCTTGGGCTATTCCGCGAAGGGCATAGCCGACGTGCCGGAATTTCACCCCCTCAGGATTTTTTTTTTTTCCATGTTAGTAAATATACTGGCCTATATTCCTTAAAATAAGGAATTAGTTGCTGTTTTCATAACGTCGCAAAGTAGGAAAATCGAATATGCTTCACCAGGAAGGCGAGAAGGAGCAAGCTAAATTTTTGAAACGGTATGGAATGTTAAGAGATGAACATGCATAATTGATAACAAGCTTCTGGAATAGCAGAGAAGTAAACATCTTCTCAAAGGGGGCTTGAAATCTTGACGTATGAGCTGAAAATAATAATGCAATAAACAGAGCATGGACCTCGAAGCCCTACATTTTAACTTGTGTATATAAATCTCGGAAAGACTGAAATAGTAATTTCGGCACTTTTAAAATCAATGCTTCCTAGATTAAAGGAAGTTTGTTCTAATTTTGGATTTTGCTATTTGGACAACTCAGATCCTCTGAGCTTGTGAATGAAGTGATTGGAGTGATGTTCAAATGAGCTAGAGGATCCAGTACGCCGAGGATTGTTCGACCTTTGTCTTATGAGAATTTTAGCGTACCACTCGGAACCAGGTTCTCTGGTTCAGAATGTGTTGTGTGGGTGAGTCACCTAGCTCTTCAAGAAGAGGAAGATCCCTTACTGCAGAGTAATGCCCATTTTGACCTAATAAACCCGATTTTGGATAGTAATTATTTTTGGCGAATGTTACTGGTAACTGCATCTAGTTACCAATTCAAGTTTGGGGTGTAAAAAAATTCAGCAGAAATTACAATTTTTATGGTGGTACATTGTAGATCCTTCAGGTTTACTTTCTATAGCAGTAATAAAGAAGCTAAAACCATCACGCGCTGACGCTGTTGCTCCTTGCCCTCTAATTGGCTTTTGTCCGCGCGGAGAAGGCGAACTCAATTGAAGTAAAGCGCTTTTTGTCTGTTCAGTGCCGATAGTTATGATTGGCCAAGGAATTAGGCGGGTCGTATGACGTCCATAACAACACGCAGCCATCACGAAACCTCTTCATGAAACTTGCTTTGTTAATCCTTTAGTAATAACTCGACTTCTAATCACATCTACCTATTCCCGTGCATTTTACTGCTACATTGGACATCGTTTAAATCTATAAGTGAATAACGATTGGAGTTTCGCAATGTTATCCTTGGTTCTCCCAAAATATTTATAAAATAGCATTCACTGCTTCTTAATTCATATGGCATCACAAACGGTGCACTGATGAAGCATGAAATGAAATGCTTATTGAAGTAGTGGTGATATGGACTTGAATGGGCACCTCAAAATAAAATGTGTAGTATTTAACTTTTACTATATGTGGCACCGCAGGCGGCGACACTTATAATAGATTAGATGAAGATGGAGCACTGGTGGAATGAGATGGCGGCGGAAACCGGAGATCACGAAGAAAACCCCCTCAGCGCCGTGTTGTCCATCACAAATTGCACTTGGGGTCGCCTGGAATGGACACCTCAGATGAACTTTGTGGGATCTAGATAACTGCGTACGTGTGTTTACCAGATACACATTTAGCGTGTGTGCGCGCGTGTGCGTGTTTACAGCCCATTCAGAATTACTTTCGTAAGCTGCATGATATAATAATGGCATTTATGTTCCTAATTTCTTACAAATACCTACGTGGTCAGATTAACACTCCTGCTAGAAGTGGATGAGACATCCTCCGAACTAAGTGGGAAATCTCGAATTTGAAGAAAAATAAATTTCAGCATCCCCAATTATGCCAGATAAAGATGAATTGTATAATGGGATACCAAATTATTCATTTTTTGAGGAGATAGAAAAAATCTCGATCTCCTGTCGTAAGGAACCTGGTAAAATGTACTCCCTTAGGAACTTAAAATAGATTGAATCCATTTTAAGGTTTTCAACTTACCTTATAAAATGTACTCCCTTAGGAACTTAAAATAGATTGAATCCATTTTAAGGTTTTCAACTTACCTTATAAAATGTACTCCCTTAGGAACTTAAAATAGATTGAATCCATTTTAAGGTTTTCAACTTACCTTATAAAATGTACTCCCTTAGGAACTTAAAATAGATTGAATCCATTTTAAGGTTTTCAACTTACCCTATAAAATGTAAAATCCTAATTTCCACAAATTTGAGATATTTGCAGAAACTATTTTGCGAGAGAAGCATAACGGAGAATATTTAGAAACAACCAAATCACGCAAATATAGTTTTAGACCATGCATTGGTGCAGTTCACTGTTTTGCCATAGTTGTTTTAAGCGTTGTGGTATAATATGCGTATACTAATTCATAGAAACTCCTTAATATTGTTGCAGCATTAAACATTTATTATTTTAACGTGTATGATCTAACAGCGTTGCATAGTGATTTTTCCCCTGCAATGTATATTATACATAGAGGATATTTGTTTCTACTGAACTTCATTCTATGTACAAATATGGGTATGAAGAGCCAGCGATTTGTTCATGTTCGATTAGTGTGTCACTCATAGGTGGCAACCCAAATCTTTAACCATTAGTCTACTCTGCGCTTAAAAAGGCAGTTGTTGAATGCCGTAATTAGGGTCCCTTAATATTCGGTTACCTCACTGCAAGCACTCCCTTCCTAAATCACCGTATGTGATTTATTCATCAGTTTCGCAACATTGCAGATTATTTTCAATAACTATCATAAGTAACTACCAATCTTAAGTGTCATTCATAATGGCGAAAGTTTGAGGTTCCAAGATTTTAAGAACGTACTGAACATGGTAGTATAACATATATTCATTTTTAGCTTCCGCGGTTAGCCGCGATAATCCATAAAATGCACACCTGCAGTACGAGCAAACAAATCAGAGTACAAATACGAAAAATGTAACGCCATTGCTACACATATTGCTACATGTTCAGGAGCACAATACTTTGAAATGGTTCTTTTCATGCGACACCTGGCCAGCCAGTTGGCTTAAACAAAGCCAAGGTTAAGGGCTGGTTCCTTCATTTTTCCTGAAGATAATTTTCTTTCTCACCGTTTTCACTTTAGTGCCACTCTTTCTTCTTTGTTTTTGTCACTTTAAGAGCTTCTCATAGGATTTGAGTAACAGAATAGCTATCCAAACTTTTTCAGATTTACAGTATAAATAATGGGCTCTCAAATAATGCGCAAGGAAATCGCAATTATGAGAGACTTTCTGTGGAGGTACCTACTTGGAAGGAGGAGCTAGGAGTGCAGGAGAGAAGCAGGTCTTTAGTGACGATTAAACGTATTTTTCGGGAAATACATGTAAAACTAGGGTAAAATGTACTTTGCGGTGAGATAGTAACTCGCAGACGGTACCAACTGCGAAATCAACCTATGTTACTCCAACACCCCTAAGCATCGTGACTAATGCATTGATACCCTTGGAGTTCTATTCATGTTAAGGGGTACAAAAGTGTTTGGGTAGTGGCATAGTAATTAAATACCAGTATCAAATGTTTAGCCATGTCGGAGAAGGGCATATAAACATGGAAAAAGAGCATCCCGAGTGAACATTGTCATAAACTGAGGTGTAATATTAATTGTTCATAGCTAGCATCCGCCATGTTGAGACCAACGAAAAGCTTTAACACGAAAGAACCTGTATACCTACATACAAAGGCTCGTTTCGTGTGTATTTTGTGCTGAATTTGATTTGCACGTTTGGATACGAGAGCTAACCGAAGAAATGGAGGCTCGATGGTGCTCGGCACCCAACTCAATTCAAAGTTAATGTAAAAATTAGCCTTTATCTTACCGAAACATCGACAAGTATTACATTTATATGGTAATACATAATTAACAATACAATAGTAACTACAATGCATTAATGTAGTATTGAGATTCCTACAGGTGTAATGCAAATATCCAATGCAAAGAAACCTCGCCTCCCTTTTCTGCACAACAGCACGCATCTCGTACAACAATGCAAATGTTAATTCATTTGTGTGCTTTACAGCATTTTATTCCAATTCTAAATCTCTTATTTTCGTCTATAACACAACGTGGGACGTGGTATTTAAATCAGAGATAAGCGCGCTGCAGAGCATATACGATAAACTATTTACTTATTGTTTTTTTCAATTCAATGACTGTGATAATTTTGTGAAACTTATCATTAGAGAACAGAAGTTTAAAGATATTTCAGCACCTAATTATACCTAGAAGTACTTAGATTTCTTATTAGGAATTACCCATGATTTCTCGTAAGATTTCATGCTTAAGAACATACCTACAGGAATACCACCAAAAGCGCTGAAATTGTAATCCAGGGTCTAAAAACCCGTCCTTTCAAATTAGGGTAAGACCATTAATAGGTAATTGTATTAAAAAGAAAATTCAGTTTCGGTTTTTGAACACTACATTAAGTTTTGCGTTTTATTAGTGATTTATTTCATTAAATATATTTCAGAAGTTATTAGGTCAAATAAGTGTTACGATCCCAATTTTTTTTTCTTAGGTTCATTGATATGGACTGGCGGTTCTTGCTCACTTTCAACATTGAGACCAACACAACTCCTAGACTTCACCCTAAGAGCTTCAGGCTTCTCTGAACGATTGTTCGATTTGTGCTGTTTTGGATACACGATTTGTGCTTTTTTGGATACACTTATTTTGAATGATGCACATTGTATGCAAGTTGTTTAGACAGACACAATAAACCTCATTGAATTCTCTCCATCTGTAGACATTGACATAAATTTGTTAGAACTATAAGAAAAATGCATCCTTATAGAAGTCTCTTGGGTTCCTCAAAGCATATCCTCCACTTGGAAGGGGGCAGACACTACTCTTCTGCGCGCCTGGTTTTACGGAGTGGATAAAGAAGGAATAAAGACAGGAAATCAATCCCAGCATTCGACTAGCGACATGGGAAAACTACGAAACAAATGTTACTCCAGTCAATTGGTCAGTCACCTCTAATTTTGAATCCGTAACCTCTCTAACGTCAGTCGTTACCATCGACACATTCTACTTACTCATGGGTCCTCCCCCTCACCTGTAAACATGTAATACATTAGAACGAAACTGACAAACTGTTAAATATTCGAAGTGTTGGGATAAAAACTCTGAATCTTGAGATGTAAATACCAACTGCGTCGTCACCATTACTACGTTATCGGAACGCATGCCTACAGGAAAAAGGAGTGAGTATGCAGTGTTGTGTATAAGTGCGGATAACATAATTAGTATGTTAATATGTATTCCCTT
Source organism: Mantis religiosa (assembly GCA_030765055.1). Lineage (NCBI taxonomy): Eukaryota > Metazoa > Arthropoda > Insecta > Mantodea > Mantidae > Mantis > Mantis religiosa. The sequence goes on from CM060950.1 coordinate 113,667,362, forward strand.
CAGTGCTTAAGTTACGTTTCCTCTATCAGTTCTTCTACAAAACATTACATAGCTTAATGTCTGATGTTTCCTGCATGATGGTAACTACGTCACAAAATGAGTTTTCCTTTACCCGTCACAAAACCTAACCCGCGCTCTTGGTGAAAATATGACGCAGTAAATTCATTGCTTACTGTGATGGTTGTAAGACACCTGAAAGCTTGCGAATTTGCAGATTCTAATAGAATATTCTAGTATTATCTTCGAAAGAAGTGTTTAAATGAGTTTAGTTGTAGTTACAATCATTTCATTAAATCTTCCAATGCACTACAGGCATTGTTGTAAGAGGTTACTTATTATTGATAACACAATGTCACAATTAGTGGCTTACCAGTAACATTTAAATTATGTTTCCATGGTTAACTTATCCCTGTTGCAGTTACATTATATTACTGGTTAGCAGCAACGATTAGCTTAAATACGTTTCAATATGAACAACGTCGTTATCGACTTGCTTTATTTGATGCAATCTAAAATGTAGGCTCTAGCTGTGTCAGGTTTTTGATCACTACGATAGTATACAGTCGCAAAATAACACTCGCACTTGCCTCTGTATTCCTGCATATGGATCCTAAATATAAATATCACGCGACGAAAATATTGCAAAGGAAAGTACTTTAATATTCTAGTAGGACGATAGAAAACACATTTGTAACGCTATTTTTCTAGAGAAACTCTGGGTGTTCCGAAAAATTTCAAGATATACAATTTAGTTTTATAATGTAAATCTCTTAAATAGATAACGATTTTGATAAAAAGCGTCAGCCATTTTTCTTACGAAAATCGGACAAATCCAAACACTTTTTAGGTAGAGGGTAGTTTAGTGTCTTGAATCTTCGTGTCGAATCTTAAGTTCCTGAACCTAAATACAATTATTGGTATTTATCCGATTTTTCGTTTTCGAGTTTTTCACGGACCGCTATTCTGAAACTGCTTTATTTGGTGTCAGTGAGTCCTAGCACGTGCATTCAGTGAAATCTCGATTTGAATTTATTAGATGGATTACAACACTTCATCTTATCTAGATGAAGATTGTAACTTAAAACAATGACTATGGATTAAGTAAGACTATTTAGGCACAGTTAAACCCTTATAAGTGATATAACGTTTCATAAAACCTTTGTAAATGTACAAAAATTCGAACTCTACGTATGAGATTTGGCATTTTTCCGATATCTGGTTTGGTTTTGGGGCTGTTATCGTACACATTCTCACAAGCGCAGACGTTTACTGAACAATGTTGCTTCTTTACGGATCCATGCGAGCTTAGGGAAAAATGCAATTTCCTGTGATAAACCCATATTGAATTCCCTTGCTATATTTCTAGCTACTAAAAGATGTAGAGAAAGTAAAAGAGCAGAACGTTTCTGCTTCAGCAGGAAGCTACAAAGAAAAATATATCTGCAGGGACAGCTACGTTATATTCAGTAGATGTTCAGATGTTTGCGGCAGTAAACAAACTTGCAACGAAATTACATTTCATAATTGTTTCGCAGAACTTACTGATGCACCTCGCTGTTGGAATGTGATCATAATATGTAACATTTCTATGTATGTAATCATGAAGTATCTTACGGCTTATTTAATTGCCTTAAGTTCGTACTCTTAGTAACTAAACGGCCTTTTTAACGTGTACATTTTATGTTAGATAAAAATATCGGGGAAGTGAGATTGGTTAAACAAGCTGTTAATCTGCTTGCTTAAAATAATAAAATAATATTTACAGAAACTTTTATTTAATGAGGATTATTAATGAAACTATCAGTACTTTTCGTATCTATAATCATATATTTATAACACAATATCTTTGTGAAACAGTGTACGAAATATTTGCCTGTAGTGTCATTTAACTGAGAACAGCACATTTCAGATATATAAATTTATTTGCTTAGTTATGCTGTTGGTGTAAATAAAACGAGAGATGCAATTACCAACAGAATAAATTCGAGTTAGGTATTTTAATGTATCAGAATTATGGAACACGTTTTATTTGGTTCATTACTTAAGTTAAACTTTCAGCACAAAATGTTGCCCATTTTGTGTACTCCTTACCACATGTTCACTTCAAAACATGGTACTCTGGACATACACGGAAAACTAATTGAAAGGAAATTAAATTACACTCGGGCTCCACGAAAAAGCAGGTTGCGCCACAACTTTGATCGGCTGCGGAAAATCAAAGTAACACCTTCAATACAAACTGTTGATTAAGAAAGCGGTTTCAAGTACACTTTACAAAGTACGAAGTTAACGTGAACTTTGTATTATGTGGTACAACATGGCTGAATTAGGATAGAGGAGCCAACTCTTGTCTTGTTTTCTAGTCATAACTTGAGATCTTTAAAGGGGGCCGTAGGGTTAAAGGTGGAAATTACGATGAACTTAACGTAACCGGCGTAATGCAAGTATAATACATATTAAATAGACTTTTTAGGTATGTGACCAACAGGGAGCTTTTATTTATGGGAACTACTATAGTTCTCAGTGTCCCATTTTATATTGGGCGTTAAAGACCACGTAATATTGCTCTGAAGTCTCCGTATCAATGTGAGCCGTAGATCTAAGATGCGGTCTCGGAACTAAGGCTAGCATGTCATCCCTAGACGATGGACGACTAAGAAATAAACCGAAGTGCGTTTCATGTTAGTAAAATAAATCGAATTTTTGAATTTGTGAAACAAAGCAAGTATCGTACTTTAAAACTGTGGAGATACGTAGTTCTAATCTTCTAGGGCGGCTATAAGATATATTTGAATACCACATTTAAAAACTCTGCACCATTTAGATTGCCTTTTTGTTGTTGTAATTTACGTCCTCCAACGTTAAGTCATATCGGACGATGAATGGAATGGGTGAAATTATGCTCAAATGAGTTCGGGGTCCATGGAGCTTAGAGCTACCCGATGTTTGTCTTTTAGGACAAGGGAAAACCCCGGAGAAACCTATCCAGGTAACTCACCCTAACCGAGATTCGAACTCCGGACCTCTTGAACGTGAGGCAGATACGCCATCATCTACGCTACCGAGGCGGGCGCTCTTTCTGTTGTGGTTTTGTTTTTAGTTTATTATTTTTCCGTATTCAAAACATATCTTTTCATCCCCCCCCCCCCCCAAAGAAAAAACTATTGGTCCGAACATTTTCCACAACACATTTCAGAATACAGCTAGTAAAATATTAATTTGTCTATCACGTGCTATTTTATGACTTTTTTTACATTTTGCGCTAGAAGACTTTTTTTAAGAAAAGTACGAAGTACGAAAATTTCAAACTATTTGCTACAAAGGTGCTAAGGAATGCAATGGTGAAATGACACCTAGTTCAATATCTGATTATAGCTAGTAAAATTGATTTCAGTTAACCTCAAGAATACAATTATATATTAAAATGGACTTTTGCATAGCAATTTCTTGAATCGCTACTAATGTCTTTTAAAATTAAATATCTGACTTTAAAATTAAAAAAAAACAAAAACGTTTTTATCACTTCGTTGTCACCTTAACGACTTCAGCGACATAACTTGGTTTGATAATGTCAAGCTTTTACTTCCCGTTACGTGGAGTTGTGTTTCACGCGATCAGTGTGACTCAATCGGTGTAAAGCTGGAGTAATTACTTTATTAGAGTAATAAAACCAACTACCACAATCATTATTCTTAAGTAATTTGAGCTGTATAGGTCTTTCTTCGTCAACATTATAACGCGTTTAACAAATCTACAAAATGCCACCTTGCCACTTCGAACCAATACTTCTTATGTATTTGTTTTTTGTAAAACAGATGGGACTTGAATATTTCGATACTCTCAGTATTCGGTAGTATCGAAATAATGTCCAATACTTCGAGATAAACCTTCGATATTTTTTCGACACTTTTAAGTGTAGCATTAATTAAGGATGTTGTGTTATGCTAGATAAGGAATGACTTTACGCCATTACTACAAATTTGTACCCAAATAGTTGCTGTACTATACTTTTATGAGAGACCTTGAGTGCTTTTTGATGGATGATACTATTGTATCTAACTGAAAACATGCAAAACAATGCAGGTATAGTCCATTTTAAAATTAGACACATCACGACAGAAGTGTTTACAGAAATAAAGGGAAATCAACTCCTAGTACGATTTATTAAACTTGCATGCCTCTGTAGCTTAGGTGTCTGCCTTTGGAAGAGGCCTCGAGTTCGAATCTCGCTCAGGTTGAGCTATCTAGATAAGGTTTTTCCGGAATTTTCCCTTATCCCGAAAGATGAATATCTAGTAACTGTAAGGTCCTTGCACCCTGGGCTCATTTGAGTATCATTGCAGCCATTTCATTCGCCGTCGGATATGACAACTTTGGTGGACGTAAATTTAAAAAAACTAGGTTGTTCTGTCGTCTCTGATTGGCTAAAACTATGTTTCATTCCTACTAGATGGAAGTGGATAGCGACGAACTCTAGCCAATGAAAGATGAGACTGTACGAGGGGCGGTTGAGACACGTTGAATATTGCAATGTTCTTGATTGTGATTCTCTTAATTTTAAAATGAACTGTACACATGTAACATCTGCGTTAACTGAGTTGTGAATCAAGCTGATTTAATTGAGCACTCCATTATGTTTCAGCAATAGCCTGACTTGGTGATTCATTCTGTGCCTTTAAATTTTCATACTCCTTTGTCCATAACAAAAGTATGAATCTAGCAGAAACAAACCAGAACTTTAAAAATGTGAGTTAATAGAGCGCAAGGAAAAATTATTCCCTCCATCTGTCAGTGTGTGTTTCATAAGTTAAACTTGGTCCACGATCGCACCTTATGGTACACCGTACGGCTAATTTTAATAAATGTGTTTTACCAATGTGCAACATGATATTTATCAAAAGTGTGAGAAAGCCGTGAAACTTTTATGAAGTAGACGGTACTAATGGTAATTAGAGCATTGTGTAAATATGCAGAAACACATTTCCCGCGCCTACAAATCACTCAATACAATTAAAAAAAAATACATTCGTACACTGAGGGAAGTTTATAGAGTCCGTGTTAAAAAGCAATGTGCGAGCGTCACTATCAGAACATGGTACCACGATATCTGTAAATGATGAGAAAAGCAAAATTGGTAGCATTGGTTTATACATAGAAAACTGTTAACAACGAATTCAGTGAACAAACTATTGGCTTTACATCTTTTATAAAATGAGCATCAAGTATCAGTGCTCAAACATCATCAGCATCGTTATGAGATATCGGGAATCGAAATAGTGATATCGTCTCATCACTAGATTACCCAATTACAGCCAATACGTAGCCATTGGATTTGTTAAATACGTAGCATGAGTAATATTAATTGATCTAAGGTAAAAACTACTTCTCACCATATTCACAGCTGAAAACGCATATTAATGTAGATACTTATACAATTTGTGGAGTGGATGGTAAGGCACGTTTGTATACCAGGTGAGTCAGCTGCCCGTATTTATTCTTAACTATGCAACCCGCAGTTTACGGTCTAATGTGAAATCATTGACCCTTTTAGCATAAAAGCCGTTATTGCAGCTCTGACTTTCTAATCGTTATTATCGCAATCAGCATTAATACTTGCAGCCCTGAATGAGGACCAAAAAGTTGTGAAAAGCTTAAATAAACGACGGGTTTTCATGCATATAATACTGTAAAGGCGATAAAGTGTGCTTGCCCAAAGAGCAATATGTAATACGTGACAGCTGGCCGAGTGCGTTAGTTAGCTGCTGGCATGCATATGGTGATGCAAGGGCTGGGTTCGAAACGACGTCACATTGTTTTGTTTTTTTTTTTTTCATTCCCCAAGTCTTCATTGTCTGTATTTTAGTTACTAATTTATTTATTGCTGCTACTGGTTCTCTTATGAGTTAAATACACAAGAATGACAATCCGATAATTAGGGATCTGCAGGGATTAGCTCACCCTACGTCTGGCTGGAGAGGCCCTTGCCCTTCGAAGGGAAACTACGGATTATCTTTATCTTCAATTAGGGATCATGTTTAACTTTGTGAGCCCTTATTATCTTTAGCGTATCTGGTGTTGTAAACCATGTTACGCAGTTGGCTTTCATTTTAGTAGTATGTTATTTGTATTATAATACCAAGTTATAGGCCCCAAGGGATAAAACAAAGGGCAATAAAAATTTGAACGGATCACGAAAGATTTGAACCCAGGTTGAAGTGGCAGAGTGGTGAAGTAACCAAGTTAGCCAACGCTACGTTGCGAGGGAAGGTTCCTACACGAATAAATGCGGGCGGACCTAAGGACCACCTCGAATCTTTGCATGCTTTTTACAGCTTCATACAGTATATTGAGCTCCTTTTATAGTTCTAACACAAATAAAAAAACTGCATCTACCTTTACAATTACTGTATGAGCTAAAAAGTGCCGTAATTTGTGACAGAAGCGAAAACAATCTACCTAATTCTTAGTAATTTTGACATGGCTGTACAACGAAAACACGTGTTGGCTGAATATTTAAATCCAGTTGGTCCCACTGTGTAGATCTGCCATTTTGTGTTCCAATGTTACTGTCAACTGATGCATGTGATAGGTTGTTCTATCAGGGAATGTACGCTAATGAATAAAAGTTTGTATATTCGTATTACTGCAGCTCTCTGTACTACATGGCAAAGCAAGAAAGCGTATCGGAAAAATTCGCAACACAGGTGTTTACTTCAGCTTATCGCACATAAACGGCGAGCCCAGTGTTATGTATAATCTGTTCAGATATAATCATGCCTTCTGGACAGCAATGTGTCGTGTATCGGCAGGCGCTAGAAAACATGTATAGACATACGCAGCTTTCAATTGCTCTATTTATGTTTCGTAACTTACTGTACGACAACTTCCTAATATTTCACTCAGAGACGATCACAGCGTTGGTCACCTGAAGGTCAATACGCCTCAAAGCTCAGTATAGTAATACCTAGATATATTTTTGGAATCGACATACATAGTGATTGACTTCTGTCCCATACAACACTTATGCACTGAGTTATCTACCCCTCCTCTATAAACTGTTATGCAAATCATCCATTGGAACGCATTCAAGAAAGGCATAAGTCACATATGTCACTTAGCACGTTGCATAAATTCAAAAATAAATAGGGGCAGGTGACTCACCTGGTATAATTAGACTGTGATAGGTGGTGCTGGGCAACTGGGCGCGAGACCTTCACACGCCGGGCAAAAATTGAATTGGTACAGCTGCTGGTATGTTGTAGCAAATATTCGCATACCATTCTAATAGCCATACCAAAACGTGTAACTTACAACTTAAAAACAAGATATGGTTATTCGTTTAACAGTAAACGTATTTTGCTTAGTGAAAGTTTAAAGACTTTCTAGTGCTGAATTTGCTGAATCCTCAATCATTGTAGATATATGCTATCTAAATTCCCTGGTCAACATTTCATATAAATGTTTGTTTATTAAGGAAGATAAGATTTTTTGACAACTGTAATTTATCAGCAATTATTTCTCATAAAATAGCGAAACCTCTTCTAATAGCAAATAAGTCTAAAACAACACTTAGCTGTTTTTAGCATCTTAAAATTTTATATAGATATCTTGTATAGTCGAGGGTGAAAAATCGTATATACTTAAAAGGAAAGAAGCCACATGTTTTAAGCACAAAAACAACTGTAGTATCAACTTGTAGAGTAACACTCCCTAAGTTATGGGCTAAAGTTTACCTCTCTACTTCATACATATGTGTAAGTGTTCTAAATTCTTTCTGTGAAGTGGTGCAGAATTCGCTCTAAAATGTCAGATACAGTATTGTCTTTAAAACTCGATTTCAGATATAATAATAATATAATAATGTGTACTAATATTATATTATGAATATAACTAATATTAACAAATTAGTACTAGAAATTTAATATTTGGCAAGTTTTATCATTTAGTCTTTCCATAGTCAGACCTTTGGAAAAGATGAATACGAAGTAAATTATTGTGTAAATCAATATAACATTCACTGATGCCTTAATTGGAGTAATATTTTATATGAGCCATATTCTTTTTATTTTTTTCAGAACTAAAATTACGTCTACCCTGAATAAGGTATTTTCATTCCGTCATATTCAAACTATGTAGTTCCATAAAACCTTTCCTCTCTTATTGTAATCCCTTCAACCCCTTCTTTCTCTTTGGATTGTTTAAACCTCATCTGAGGAATCTGTTAAAAATTGTGTTTTTTTAGTTTTGCAAGTTCAGAGTTGTACCGCTATCATGGTGTTAGGGGATTCTTGTTCCTCTATATCTTTTAAGGTCGTGCCTGAGGAACCGGAGCTTCGGATCCGATAGAGAACCAGGACAGGGGACCAGCCCAATGCCTGATGTGAAGGCGAAGAAAGTGGATGATACAGGAGGATGGGATGAATGATAGGAAAGATGATGGAACAGTTGGTGTAATGCTGACGGGGAAACCGGAGGACCCGGAGAAAAGCCATCCCAACGCCATGTTCACCACAAATCACTGCGGTCGCCTGGGATCGAACCCGGGCCGCCTTGGCGATAGCCAAGCGGTTTAACCAGTCAGCCATGGCGCGGCCGGGCTACGTACTCGTGGAGTTCAAATTTCAACTTCGCTTACCATTTTTGGCAAAGTTTTTTTCTCATTATAAGATTAAACTTTCACGGGGATGATTACTAATCACGGCTTCTGACTCCGTGGCCTACTTCAGGAAACATTGTTTAAAATACTTTGACACTGTTCCAGAGTAATGACTTCCAAAGTTTAAATGCACCAAAAGTGATAAACTAAAGACCAGTATGCTTCATTCTAAAGCAGTGTTTACAATATTCGTAAAATGGAACACAAAAATGCAATGGAATTTTTTCTTCTGGAGTTTCAGCTTTAAAATATTAATATCCCCCTTAAATCTTTGCACATTGTACTACGGAACAGCCATTACCTCACCTCTGAAACATGAATTTTTACCCATCTGAGAGAAAATCGCATGCGGTTATGAAACTTGTCTTCATCCCAGGTTATCTACAAATAATAATTTGAAGGATATTTGTTTTCAATATACTCCGGAGTTAAGTTTGGCATCTGTACGTCTTCCACCGGTGTTTTTGGAATCGCCAGTGCTCTATTCAACGCCATAAACACTTTTCTCCTGATATTTTTGAGACCAGGTCTCAAATCTTAAGCATCACAAAGGCATCATTAAGCTTTTCTGTCCAACTTTATGAACAGACCAGGCTGTCTTCTGTTTGTGTGAAGTGTACCTCTTGTCACAGGATATCCCATCGCCTTCTGTAAAATTACGCCAGCACTTCTGAGATAACTTAAGTGATTTAACCTGACAGAGATGCAAGCTTCCACTCAAATTTCATTTGAAGTTGTGAAGTTTGCAGGTCTCAACATGTTTTACGCAAAACGGCATTAAAAGTGCAGGAACATAAACGTCTTGTTTCTTTCATCGCCGTTTTCTAGCAAGTCAAAATCAATATTAATTTCAGTAACTAATATGAGTACTCTGTAAAACGAAACGGAACTAAAATCCCCAAATAAGATATTACGCATTTGCTGTACCTTTTAAAACAGCGGTCTCTCAGCATTTCCCATTATTGTGAACTTTATGACTATGTTCCTACGGATGTAATTCTTTTCTCACGAACACCTATATTTGTTAATAGAGTGGGGTAAGTGAAAGGTTTAAAAATTGTTTGTACCTATAGCAATACATAACGATTAACATAACTACAGAATACTGGACGGAAGAGGTATACAAATCGAACTACTAACAGATCCTCAATAAAATTAATATAAAGCATATTTTGCAGCAAAATGAGGTTTGAATATCAACCTATCTAAATAAAGTATATCCACCCTGTCAAATCATGTGAACATTTAATGAGGAAGTTTGCAATACAAATGCATAAAATAAGTATTATCAACATTCAGCAACAATTTTTTAAAATCTTATGATGAACCTCGCGAAAGCAGAGAATGTTGCCTTAGGTGTAGTATTTTTTCTTTTCTTTTTACGTTTTTGAGGAGTATTCGAGTTATTCGCTTCAAAAAATGTTGTAAGTAAATGAACTGGTAATTTCTGCAATAACTGTAGGAACAAATGTAACTTTCGTAGTCAACCATTTAACAAAGTAATAGTAACAAACCTTAGTTGGTGAAGCGTTTCTGCTCGCCAGTGAGCAGCTAAGGAGTGTTCTGCTACCTAATAATTCTCTCGCTTTCTCCTCTCCCATATATTTACAACAGGATTGTCCTAGTTCGAGATGGATTATACCACCAAATTTGCTGTAAACCTGTAATTGCCATAGCATTTAATTTTCTGTTTTTCTCTCTCCATTTGCAGAAACTTGGTATGATGTCAAAGCGATTTGCCTATATTTGCTTCCATTCACATGACACTGCTAAATTGAGGATGCCTGTAACAGATGCCCTCCAATAAGCGTCTGTCTACTCTTCTTATAGGTGTTAAATGATGACATAGAAGTTATAGATCCGAGAACAATGTGATATCGGACGCCCTAGGAAGAGATGATTTCACCAATTTCAATAGAAAATACATTAAGAGGAGACAGAGCAGGACTAGAGGACTGATGCGAGTTGAATATATTGATGTAGCTACCTGGATACTATAAAGAGAGTAGGATCAGAACAATAAAAGATAAGACATTAATATAGGTTGTTGATTTGATACTCAAAGAAGGCAAATTCTTATTCCGTATAGCGTAATTAACACAAACCTGAATAACTTTATATTCTGAACTTCTAACAGAGATTTATCTTTAAAACACACATATTGCAAAAGAATGGGGGCAGAAAACGTAAATTATATAATTGAAATTGAGTTTTATTTGTGGATTTGATTTAACTGCTTTGTCTCAGTCCTGTTCTATATTGGGGGTGAAAGATCATTTAATTTTTCTCACGGGACCCTTTATCAGGCTTAATGTAAACCTACGACATGGGACCGCTAATTTTACTTTCCTTCCGAGTTCTTTTTACTCCTGAAAAAAGTCGATTTCCACCGCCGGGTTTAAACCCGCGACCAGGGAAGCAGAAGCAGCATGTCACCCCTAGACCACGGAGAACGTGAAGGGGTGTACTGCTGCAAATATATCGTTTTGAAAGTGTTTATATCATGTACATGTTCTTATTAGAGAACTTTTATTTAATTATCGTCGCTATAGCTTGTCATATCGCGACAAGATTGTTTTCAATATACATGACTTCCAAGAGCTCTTGTTACTTTACGGGAAACATAGGCTTCTATTGTTTCCTTTCGGCAGTTTTGATCCACTATGACATTGTAACATTCCACTGGTTATAGGAAGGGATAATTTAAAATAAGAATTAGAACATTTACAAATTAGCACTGGGAGGTCGCAATATCACAAGTAACCGGAACTTAACACCTTTTGTGCACATGTTCAAATTGAAATACTCGCTGATTCTCCACACACAAGCATACTCCTTTATGCCACCAAGCATGTAATCCATCTTTAGGTTTCAATTCACATTACAAATAATTACTTTTTGAATATATTGCTTTAACTTTGCTTCTTTTGCAAACACGAGGACATCGCCTAACCCACACGTCTGCCTTCTAAGCACACATCTCACAGACCCGACTATCTGGCTCTTCCGTTGTTAGCTAACTAGCCACGCGAAAAACATCTAGTTCTTTTCGTAAGTGGGGTTTATATACACTGATCTTCCACTACTACGTGAGTCGTTGAGCTATTTATTAGAAATTAATTAAAATATGCTTATTAAAATTATTTTAAAATCTTATTTAACAATGTTTGACATCAAAGAACAGCTCTTAAACCATGAAGAGCCGTATCGTTCTTTATTTTTACCTTCCCATATATTCCCTTTCCCATACTCTTTTTATCTAAATATAGCAAATCAAATCCTCTAAGCCGCTATTATACTCAAGAGTTTATTATTTCATTTCTATAGCTCCCTTAAATTTCTAAGTTCATATCGGGGACTAATAAAAAGGTGCTGCAGACAAGTGAAATTTTACCGAGTAAATAACTGGGTAAATTTGGTGCGCCGATATGAAGACGAACGATGACAAATTGGTTTTGGCGGTTAAGATTAGTTACTGAATGTGGTCCTCGGATCAGTGATTTTAATTTCTTAAAGCTTTTTAGTGAATGAATACAGCTTGGATTTTGACATGAAATTCAATATCTTTTACTAAGTGTGTGGCTGCAGATTTCAGAAAATACGGAAGGTATACATTTGCATAAACAGATCACAAGAAAAGAGCAGATATTGTTCATTGTGTATTTGTTTTAAAAAAGTGGCATGTAGGCACCATGTATAATTCGATATAGTTTAAATGCTGTTTATGCTCACACTAAAGGGTTTACGAATTGTCTAGAAAGAATTAATTCTGATAGTTTACGATCCACAGCCTAGCAACCTTACGGATTTAGATAGTACTCCGCTGTAGATCTCATAAATTGAGGGAACGCACCACTAACATTTGGTGAACGTCTGGCACAAATCGTATTCCCTTAGAGGACATACATTAAATATTTTTGGCTTTGTATATTATAAAACCAATATGTATATAATGTACGTTAAATGCTAGAATAAAATATATTCATTTTGAAATTTTGAACTTTTTAAAATGTTTTAAAATTATCTTTTTACCATATCCACTTTCCGAAAATATTCAATACGATGTCTTTTAATCCAATTCTTCTGAAATTTGTTCTGTGGATTTCCAAACAGAAGGAAATTAAATCTATCATAAATGTTTCTTTCCAATGGTGTTTGAGCTTTTAAAAGCGCTGTGCAACTGAAAAACAAAAATTTAAAATGGTGGAACTTAAAACTTATTTTCTTTTGGACTAAGGTTAGTAAAGCAATCATGACAGATTTGCGATAATCGATAAATGACATACCATTTCAAAAAGCATCTTTTTTTAAAATTGCATCATGTGGAATATTTGGCATATAATTAAATTCAGATTCAACATTTAATAAATCGGAAACTAAAAATATCTAGTGTTGATATATGACAACAATGAAAAAAAGATCATCTATTTTGGCCTAGAACTTAGGAAAATCACAGCGGTGCATTCCCTAAAATACAAATTCTTAAACCGCTAAGGTAATATACGAATAATAAATTCCCGATTCTGTGTGCAGCACTAGCAACACTATTGGTGTTATTTTGTTTTTGTATATAATTAAGCCTTTCTCAAAGGCTACTTATCTGTTGCTATCTGTTTGTGCAGATTATTATTAAATTTCCTCTATTTTTAATCTACTTATATTATAACTACATTTATTCCTGTAAGATCTGCAACTAGTAGCAGATGACTGTTCAGAATAACTTTGTCAGAGTTTAGCTGGGTTCAAACACTTGTTGCTCTAGAAATGAAAGTCGCTCTGATTGGCACTAGTCCGCTGATCACCAGGTTACCGGTGGTTTCTAACTCTAATGTTCAAATATAAACGGCTTTACCAGTATGTAAAATCTCTCAAAGAGCAAAATTCCGGCACACCGGCGCCGGTGATATGAAACTGGCAATTGGCAGCGTCAACATTTTTAAGGGGGGATGAATTATTTGGGCTCAAGGTAATTAAACCGTGATTTACATAGGAAGATTGACGGATCCTCCGTAATAACATGGTAAACCACATGTTCTGCTTCGAACTTAAAATTAGTCATTTAATCAAACTTGTTTGAACTTAGCAGATCAATAATCTCCTTTATAATGAATTTAAGGCTTGAATAAATTAAAACTAATAAAATGAAAAGCATATCTTTAAGTTCAAATCCTTTCTTGTAAAATTGGTAATATAGTTCCTTATATAGAAAATGAGTAGTTGTCAAGCAGTTTTTGAGATTACTCACTCAGATAAGATGTTCTCCATATCTCCATAAGCGCTTTTCGGTCTGGTTTAGACCATCTTCAGTGGGTGTTGACCAGCTAATCCAGAGTAGCTGGTCAACACCCACTGAAGATGGTCTAAACCAGACCGAAAAGCGCTTATGGAGATATGGAGAACATCTTATCTGAGTGAGTAATCTCAAAAACTGCTTGACAGCTACTCATTTTCTATATAAAAGATATCTCACTTTTAACAACTTGACAATGTCTTCTTTAAAATATAGTTCCTTATTTGTTCTTTTTCTATAATACCGTATAAGAATGTAAATATAAAAGGGAATATGAATTGGCCTACCCACACGGAACTACCTGGGTGTACAGAAAAGTGGCAAAAATTTTGGCTTTGATTTGTCCTAATTAACGGACAGCATCTGGTATTGAATATGATCTATATGAAACCTGGCATACAACATTCTTCGTCTGGTGTGACGGAAAAGCCCGTTAGCTATCAAGTTTCTGTGTAGTTTGACCCAACCGAGGACCGTGTGGCACCGATTGCTACAACCACAGTTTTCGTCACGCGTACAAATTTTGTATTTACTTTACTGGTCGTTGTTACGCCATGCATGTCGTAGGAACAACTAAATGATTTTTCAAACGTGAATTCATCGCTGAAGAAACTGCAAGTTTTTCAATAAATCACTGCTTGATAACGGCGGTTTTACACGTAATACTCCATATATAAAGTGTGATCCTTTGATTGTACCTTATTTTACTTAGCACCGTTACAGTAAACGCGTTGATAAATTAAAATGCACATTCGCGCTTTTAATTCGCTCTCCTGGAGAGTGACATGTCTGAAGATTGAATATTGATTCAAATTTGGAAAAGTTAATACAGCGATGTGGTATTTCAATTAATTAATCCTGTAATCAATCGCATAAAATATGAATCTAAATATGTAAATATTATAACCAGGCATAGGAGTGTATAAGCACTAAAGCCAGATGAAAGCAGATAGTTAACTTTTACATTGATGTCGCAGGCTGCTAACCCCATCCTGAGTAGACTGTTAGGGTTTTACAGTCACTGTCTATCAGTGACTCATGACTGCATTTGTTCAAATTATTTGTATTGATATCATGTTTATATCTTGAAGACAACTGCTGAAGAATTTCTATGCCTGGTTATAATAAATGTTATTCTTGCATAACAAATACTTATCGTTAACCGCGAATAGCTGTCTACCTCTTCTAGAAATGTTTATAAATATAAAGCCTTTGGACAAGGCTGCGATAACTATATTGATTCAGTTCGACTGTTGTTTTAACCGACTGTTTACTATTAACGATGTTTAGATATAAAAAGCATTACAGGTACCATGAATATTTCAATGGATATGGATTTTGTGCGAACAAGCGGAGCAAGTAATATCCCCAAGGTAGTATTACTGGTCATGATTGAAGTTCGCTTTTTTCCGTTTATGGGTCGAAAGCTACATTACCACACTGTTTGCGGAGCGCGTTAATGGATTTTAGAGCAACAAATCCGATATAACCAGCTTTTGCATTTAGTCTTGAAATCTCTCCGTCTCTCGTATTCATAGATGTTACACCGTATCAAGACTGATGATATGCCATTCAAAATTCAAATATATATTAATGATATTTATGTATTTTCATTTTCGGACGCTAAACATTGACTCCACTTCAAACATCTAGTGTGTTTCTATAGACCGTTAAGCGTTAATAACAATTAAGAGGTATGAATGTGTTTTAGAAGTGTAATTAATAGGCATCTGTCAAATATTAAACTTTGTTGCTGACATAATATCCGTTTGTTAATAACGTGGCAATAGCAACATATGAATTTCACGCGTACACGCTGCATACTTAAACCTAAATATCTTGTTTCATTTCACGAAAATAAATGTTCTGGTATATTTATTTGTTGAAGGAAAAATATTGGTTGTGAGAGCAGAAGTACCCACATCACATTTATTATTTTTATAGGTAAATATCAAAGTAATGATTTGATTTAAACTTTTTTATTAAATAAAAATTAACCCAGGATCTTCAATGCATAATTAAGATTTCAGCAATATAATTTCCTAACTCGACACATACGCTTCAATTTACCATTTACATACATTCAAAACATATCACTCAAATGTATAAGAGGTCAAGTTATTGGTTAAAATAATAAACGAGATAATCGTTTATTTGCAGTGCAATTTTCTTCTTTCAAAATAATTATGTACATTGACTAATTCCTAATCAACCTGGAATCTCCTTAAGAAAATGTATAACCGTATTGATAATAGATAATTCTTGTAATTTTCGAGCCATTCAGAGTAAATACATGTCCTGATAATTCTGCAGACAGTACTAATAGGTGTGTATTGGTTTTGCTTGAATTAGTGGGTATTAAGAATGGACCTTTTGCCTAAGAGAGAGGCGAATGCTTTAAGGATACCAGGAATTAAACGATATAACGATATGGGAATTTCTTTTCTTAAGAATTATTCCAGTCGTGAATACTAGATTTAAGTATTTTTTCATCCCTCTTTTTGTTTTGCTCCATGCAAGTATACATGGATGAGTTACGTCTCAAAATATGACTTGCCCACCTTCTGAGGGAAAATATAACGATCCTTGATTGCTCTTAACTGCTTCACTCTTTTCAGCAAATTCATCACTATTAACTAAAGCCGTTTAGCGAATATTTATGCTATGCTATTTATGTTGGCTGGCTCGTAAAGCACAAAGCGTAATTCCCCCAAGCAAATTTAACCATAATGTAAAGGATCCACTGAGAAAATTGCTAGTGCACGCGCCAGAACCTGTTTCACTTTAAGTTATATGACGGTACAAGCAATTACTAGTAGTAAACACATAAGTAAAAATGAGCTGCGTTTGCTTCAACGTGGTTAGCTCTGTATCTTCGTGCAGTTAAACTAAGCGGTCTAAACCATGCTCAAGAAAATATTGCATAATCTGTCAATGCTACAACAATTAAAGGAGGTATACCTTTATTACCCAAACTTTGTTAATGTGAATTCAAATAAGATTTGTATACTGAAAAAAAATAAAGTGTTGGGGGGGGGGGGATCTGAACTGCCTCTGTTGTCTGGTGATAGCATACTAACCTTCAAATACAGAAGTGCCGGTTTGATTCCCGACAGCATGGCGCAGGATGTTTCCTTACCAAGTTTGTTCTCATCCTCCCTAGAGTTTGGAAATACGCGCCTAGGGCACCTCGGAAGTAAAAAACAATGTGCATTGAACATTGCTTATATGTGGGTTACTATGAAACTAAAGAATGAGCTACGTAACATTTTCCACAAAGGTGGGGCTCTAATGGGACCACGAGATATGTTTATAGGTATGTAATACTTTGCAGATTTCAGTTTCATGATGAATGTTGAATTACAAAATATTAAATGTTTTTGATAAACCTTTTTAGTTATAACATTTCGACACAAATTATACAAAATTTTCGTGTACATTAGCTAAACAATAAACCACTTGGAAACATAGTCAGACTGAAAAATTCAATGCCATAGCCGGTATTTGAACCGGATCTTCTGGTTGCCGTCCAGCCGCTCTAACCCTTGAGCTACTATGGCCAACGTGCCGACATGACATTAAATTCTCCAAATGACTCCTGAATTTAATGTCATGTCGGCACGTTGGCCATAGTAGCTCAATCCTTGTATTGTGTTAGGCTATGAAGCACTCCCCATGCACAATGCATTTTTAAGTAATGGCAACTCGAGAGTTAAATGCTCTTTTTTTCTCGTACAAGCTTCTAAAACGTCCTAACTTTCTTTTCAACTTGGTCAAACAAAATCCTAGAACAAGCATATTTTTAATATTCTGAATTATCTCGTTCTTGTACTACATGTACAGAATTTCGTATTCACATAATAAATTAATGTGTAACTTTCTGTACACTAATTTCAATAAGTTTAAAAAAACTCAATTTTAAGCTATTTATTTAATTGTAATAGTTTTCAAACTATAATTTGTCATGAGTATAACATTATTTGGCTCTCAATCTCGTTGATATCTCTTTTTTAGTATTTCGCTTCCTTACCTATTAATATAATTAATTTGCTGTTTATTTTGAAATAGTGATACACAAGCAGTTGAATTTATTAATTGGAAAGGAAATACCCATTATGGAAGAAATCTTATATTACGTTTGAGAATTTCTGAGAATCAACTCATCCTGAAAATGAAACATTAAACGGAGCTGAAATAACGCTTCACTGAAGCGCATGGGAACATCGTGCCTATCCTACTGGAAATTATAATTGCTGGAAGTAAGAAAGCAACTGTGCATCAGAGAAGGCAGCATTTATGTTTGAAATTTTCAAATCTTGGGATTGGTTGGCATTTCAATTTAGGATCATGAAGCATTTCAGAAAACGCACGTAAGCATGAAGTTGGTATAATGTATATCTGAACTGAAAGGGTGCCTTAATTTACTGGTTCAGGGAGTTTTCTGTTTTTAAATGGTTATGCTAGCTGATGCAACTCGTGTGAATTGGCTAAAGACAGTTGCAAGTCTTCTTACAGATTCATTGGTGTTCTAAACACCAATATTATTTAGTATATTTTATCCAGTTCTATACTCAAAATAAACTAGAATTATTAGAATCTAAAGTAATGCACCAGTGATAGGTTAAACATGTTTAAGACATCGAAATTCGATTCCCTTTTTTTTCTCTAACTTAATTATTGTCTACTTCCAAAATTTTATTTAGTTCTTTTGATTTACCATCTATAATTTCGGTTATATTTAAGTTCTCTTGGGGTATCTCTAGCGCGCATTCCACCATTATAGGATGATTCTTATTCAAAAAAAAATTCTCAGCATTTTACATTGTTTAAAATGCTTAGTGCTTAATTTCTGACAAATTAAATGTAATTTTCAGTATAGGCTTCATGTTACAATAGCATAGATATGGGTAATTTTGAAGATGCAACATTACTAAAACTTTCAAAGGCTAATAATGTAGTTTTGTTAAAGGTGCATAAATAATGGAGAAGAATTTAGTTTCAAGGAATTGTTTTATCAGCTTCTAATTTCGACTCGAAACAAAACGCTTCTCACCAGCAACGAACTTCTCAAAATTGCAGTGTTGCCATCGATACGGTTAGTGCCAAAATAACCGTTTGCAAAAAAAAAAAAAAAAAAAAAAAAAAAAAAAAAAAAGTTCCCTGTTACCGAATAGTAAACGCGCGTGAGAGAGGGGGAGGCAGACATTTCAGGAGTTACCTTAAGAACTCTGAAGTGGATTACACCAAAACCAGGAATTGTTAGGCAAAGACATCAAATTCTTGGATGTATATCAAAATAAAACTTAAGAAAAATAGTATTCATGTTCAATTTTAGAAAAAGAGTAAAGCATTTCAGAATTTGACTTTCAACTCTGCCTAGTAGGTAACATTTTTCATACCATTAGAGATTTAGTTAGCCATCTCCTGGCAGTATTGTTCTTCGGCTTGCAGCAGATAGTGTGCTCAAAACCCTGTTTCTGCTTACTCCTATGCTGCACAGAACGTTCTAAATTGAGAATAATTCCCGAACGACCTCTGTATTTTAATGTAAGCCCATAAAGAATAGATATCATTGGGTAATTGTTAAAATAGAGATCCTAGTTTTTGTGATCATCGCAGATTGATTAGAGAATGTGTCAAAATGCTAGTTTGATTGTGGTTGTAGTTGAAACTATACAAATTTGCTGTCTATGCAGAAAGAGTTAGTGAAAAATCAACTTTCTTCGTTGCACTCCTGAGGCTTTTGGAAAAAAAACAAAAAAAAAAACGAAAAAAAAAAACGGAGATCAGGGTAGTTTTAATAACCCCAACACTCTTGTTCATTGCATCGAGCTAGATATGATCTTAGAGCACTGTTTGACTGCTCATAACATAAATCCGCGGGGAGGTGAGGGTGGGGGCGGTTTGAATATCATGGCAATTTATTTTCTCCATTATCCACCAATGATATTCGATGTTGAAATAGTAAGATATTTTGGGGCTTCTTTAATCTAGGAAAACCAATTTTTACAAAAATTAACGTGCCATGGTTATCAGCCTAACTCAAGAATTAGAACTTTAGATAAATATTAAAATTTAATACCAAGTTCAGAATATACCAAGGATGCTATATTAAGATTTTCAGCGATATCCCACAACTCCCATTATTCTTTATTTGGAATATCTTTTAAATGGCTGTAACAATTGTGATTAAAATTATCATAGATACATAGTATTTGTCATGGAAATCTATCTGGAATAGGTTAAGTCCTATTCTTTCGGGAGCAATTTTCCAGAAAGTTGTATACCAATCTGATAAACCGTAGGGGAAGTGGGCAAACGTTCTGCACTTAACATGTTAATCTCTTCAAAATATAATTTATTTTCAAATTACATTTTTTGGCCTTATTTTTTTTTCCCGAGATATCCGTTGTTACTGGGTTTACTTCGTTAAGCGACCAGGAATTTAAACATGTGATTATCGACTGACTTCCCTCTATATCCCTTGTACCTTCAACAACAGATTATATGTATAGTTAACTAGATAAAAAAATATGCTTTGCTAGGGATAGTTTATAGTTATATTCAAAAAAAACTATAGTAAGCATAGAGAGTCTTGTAAATATGTTTGTAACTCTAGGTATGTGATCATTTCTTGGCCTTCCTAAGAGCAGTGTTATTATAAAGAAAATTTTAGTTATATTTGTGCAGAAATTGTTAGTATATCAGTGTACATATTTTAGCCCTAAGAAAAAATGTGAGGCAACTCGTGAGCCATTAAATCTAAGCCTTATGCAACAAAGCAGTGTGTGCGACTCGGAAGCCGGACAAGAAATGGAGGCGCAGAATAGCAAACGTGACTTGAGTGTCGCAACACCTGCTTTTCGAACTAGAACGGGAATGCACAAAGTTCGTTTAGTAATTTGATATTTCTAAAAATGTTTAAAACAGTTAATATCGTGTACATTATTTCACCTAAATTAAAGCTTTGAAAGTAAACTGCATTTTATTCAATAAGATTTTGTCTCCCTCATCGTTTCCTAATTACAGGTATTTAACGTATAAAAAAACCTGAGGAATTTTACAACAAATACAATACTTACTTCTTTAAAATGTGTAAGAGTTGAGAGTTACGAAAGGGACTGAGTGTTAATTTATAATTGCCCGGTTGGCCTTCGGAATGGTTTAGTTTAGTCTGAGTCGAAAAATAATTAATTTCTTTTTCTCCTGAAATGAAGACTCTTCTATTATGTTACATGAGTTTTGCAATGAGAAAAATTAGAACCAATGTTGGTTCTAACTATAGACGTATGTTTCGAGTTAATGTAGGAAAATGATATAGTTCAATCCCCTTAAATGCATATCACCACTAAAAGATTACTTCTGGCCGGTTTGATCGAACTTCTTTAAATATCAGCTAACGGCTTAAGACTTAAGGTATATTAATCAACCGAGCTAGATGGCTCCGCGGCAACGCGCGAGGCTCGCATTCGAGAGCACGGAGTTCGATCCCTAGTGGCCGTCCATTTTGACCATGGGTTTTTCTCAGTCGGCCTGGCTGGAGGGTGTATTGTCTTCTACTACGACTCTCCTCTCTCCGATTTACTATCATTGCTTCTTCCTCTTTCGTGTTACAGGGACGAATCGGGGACTGTGTGTCACTCTACGGTGGGCAGATGCAACTCGTTCATCTTATCCGTTCCTCCCATGGTGATCTCCACAATTGATCAGTTTAGCTAAGGAGGAATGTATTGCATTGAAATTTAAATCTTATGGCTACTCATCACTAGAGGTCGGAAGTTTTGCCAAAATAACAATACAAGAGGTTAGTAGTGACGGGGTTATAGGCTTCCTGCTTCTCGTAAACATAGGGGAGGGGGCTGAGTCTATGCAGTCGCTCACGTACTCATACAACCAAGGTCACGTGCAACGGTAATCTATCAAACATAGTCGCACAACGGACACCGTGTCATAGAATATATTGCACATTTATTCATAGTAAATTATCTTTCCAGATATGAATATAAACAAAATAAAAACATTTTTTACAATGTGCACGGTAAACGAAGAGCTAATTCGTTGTGACAACACTTATCTGTGCGTATACCGTGTTACAGTGAACAATGTACATTTTGACGGTTTCAAACGAAACCGATCTTCTATTCTCCTCTTCTGTATAGCGAAAGGCTTTTCTCTCTACATCGCATAATGTGACTGGGGAATATTCAAACCAAAAGGATGTGGTACTGTTTCCTTTTTATATGTACATTACAATTTTCTCTAGAACCTTGAAGTTCATCCCAAACTTTACAGAATGGAATGTCCTATATTTTTCTGGTAAACGCGGTTTAGTTTCTGCTGCACCTGTAGAAATATTCCGTCTTCAAGTCGACCTTTCGCAATGGATAATTCCTCAACGAGTTTGATCGATTTCCATATTCTGACCTTTTAGAAGAATGATGCATCTTGACAGTTCTCCGAAATTATTAGCAATGAATTGGATATCACTTCAGCTGCTCTGACGTAAGGGGCTTTGCTTGTTGTATTGAAGCATTTTCTTCGTAGTCAAAGACATTTACTATTGCAAGAGTCTAATGGTAGTATTTTGCATAATACAGTACAGCATCCAACCAAATATCCCATCTAGTCACAGTAGTGTTTGGGATGTCTGCTTCTGCTTGTTTACGGATGTCTGCTTCTGCTTGTGTAAACATTTTCTTAATTTTGCAGACAATTTCAGGAGTATTTTCTTTAAGTGAGAAATAAAACTGTCTACATTTGGAAATGTGGATCGTACATGTTCAGCGACTCTGTGCAATGTGCAATGCATAATGCATGTCACCTGCACCAATTTTGGATACAGCTGCTGTATTTTCTTTGCTGTCCTTTGCATATATGAGGCCCCATCAGTAACTAGCAGGAGAATATTTTGCCTCCTAAAAGCGCGCGACCTTCCACCGACAGCACGAATTGACGACTAACATAGTTGCCATCCACACCTCGTGCACAACTAACTTCACGGATATTTGGCTAAACCTCCGGGACCTACTCATCCCACACGGCGCAGTCTGGCAGAAATAGAATTAACTCAGAGGTCTCGGGTTCGATTTCCGGTTGCGGCAGCGAATTTTTTTAAAAACATTCTGTAGTTCCAATAGAGTCTGCAGGTATAAATGTGAATGTGGGAATGAATGCGAGTGTGTTTAACGGTTAAGGGGGGGGGGGGTGATTGTGGTCAGCATCCAGCAGGAAAGTTGACTTTCTATACAAGGGTTCGCTACCTAGCATAGCTCCTCAATTTCCTCACGTTGCTGAGTGAACACCGGCCCTATACTTGGGACTTAAAATCTCTACCTCTTAAGGGTTTGGGATCGATCGATCCCGGGCACGTTCCAGACGCAGGAAACCAAAGCACACACTCTAGTCCAATACGCCACGGCGTAGGACTGTTAAATGGTTAAACTGATAAAACCAACAGTAACAAATCGTACAGTTCAGCTAGCAATAATCAGAAGATCCGTGGTTCAAATCCCGGCTATGGCATTGAATTTTTCAGTCTGGCTCGACGTTTCCACAATTTAGCCTACACACGGCCAGTATGAAAGAACAATTAATTTCCATTAATTGACCTAATAGTGGTTAACTATAAAGCCCGGGCCATAAAGTACTTACATGTTGTAAGTCGCCATTAAGGTGGTTGTCTCATGTGTTTATGAGGACTCCTAAGTGGTTTACCGGGAAAGTACGAGTCAGTTGGAGAATTTAATGTCATATCGGAACGTTGGCCATAGTAGCACAATTGTAGTGCGGCTGGACGGAAACCAGAAGATCCGTGGTTCAAATCCCGGCTATGGCATTGAATTTTTCAGTCTGACTCTACGTTTCCACAATAAAGGACTTTATTATGGAGTATCAACTAATACTTCATAATCAACCAAATAACCCTTTCACCTTCGAGGGTCGGGCAGGAGCGTCTGAGAATATTGATCTGACTCTAACAAAAGGATATATAGGCAATAAAATTTGTAATTGGAAAGTTGGGCAAAATCTAACTTCAAGGGATCATAATCTGATCTACTTTGATTGTAAACTAGTAGACGCTGAGGAGTATACATGGAATTACAGGAAACCAGTAAGATATGCTATGAAGAACGCCTATTGGAACAATTCAGATCTAATTTTGAAATACCAACATATTGAGAGGAGGACTTAAATGTTGGCAAAACAAACAACGAATGTTCCGAGCGCAATGGGAAAATCTTTGAAGCAGATTAGAGTTAAAAGTAATTATGATCATAACTAGGGCCCGGAAGTTGTTGACCTAAAAATTCTGTAAAAAATGAGCTTTAAAATGCCCTTAAAATATAAAAATTGACATAAAACGTAAAAAAATGGCCTAACAAAAATTAACAATTTCTTTCATAATAATAAATTAATTGTCACAGACAATGAATATATTGTTCGAATAACAACATTTCAAAATTAACTTTCTTAGTAAATAATGCAATTATTGCTACTAAATCATACATTCAAAATTCATCATGACATTTTCAGTTCTATAAAATATGAAAAAATAAGTTACTGTACCCATTAGCCAAAACTTAGCATTGAAGTACACCACCATGGTCATCTTCAAGTTATCAAAAGTAAAGGAACGGCGATTGTCAGTTAAAACAGTTTTATACTTTGAGAAACTTCTCTCCACTTCCACAAATGTTATACATGCATATTTGAAAAACACTAGTCACTACCTGTTAAATCCTGTTCAAAAATAACAGTTCTGAAGTTCTCTCCTGACAAGATATCGGCAATCTGACAAACTGGTATTCTTTATTTTTGTTCAACACAGATTTTAGTATCTGTCTAATTTTGTCCCCAATCTCACCTTTTACATTTTGTTCCCTTCCGCAATCCTCGCTAACTCAATCGACTTATCCAATGGCTCGCCACTTTCTTCAAGGCGGGTTATGGTATTCGTCAAAAATACAATTTTTTATTTAATGAAAGCTAATTTACCTTGGATTTGAGTATCAGTAAACAGATCCTGTGCGCTCTCAATTGCCTTAGAATCTACCCTATCAAAACTATTCACCACTTCTCTCACTACTTGAAAGTCACAGTGGTATATACATGCAGTTAACCATACACCCCAACGTGTTAAAATTGGTGCCGGGGGCAAAACTATCTTAGAGGCTTTTTCTTTGAAATACATAGTTGGGGTTGGCGCTTTCAGAAATATTTTCTTTGCTGTGGAAATTAGTGTTAAACTGACCTGTTCCGCAATTCAATGAAAAGCATGGGCTAAACACGTAACATGCACCATCTTATTGTAAAATGATTGGATCGATTTTGCAGCCTTTAACATTTAAGGCTCCGCGTCTGTTAGGAAGAGGAGCACGTTGTCATGCTGCATTCCACTAGGCCACAATAAACACACGGATGTATCCAACAGTTTGCATATCCGACAGTGGTTAACAGCTTCCACAACCTCTGAGGTCATAAGAAACATTTTTCCGCTGCTAGTAGTTTCTAGCGTACCTATCACTACATTGGCTACATAACGCCCCTCTAAATCGCTTGTCTCATCCATTGATTCAAAAATTTGTTTCCCAATCAAATTTTCGCGTATTCGGTTTAACGTGTCTTCATAACATTTTTGTGTGTAACTTTTACACAAATTTGATTCATCTGGAATTGAATGACCAGTGTGACGTTCAAGAAAATCTTGTAATTTGGAATTACTTAATTTTCCTAGCGGACTATTTGTTCTAACAAACACTTCACATAATTGGAAATTAATTATTCTTTCACACTGGCCGTGTGTAGGCTAAATTGTGGAAACGTAGAGTCAGACTGAAAAATGCCATAGCCGGGATTTGAACTACGGATCTTCTGGTTTCCGTCCAGCCGCACTACCATTGTGCTACTATGGCCAACGTGCCGATATGACATTAAATTCTCCAACTGACTCGTATTTTCTCATAAACACATGAGACAACTACCTTAAAGTTGTCTCATGTGTTTGAGAACTCCTAAGTGGTTTACCGGGAAAATACGAGTCAGTTGAAGAATTTAATGTCATATCGGCACGTTAGCCATAGTAGCACAATGGTAGTGCGGCTGGACGGAAACCAGAAGATCCGTGGTTCAAATCCCGGCTATGGCATTGAATTTTTCAGTCTGACTCTACGTTTCCACACTTCACATAATTCTTTATAAAAGTAAGATGACTTGTTACTTGACGTCGAAGCCGTTTCTTTTAACAGTAACTGAGACGCTTGTCTTTTTTTCCACATTTTAAAGAGCTCGCAAATGTTTTTGGCGCCCAATATGTTGTACGGTGAACCGTTTGTCTCAAGCGACTTTAATTTACCACACTTTACAGAACAATACAGTTAAATCAGTAGAGAATGTTTCCTCCAAACCCTGAAACATACTGTTTCAAACGGGACGCAGTTGACTGTTTTTGTTTCGGCATTTCAATACCACAACACAACCAATTTACACACCTCACAAACTACTTTCCTTAAAGCGACACTTATAGCTCCTGAAGTCCTAACTAATGCAATCCAAATGTGTTTCATGATGTAATCGACGATTCCTCTTAATTGATGCGTCATAAATTCACCAGCACTGTTAGGACGCTGACCTGTGTTAATTACATGTTTACCACACTTACAAAGTTACTATTTCATAAAAAATGATTATAGAAATAAACATTCAATCGCAGATTATTTAAAAAAAAGCCCATGGGTCAGGGTAAGGTCTGCCGCGGGAATCGAACCCGGTCCTCCCGAATACGGGCTGCAGATGAGAATGCCCTATGAATTTGTGAAAGATAAAGAAAATGACAGGAAAATGCATCTAAATGTTGATAAATGACCTTATTATAAAAATGTGCAAAAATCCATTTTATGTCCTATTATATATATAATATCAAACGTATTTGCTCCAGAACGCACTTATTTCCAAGAAGCATCCTCTGTGACTACTCGGAAAAAAGATGACCTTATCATCAAAATCCGGGCCCTAATCATAAGTTTTGTAATGAACATTTACAGAAATTACGAAGTCGAGTTCGGAAATAGAAGAGTATACCAAAGGAGTATTATTGCAGAGGAGAGAAGGAGAAATTTGGAAATATGCCGACAGGTAAAAATATACTACAAAGAAGAAATAGAACGAGAAAAACATCATAGGGAAATTGCAAGGAATGTTATATGGAAGATAAAGTTTGGGGAATTCGATATAAAATTATAACAGAGAAAATTGGAAGTCATTTCTACATTGGAAAAGGATAATGGTACATATACAAGGATTTGGATTGAATCTATAAACGCTCTTCTAAATAAACTTCTGCCGGCGGATAGCAAGGAAGGTGAAAAGGACAAACATAAAATGAAAAGAGATTTTAAAGATACCATACTTATTACAACTACTAGAACATGGATGCTACAAATTTTAACTCTCAACATCATTTCTATAAAAGAAAGTTGAAATTTTATGAAACATTACAAATTAAGAAGAGATATACTTTAGCAGATATTCATTTTCTTAAACTATGTTTAATTAATAACGTCACTCCAGTTTTTGTAAGAAAATATATCAAAAACAGGAAGAGTTGCACCCAACAAAAAATGGCGGAGAAAATGGTAATTAAAACAGAAAAATTTTTACATTACAAAAAGCTTAATCAAATTAACATGCAGCTTTATCAACTTCACATGGAACTAACTCAGACTTTGGGGCCTGCACTTTGGAATAATTTTGAAAATCTACTCTATGCTCATTTAAATAAAATGATGAAAATTAAACATACACGTTTAAAACAAAAGTTGTTCATATTAAAAGGTCAGCCATCTTATATTCCAAAAATCAAGAATAACAATAAAGCAGTAATTAATTTATCTGATCAACCTCTGAGTAAAGAAGAATTAGATTTGTTAAATAAAGGATTAAAAACTTGTGTTGCTTTCTCAAGATATAAAAGAATTTATAGCAGATATTGAATTAAATACTAAAACTGTTCCTGTGCAAGAAAGAGATAATGTTAGATCTCAATGTACAAAAGTTCTTCAAAAATTAAAATATGGTAAATACACTTTTCCAGCATTGAAGATTATTAAACATTTAAATAATAAATCTGTTACATTTGTAAAAGCAGATAAAGGAAATCAAATTGTTTTACTTAACAAAAATGACTATGAAGATAGAGTTATGCAACTTCTCAAAAAGTCTGACTACTCAGAAATAGAAAAAAACCCATTACAAGCCAACATAAGAATTATTAACAAAGTTATTAATGAAGCTAATTGTTTTGATTTAGCTAATAAAAAAAAAAGATTAAAAGTCAGTAATCCAACACTACCACGGATTTACTGCCTTCCAAAAACTCACAAAAAAGATAAAAGTATGCGACCTATTATCAATAACATAGGTTCGCCATGTTACTTATTGGCAAAATGGGTTTCAAAAAAGTTTTCATCTTTAAAAAAATTTGAAAGTAGAAGCATTAAGAATTCTCTTGAACTTATAGAATATATTAAAAATATTACAATCAGTGATAGTGACATTTTAGTATCTTTTGATGTCACTTCTTTGTTCACAAACGTCCCAACTGGGAAGATTTCTTCACTACTACAAGAGTGGCTTACTTCAATCAATATTAATGAAGCTGAGATTCATGATCTGCTAACTTGTACAACCAGTTGTATTGACCAGAATACCTTCACATTCAATGGAAGATTATACACTCAAACACATGGTTTAGCTATGGGTAATCCATTATCTCCATTCTTAGCTGACTTATATATGAGCAACTTAGAAATTCAAGTAACGTCTACTCACTCAGATATATTTGAAGTATGGTACAGATATGTAGATGATATTTTCTCCATCATACCCAAAGATAAAATTAATGAAGCCTTAGAAATTCTCAACAATCAAGATGAATCTATAAAATTTACCATGGAAATAGAAGATCAAGGATCCTTACCTTTTTTGG
Source organism: Mantis religiosa (assembly GCA_030765055.1). Lineage (NCBI taxonomy): Eukaryota > Metazoa > Arthropoda > Insecta > Mantodea > Mantidae > Mantis > Mantis religiosa. The sequence goes on from CM060950.1 coordinate 113,696,291, forward strand.
ATTTAAAAATTTCCAAGTACCATAATAAATAAAATTTTGGTATTCATAGGAAAAATACACATGTGGATAATGATATCAAAGCTAATAACTATAATCCAACATCACATCAACTTGCAGTATTCCATTGCTTAATCCACAGACTTATAAATGTACCTATGCTTGAACCTGAATATCAACTAGAATACCAACATATTTTACATGTTGCAAAGATCAATGGCTTTAAAGAATCAACTATACTTAAAATAATTAATGAACATATATACAAAAACCACATAAGTTCAATTACTACTTTAAAGAAACCAGAAACTACTGTTATTTACAAAAAGTTCACCTATCACCCTTGGGCATTTAACAAATTTAAAAGAATTTTTCATAATTATAATATAAAATTAGCCCCAAAAAATAACTTCAGTCTTAAGAATCTGCTCAAAAAACCTTTAAGCAACACTATTGATAAATTAAAATTATCTGGAATATATAAAATACCATGTAACAATTGTGAAGCATATTATATTGGAAGAACTAAGAGAAATTTAAAAACCTGTCAAGCGGAACACTTGAGAAATATAAAACTTAAACAAATAGAAAAGTCTGCAGTTGCCAATCATTTCTGGAAACACAACCATGAAATTGGCCAAAGTATACAATTATTAAAACATGTACAAACAGTTAATGAACTAGATATTTGGGAAAAAATTTATATCCTAAATAGTGAAACAGAAAACCTATTGAATTTTGAGATACCACCATTAAACAGTGTTTTACAACTTATTAAAAAAAGTTAAAAAATCCAACATCGATGTTGTTGAAACCAACTTAAAGAACACAGATCCAGTTGAAATTAATCCATATGTCAACCAATCTAGTTTACTCCAGGAACATATGAGTGAGGAAGCACATCTCCCACAGACAACAAGTAACTTAAATATTGGTCCAGAGAACGAGATGGAAGAGGAAATTCATCCGCCACCACAGGTCTACAGTTCAATTGATTCACATCCAGAGAGGAAACAGCTACAACCAGTCCACATCACAGATGACAATCAGTCACCTGTGACCAGCCACAGTGTTCCAGTCCCAGAAGTTGGTATTACAAATCAGACGATAACCAAATGACAATCAACAGGAGTAAAAGTTTCTTGGAAGGTTTGGCTCTTCTCAACCTCAGTAGCTGGTCAACACCCACTGAAGATGGTCTAAACCAGACCGAAAAGCGCTTATGAAGATATGGAGAACATCTTATCTGAGTGCTTGACAACTACTCATTCTATATGAAAAGAGATGATGATGATGATGATGATGATGATGATGATGATTTATTTAACAATTTGGCATACAATGCAATAGGTTTCGTCAGCAGGTCATTAAAATGAATCTACATTTAAGTACTCTTGTAGTGTATAAAATTAAGTAACTTAATGCTACTTTTAACTCTAGTTTTAAAAGAATTTGCATTTACTATTTTGTCTTACATTTAAAGGTAATTTATTGTATAATTTCACTCCAAGGTACAGATGAGAATCCAGAGATTTCTGTAAGCGAAATTTAGAAGGTATCATTATTTCTACCCCTAGTATCATAAGCATGTATATCAGAAAAAAGTGCCTCATCTGTCTTTTGAAGATGAAGTTCAAATATGCAAATACATACAGAGATGCTACAGTTAAAATAAAGATAGGTCCACAGTGTTGGCGAGAATCATACTTTTTTATTATTCTAAGAGCCTTCTTCTGGAGCAAAAATACCTGGTTGGCTTCTCCACTGCTACCCCATAGCAAAATGCCATAATTCAAGTGACTGTGAAATAAACTATAATAAACAGTTAATAAAATATTAGTGGTATCACATTTAAGTCTTCTTAAGAGAAATAAAACATTTGGCAACTTCTTGCATATTTCTGTTATGTGGAATTTCCAACAAAACTTGTTGTCCAACCATATTCCAAGTAGTTTAACCCTCTGCTCATGACTCTGTATATCTTTTAAATTAAATAAAATAGCTTGTGTTTTATCGTTAATATGCACACCATTTGCCCTAAACCAGTCAGACAGATGATCCATAGTATTCGACCAATTGAAGGTACTTGCAGAAAGAGTATTAAGAATTGTGGTATCATCTGCATAAGAAATAACTTTACCAGGAAAAGCAGCAGCCAAGTCATTATTAGCTATGACAAATAAAAAAGAACCCAAAATAGATTCTTGAGGAACTCCCGTAATTACATCTCGAACTGTTGACATTTGATTACACTAGTTGACAAAAATGAACCTTTTTTCTTTCACAAGAATTAAAATAACATTTTCTAGAAGTATTTTTTGTGCTGAATTCAAATATAATTTTAGTTTTTCCCTATCAGGCAGGAGTTTTGTGTGATATTGATTTGAATTTTTATAATATTCTAAAAAAAAATCTGTAACTAGCTATCTAACTCAAAATTATAACTACTAATTCTGACTTACGTAGAAAGTGGTAGGTAGTGATTTTCGGGCATATTTTGTATCTGGAATGTCTCTCTTCTTGGTCCAACAGTAGTCAGCCAGCATATTGGAACTCCATTTGCCTTAGTAACTCTTTTCCATAGTAGAAATTTGCTGATGAAAACGCTCACCTTGCTCATCGCTGACAGCTCCAAGATTTTCGGGGAAGAAGTCTAAGTGAGAGTCCAAGAAGTGAATTTTTAAAGACGTGTTGCATCCCATAGCTTTATACCATTTTCTTCAGAGAAGCAGACCTTGAAATCACTATGGTGGCTACAATAACTACATATTCTTACTTCTTTTTGGAGTAGATTTCATCCTTTGAGTCTGGAAGTTAAACCTTCAGCTTGCAGTTTAGACAGATTTAAATCCCGAATCAGGTCATTAAGGTCTTTCTGATTGGGAAAGTATGTTCTGATGATCAGGTATTGGCTTCATATATAGGATCATTTTTATTTTCATCTGAAGCATTTTCAGTTTCAATTAGGTCAGAATCAGTTATCACCTAAGGTCGTATCTGCATATACTGGTACAGGGAACTGTTCATTGTGTAAGACAGGTCTTATTGAAGATTGCAAATTCGGATACTTAATTGTATGTTTTGTTTTAGATGTGATTCCTTTTATATTTGTCAAACAGAAATAACAATCACTTAAATGATCCTTCTATTCCCTCCAAATCATAGGAATTGCAAATGGCATACAATGTGTACCATTTTTTCAGCCAACAAGCAATCCAACACACGAAACACAGTATGTATTTGGTGCCCAGCTCTTATCAAAATCACCAGCCTGACAGCCAAGTAAAGTTGACAACACTTCCTTTCTTGGAAGTGTTGAAAGCAGTGTTGTTATAATAAATTAAATTTAAAGGGAGTCGATTAATGACACTAAACAACACTTACTTTTAAATTTTTCCGGAACATGTTTCAGAGACTTTGCCTCCATCCTCAACCGGCCATCGACTGATTCTCATTGGTGTAGTTGACAGAGGAGACCTATGACAAAATATTGTCAACTGCACCAATGAGAACCAGTCGATGGCCGGTTGAGGATGGGAGCAAAGTCTCAAACATGTTCTGGAAAAATTTAAAAGTAAGTGTTGTTTAGTGTTATTAATCGACTCCCTTTAAATTTAATTTGACAACACTTCTTTACAAGTGGGGTCACATTTTGCCTCTGAGACTTGAAGGTCAGCTCATCACAAATATAGCAGAAACTGTCTACATGATTTACACACTTTCTTGGCATGATGAAAAAACAAAGCACTAAAACACTGCATACACAATACACTTTCGAAAAGAAAGGAAGGAAATATTTCACTACTGTACAAACTCAGTCAGCTCAATATTGACACATCACACAGCCAGATGAACAGGTCGGTACATATCCAAACATGAATGAGCCTGCACAGCCTTGTTTTATGGTCCTTCAGCATATTACAAATCATTCTCTTATATAAAACTGGGATAAAATCACTAAATATGAGGTAAAGTTTCTTATAACAGGTCAAAGAAAACGCTAAAATCCTATTTTTAAAAAGTAGCGGTCACAAAAAAAAAACTGTGCCTGATGGAAAAATTCTGACTACATATCTGAATTCAGTATGAAAAGATACACTAGATTCACTTATCAGATTTCTTGTGAAGAACACCTTGTCGACTAGTGTTATTAATTACAACCACTTGCTTTCTGTTACTAAGATATGATCGAATTAGAGAGAACTCTTTATTTGTAATTCCATAGTAATCTAATTTCTTTAGCAGCAGATCATGTGGTAAACAACCAAAAGCTTTACTGAGGTCACATAAGCATGCCGCAACATTCTGTTTGTTTTCAAAAGCATTAAGTACTTCATTTACTAGAGGTTTAATACCCAGTACTTATTAGACCTAAAGCCATATTGTTCATCACTTAGTATTCTGTTGGTTTCAAAGTATGAATCAAACTGGTCTAACATTACAGTTTCAATGACTTTAGATATAATTGGCACCAATGATACTGGCCTATAATTAGAAACATCCTGCCTGGTTCCTTTTTTATATAAAGGAATAACTTTTGATATCTTCAAGCGGTCAGGAAACCAACCTTGCTTAAGGCATGGGTTAACAATAAGTACCAAAGGATCCAATAGGTTCGAAATAATTAACTTTAATAAATAATTGGAAAAACTATAGTAATTGTGACTTCTGGAATTATTAAATTTCATAATTTTACTGTAAAGATTTTTTTTTTTTTTTGTTACTTCCTTCCAAGTAAAACCTGCTGAGTGGTCTGTCATATCAACAGCAGACTTATCAGTTCTGTTTGTTTTCCCTATTATTTCGGAAACTGATTGAACAAAGTGGATATTAAATTCCTCAGCAGTTATATTTATTTCCGACTTTTCAGTATTCCTTCCTTATGCTTTATTAATGATATCCCATGCTTTTTTACACTTATTGCCAGCACCGTTTATCAAGGACTCTGTATATGTAGAGTCTGGTAGCAGAAAGCTTCGCTCTGTATTCCTTCCTAGCAGTTAAATACATTTGTTTATTATACTCAGTTATTTTATGCAATGTAACCACATGTTCTCGCATTGACTTAAGATTAGATGTAAACCAAGAATGAGGAATTGCCTTATTTGACTGCTGACGAATCTTGACAGATTTAAAACACAACTCATAAAAATATAATAAAATATCAAACATGGCATTAAAATTTAAACACACCTCATTGTGACACAAATATAAAACCCAGTTCACTGTACACAACCAACCAATGGATTTACTTATTGTGCTTTGAGATATTAGTCTAACTTCTCTTAAAATAGGCGTTTTACTTTTTAATTCTGAAATGTTTACTTCAAAACTTACTCCCATATGATCAGAAAGTACAGGATCGAAAACATTACATGTGAATTCCGAAGTGTGAAAATTTTTAAAAACGTTATCCAAGCATGATTCATTACGTGTAGGAGCTCTGTTTACAATTAAAAGACCATATTGTGTTAGGATATTAACAAATTGATTGACAAAAGAAGAGCATGTATTTACGTCAATATTGAAATCTCCACCAAGAATTACCTTAGTTTTCATATTAGTAATTTCCAAAACTTGAACTAACCTTTCTATAAAAATATTTAAGTCTCCATTGGGTGAGCGGTAGCAAGAAACTACTACAGTGTTTACTTGTTCAAGTTTAACGGCAGCAAATTCTGCATGAAGTTCTACTGATTGGTCATTAACCTTACTCATTAAGTGCTCCTTTAGACTGTTTGCTAAGAATATACACACACCACCATGAAGTATACGTTTCCTGCAAAAATAATTTGCGACAAAATAATTGTTAAGATTAGAAAGCTGCATTTCAGTTTCACATAACCAATGTTCATTAATCATAAGTACGTTGTAGCACGCTGTGGATAGAAATGCGTCAAGTTCATTAAGTTTATTTCTCAGAGATTGAATGTTTATACTGAATACACTCAATTTTAAAACTTTTTTTATTAACAGAAAAATTCACTAGCAAATGCACCTACTGGCCAAAATTACTCGTTAAATATCTCATTAAACTTATCTTCACCAATTTCAATATGAAAAGATGCATACGTATCATATTTAGTTTCCATTTTTGTTACATTCACAGAACTTATGACTTTTCACATACTCACTTAAGTCTGATTCAGTGACATCAGGGGCCAGCCTGCTAACAAAAACGGCCTTCTTTCTTGGTTGTTTTAATACCACTTTAAGTTTATTAATGAAATTAGCACCTCATAACACAGGTTTAGACTTCACCTTATTTCTTTTCTTTACTACTTCAGGCCATTTTGGATCGTTTGTTTCACTGATTTGTTGCGACGTTGCACTATCACCTTTAACATTCGCTGTTTGAATAGCTTGGTGCACTTTATCACTATATCTAGATGCTTTAGTTGATGTCTTCAAAGTTGCTTTAGTGTCGTCAGTGTCAAAGTTCTCAGCAGCCCCTACTTTGACGTTTGCAAATGGTTCACTTAGATCCGTCCCACGTGCTGATAAAAAGTTTCACTTGTTTCGTCAACATGTCATTTCTTCCTCGAAGTTCATTTATTTCATTCTTCTGGTTTAAAATATATTTAACTATTCTTATGTCAATTTTATTACTATTATTAGCCAAAGCTGATAAAGCGTCACAACTTATTAATCTCATCTTCAGTTAAATCCACTATTTTGTCGGTGTCGCAGCAGTTTGAACCTTTACAATTGTCACAACATTTCACTAAGTTTTCTTCCAATACCTGCACATTACTTAATTTAGCACACTTGGATGAAATATGTTGTCACAATCACGGCACTTTGTTTTTCCATTAACTACTTTCAAACGAAACCTTTTACAACTTTCAGTAGTCATGTTTTAACCTTGGTAGCATAAGTAGAGAAGGAACGAGCAGCAGACACGTCCATCTCTCACGACGATTTACTATGTAAATGACCAGGTAATATATCCCTTTGATGAAATGGAAGTAAGGCTTACTATTCGAAACATTAAGAGAAAAAATGCACCTGGACCAGACAGTATTACAATAGAAGTCATACAAAGCTTAGAACATCAAATAGCACCATATCTGACCCAGGTTGTTAAATGACTTGTCTTATACAAGACAGAATCCCCTATTGCTGGAAGGAGGCAAATGTTACTATATTAAAGAAAGCAAAGGATAAGGACCCAATGAAACCTAAATCATATTGACCCATATGCTTATTAAATGCACTAGGAAAAGTTCAAGAAAAGCTCATCTATAAAAGGATCACCGAATATAGGATAATGCTGGGAATGACAAACAAGTAGTATGGGTTTAGAAAAGGGAAATCTACTGAAGACGCTTTGAACGAAATAATAAAAGATGTAGAAACTACCAATAACGAATACGTCATCGCGATTTTTATTGACATTGCTGAACTTTTTGGCATTTTAAGGAATCAGGGATATCCATCTACTTTGGTAAGAATATTAAAGAATTATTGTACGGATCGAAGAGATTATGTAAATGGCGATGGCTGTAGGATTACCAGAGAAATTACGAAAGAATGCCCGCAGGGATCCATACTTGGGCCTCTGTTTTGGGACATCCTAATCGAACCTTTTTTTAATAAAGCTACTAGAACTACCAGATACAAAGGCTGTAATCGCATTTGCTGATGATGTGGTGATACTTCTCGAAGCTGATAGTAGACTAGAGATCGAAACTAAAGCGAAGCAAATCATGAACAAAGTAGAAGAATGGTGCAAGAATGTAAAACTGGAGGTGGCACCAACAAAATCAGCGTGCGTCATATTCAAAGGACAGTTAAAACGAAACCCAGTGATCAGAATTAATGGACAAGCTATTAAGAGGCTGACACATTTGAGGTATTTGGGATTACAGGTGGATGAGAAGTTTAATTATGACATGCATATTAAAAAGATAACAGAAAAAGCAGGCAATATTATGATGAAAATACCTACATTAACAACAAGAAATTTCAAACTACATTTGAATATAATAACTTATCACACTGGTATGTTGGGAATTACGAGATATGCATCGGCCATATGGATCCACCGTCTTAGTCTGCAGAACATTAGAATAATTAGGAAGACGCAGCGACAATATTTGATAAGAGCAACAGGTGCAACGGGAACATCTACAATGGCATTACTTATCATATTAGGTATATGGCCTCTGGATCTGGCTATCAGAAGGGCAGCCATTTATTGGCTCAAAAAACAAAGTTTGGATAAGGTAAAGGAAATAGTTGGTAAAAGATGCAGTGACAAACGACAAATTAATTCGGAATTAATATATTTATGACAACAGGAATGGAATCATTTAGAAACAGCAAGAAGGGTTTACAGTATATTTCCAAACCTCAAAGGAAGACAGACTACATCTTGATCCCAAGCAAGGACTTATCTATCGGGCCATGGACCGTATGGAACTTAAGATCAACAAAGACAAGAGATAATTGTGAGCTTTGTGGACTACAGGATACACCCGAACATGTTCTATTTGAATGCCAAAATTACCGAGAAGAACTTCAGGATCAACGGCAACAATTACTGATGGCAGGAATAGTATCCAAACTGAGTTAAGGCAAATATCTACAAGAGAAACAACTGGGCTTACATCAACGTTTAGGAAGAGAGGAAACTGAACATCAACCACAACTAAGGAGATCTACTAGATTAAGACAAAGGAGACAAGTAGAGCAGGAGGAGGAACATCATCTACATTCCCAATAACCAGTCAGGAACAGGACGATTGAGAATTAACAGACGAAGGCAACTGGAGGATTGAAGCAGGCAGGAGGAGGAGGATGGACCAATTAGATGAGGAAGAAGACATTTTAAATTAATAAAAGATAGAATGGAACAAACGACGAAATGATGAACTTCTCGTTTTTCTGATATCAAATCATGTAACTTGTTGAGGAAGGGTATGGATACCAGGCTAAAATTGTAAAACTTATATAGTGTAGCACTAACAGTTTTAATTATTATTTAGTAGAAACAAAAATGTGATAATAGTTTAATTTAGATTGAATTGTTAATTTTCTTTTTGTTAGATGACTGTTGAGCAGAAATAGGATTAGATTTGATTGTAAACTACTGGAAAAAGTAGCAATAGATTATTTTAGATAAGTTTCATAATATAATCTGTATCTGCAAAAGTTGAATGTATGTAATAAATAAAGTATAAAAATGAGAAATAAAATCGGTTGATATTATGCCTTGTTTAGAAACTAGATGCCAAGGCATAGTAATGCAGTTTTATTTTTTATTTATTTGTTTGTGTGTGCGTGTGCGCGTGCGTGTGTGCGCGCGCGTGCGCGTGTGCGTGTGTGTGTCAGCGCTTATTGTGTTTAACGCTGTGTGAGCGCGCGCCTTATCTGGTTTACGGGACCTTCCAATAACCTGGGGGCATACCATTGCGTCATACATAATATTGTGCATATGTACGTGTGAGTACACTTGTAGTATTAACTGATTCAGATGTGAAAATTAATCGTTCTTTCACACCAGCCGAGTCCGACAGAAAAATTCAATGCCATAGCCGGGATTTAATCCACGGATCTCGCGGTCCCCGTCCGATTGCTCTAATTCATGAGGCTACCGTGGCAACCTAATTGTCCTAGTAGTGATTTGAACTGAAAATCCCGGGACTTAAAGTACTTAACGCGTTTTAAGTCGCTATTAAGGTAGTTGTCTCGTGTGAGAACTCCTAGTGGTTTACCGGAAGAAATACGAGTCAGTTGGAGAATGTAATGTGCTGGCATGTTGCTATGGTAGCTCAATGGTTTGGAGCAAACGGAGACGGGAAATCCATGGATCAAATACCAGCTATACCGTTGAATTTTTCAGTCTGATTCAGAAAAGTTAACTTTTTAAAAAAGTTTTGAATATTTGAAATACTACGTTGTGAATATTGCGCGATTTGTTGTGTGCTCACGTATAGTAATAAACTATTTTCTCGATATTGAATGCTTCTTATGGCACCACAGTTTATATCAAACAGGGATAATATTGTTACCCCAAATTTTTGGTTATCTTGCCTATACGGCCTTCCTCGGATACTAAAACACGAGTATTCGGGCTAATATCTCTACCACTATTAAATCACTGCCATTTGTTACCTAGCGAACTGGAGTTGTCGCGGAATTAAAATGTTAAGCTTGAGTGAATGCAATTGAGAACCAAGAAATTAAATTTGTAAATTCTTGCTTCATATTTATAAAGTATCGGTTCACTTGTGGCAGGAAAATCGTGTATTGTCTAGCTCTCAATGCTACAGTTTGGTGCATGTCACACCTGCAGTCTGGAACTTGTTATTCTCCTAGTCTAAACAATGTTTTATGTACTGTTTAATGAAAACTGTGCCCTTTCGCGCAGCTGCAGGAGGGGGTCTGGCAGATCGACGGTGCATTTCCAGTGGAATTGGTGTTGACAGCTTGGCTATCCTTTGTTAGCCAGAGATTTATTCTTCTGGCGCCTAACGACAAATGCAACATTTAGAACCTAACGCTGCGAAATTTCAAATGCCGTATCGCCAAATTCTCTATTGCATTTGTGACCATAACTTCCTTTGTCAGAAGGTCCGATTGTTATCATTGTTGATTGTATCCTTTTACCTAGTCATAGTGTAGGCGGAGTTCACGTTCCATTCCACTTAAGTGCTTATATTGAAGTATTTTCAAACCATAATGGCATTATGGAGAACGTAAACAGCAAACAGGGTCACTGACGACAGGTAAACACGGCCAGGCGAGTGCTGACTCCAGACGTCAGTGATTTGTAATTTGTGACATCTCTGCATATAGTCCTAAAGCAGAATAACTTTATTAACCTTCGTCCCGGATTTAATGATTAGAAACTCACATGCCTGGTAATTAAATATTGCTGAACATCTCGAGTCTTTAAAGGCAGTACGAGTGTTGCAAACGAGTCCGGGATCCAAAGTTTCGAGATTTCCCCGACATTTGTGTTAAGATACCGCTAAACTCGAGCCGGAGGCGGTTTTTCCGGACAAATTGCAGTATGGGGAGACGGAACTGGATTTAAAATTTTGAGGCAGGTATGCTATCCCTTGCTTCACGGATATTGACCTATTTGGGTATAGCACAGAAAGTCAAGGATATTGTGACAGTAGGCTTCGAAGAATTAAAACTCTAGTTTGCAGAAATTCAAAATGCCTTTTATTTCAGTAAAGACGGTTTGTACAACCCTGACAGCACCAGAATGACGTAGCACACACGAACGCAATCTTCAAGCTCGTCTGCCACACTTAAACAAAAGAATTCACTCCGGTACACTTCAAATCACTACACAGCTGCACGCACACACATACAATTAGCAACTCAACTCGCAACTGAATGTTCTCACACCTTGCCGCTTATTTATATCCGAGCCATTGTTTCTCGAAAGCTGCCGAAGTTTCACGGCCTTTCACGGCGGCAAGAGAAGGAAAGAATTATCTAGACACTACTCTCCCTTTCTCTCCCCGCTTCTGTCTCTCTCTCGACGCTCGCCTACGCGCGGCGCGGCAGCAGCACAATGTCTGGTGACAGTATCATATATACGCTTTAGAATCCCAAATTATGATGGAGGAGCTCTGCAAAGCTTATTAAATAATACCGCTATAGGTAGAAAGTATTCTATTCCACCAATATTATATCCTGATTTCACCGGAATAAGGGGTTTTTCTGTCCCTGGGAGACACGTTGCCTATAATTTACAAAAGGAAGGTAGGACAGTCACCAGGTTTCTCAGGAGTCCGGCACCATATACATAGGCAAACAACAAGGAAAGATCGGATTCAAGAAAATCCAGGTTTCCCGAGCAGTTCTTTGGAAAACTTTTCGTTCGTTTTATTTTCTCAAAACTGACAGCAATGAGTTGTACTTTTGAGAAGTTTACAAGTAAATGACATATGTTTCACATGGATATCCTTTGAAGCCCTGTTTATTTACACCAATTTGTATATGGAGAAACCAGAAGAGACGCGATAATTTATTAAAGGGAGTGAACAAAAATAATGTGGAGGTAAAACATACACAGAGCTCCATATCTCTGTAACAACGTTTTTCGTAACACTAAAGTTTTCCAAATTTTCGTTTTAATTTGCCGCCAGTTTCACTTTATGAAACGTATTTGATATTTAGCTATTCCTTTGTTTTTATTTTCACATCAATTTTACCAAACGTTCAAAAGGTGTATATAAACACTTGAATGGTGTTGACCACATGCTTCTTATAACTGAGTATTGAATGTAAAACTTTTTTTTTGTTTGTTTTTTTATTGTAAACAGTATAAAGTGAGCAGAATATGGCTTTGTATGATTTTCTCCTTAAAATATATTATTCATAAACTGTTAATAGAAGGTGTAACAAGTTTCGGAAAGGCTGGCCCCGCAACTCAGTCGGTAAAGTATCTGCCTGCTGTGGAAGTGGTCCCGGGTTCCATTACCTTCTGGGGATTTTTCTCCAACCAAAATGATTCCCCATTTTCTCGAGAGTCTGGAAGTATAAATGAGTGTGCAAATGTGTGCATGATCTAATGATTAAGATACAAAGTACAGCAACCCATCGTATACTAGTTAACACCATCGATATGTTTCAAAGGAGAGCGGCCGCCGATGTGACCTCCGGAGTTAAAGGCGGGGTATAAATGGAACAGGAAGAAAAAGTTTCGGGAACTAGAATACCACTGAAAGCATTTCTATTTTTGTTTCCTTTGAATGTCTGGAAGTTGCAGTTCAATATATTTAAGCAAAATGGTGGTGGCACCATAAGTGTCCAGCTAAAAACCGAGACCACGAAATATGAAAACGTTTTGTAAAATATTAAGGAACGTTTTTGTACCTTGATACATTACTTGGATTTTTTAAAAATCTAGAACTTAAAGCTGCCAGTTGGTCTAAAAGGTCAAACTTCCCATGTTTATAAAAAGTAGTAAATTGAGTTCTTCGATGAAAATCCAACCATCCCAATTCTTGTTTCACAACCCACAGTAGTCTCAGCAGCTTGTCAGTTTCGGCCTTGAGCCATTTTAGCATTCCCTCTCATTACATTTTTTTTTTACATGAAGTTTCTTATCTAATCTTCCAAATAATTTACCTTCCTTGCCCTTGTCAGTTTAGGCATTGTTCTTATGTCTGTTAATAATTCTGATAGTAATGCAACAGTGGAAAGCAGACTTGACAACTAAATTACAGCTAATACCAAACATGACAACAATAGTGATAGGACACGAAAATAGCAACACATCTCCACAGACTCAAGATCCTTAACAGCCCCGAGTGTTCATGCAGGAGAGGACCGTAAACTGTGCAGTACTGTGAACAGTGCAAGAGAAACTCTGGTAAAGTGTTTTTAGAATAGATAACTGACCAATTCACAAGTCCATCCTAATTAAGACATTTAAAGTCATTCATAAAATTGTAAAGTTTATAGACTTTAAAGTGCTGAGAAAGACTAATTTGAACACAAGCAAAATATTTACAGGTTCACATCGAGGCCGCAAAAAAAATTAGCAAAATAAGTTTTATTAGAATGTCCCAAAGATCACATCACAAATAATGGATTCAAAAGACACAAAAATTGTGATAAACGTGTAGTACTGTGAAATTAGTTGAGCATGTAGAGAGTATAAAAATCAATAATACAAGATTTTCTGGATCTATAGTTATAATACTTTCCTTTTCCTTTCCAGGGTGGATTCGCCAGTGTTCATGAAATGATTGATCTCAATACCAACAGGATATATGCTGGAAAAATCATTCCTAAGATCCGCATCACCAAGCGGCATCACCTACAAAAGGTAAGGTTAATTGTATTTATGCATCGCAAGGATGAAATTTGATAACAAATAAGCTTACATCGTAGGAGAGAAGCTTGAAGGAATTATATTCCGTCATAAGAATGCCTATCTCACATAACATTTGAAATATCTCTGCCGTTATGTTGTATCGCCGAGTAGTTAGACCGTTCGCGCTCACCTTGATTCGTACCAGGGGAATTGTGGTGGACAAAGCGACATCTGTTTTTTTTTCTGTTTTCTCCGCCCCCTACCATCACTGATTCCAACAACTGCTCTACCTATAATGCCCTTTTCTTTCATCCATTTTCACTCTCATTTCTCATAATTTCCTAAAAGGAGGGTAAATAGAAAAAAAAAATTTGCAAAAATTCCAATGATTCGGTTAAATGGCTGCATGTGCTGTATTGTGACTGTGGGTTTGTAGAATTAAAAGTCCAAGTTGCAGTAATTCAAAATGTTCTTTATTTCGGTAGAAATAAACCTTTGTCAAACCTTACTGTAGCAGAATTACGTCACATACACAATTACAATCTTCCAAGGTCGTTAACCACAACAAAGAGTTCACTTTCAAAACACACACCAGTTCCAATTACAACTCTGCTTACCACTCCCCGCTGCTTCCTTTTATACGTCTATTGATAATTCTAGACGGTTCTGTAACAAACAAGAAATCGAAACTTCCAGTCATCTAACTGTTCTGTTTCTCCGCTCTATCCTTATCTGTTTGAGCAAGTTCTTTTGTGCGCGTCAGCCGTGCTATCGCGATGACTCGCGACACTGCTCCCTCCTCAAGGCTGGTCATCCTGAACAGCACCAACGTAGCTGGCCAGACGATCCAGTTGTGCTACCATCTTTCCTCGCGACACCTTCTGGTTGCGATAGACCACGTCGTTAATCCTCTTCACCACCCGGTACGGTCCTTGCCATGGTTGCTGAAGTTTCGGGCAGCGTACCTTGGTCCGGGTAGGGCGGTACAACCAGACCAGATCACCTTGCTGCAACCCTTGGCTTGCCTGTCGTAGCGGGTCTTCATGCGGTCGCTCGCCTTGTGGATATTCTGACGAGCCATCTCATGCATGTTCTGGAGATGATACACGAGGCTTTCCACATACTCCGTTGCTGGCTGTTTTGCGTCCGGGGGACTCCCAGAAGCCAGGTCACAGGGATGGCGTAACTCTCGGCCGAAAATTAAGCTGGCTGGCGTCATCCCAGTGGTGTCGTGAGTTGACGAGCGGTAGGCCGGCAGGAACAGTGGCACCTTGACGTCCCAGTCTCGCTGATGGCTGGCCACGACCTTCCTCAGATGTTCTTCTAGAGTCTTGATGTACCTCTCCACCGTGCCGTCCGACTGGGGATGTAGAGGTGTCGTACGGGTCTTGTTAACCCCAAGTTTTTCTAGTACCTCCTTCATTAGGTTAGACTCAAAATTGGTTACCTGGTCGCTGTGGAGCACTAACGGCACCCCAAAACAACAGAACAGTTGCTCCACTAGGCAGTCTGTAATTGTCTTCGCCTCCTGGTTCGGGACGGCATACACCTCCGGCTACTAGTGAAAAATGAAGTGTGTAGTGTTTAACGCCCGCTTTAACTACATACGGCTTCGCAGGTGGTACTTGAAGTAGTCCACGACCACCATCAGGTACTTCTTGCCTTAGTCAGACACTGGGAATGGTCCAGCTATGTCGACAGCGATGCGTTCCTAAGGCGCTCCGACGTTGTACTGCTGCATGCGATCCCGGCTCCTAGTCGGGGGGCCGCGACTCGCCGCGCACACGTGACATTGACGGCACCATCTCTCAGCGTCTGCTCGGAGCCTCAGCCAGTAGTAGCGCTATCGGAGTTTGTCGATCGCTCTGTTCGTTCCCAGGTGTCCTCCTGAAGCACCGACATTCACTTTCTCTAAGACCTCCGGAACCTTACTCCGGGAAGTACCAACTGTTATCTCTGCGTCTTATCATCAGGTGATTCCCATACCCGGGACAGCACACCCTCTGATCTTCAGTGAGTCCCATTGGGCCCAGTAGGACTAGTATGTGCTGCTCCTTGGTGCGATTTCCTCCCTCTCTTCACTTCCCTCAAGACTGGCCCCAATTCGGCGTCCGCCAGCGGCACCCTCAGGCCTGCGCTATCTCAGCCGTCCGCAGTCACTGCTGTGACCACTCTGACAGCTGCGGCACGCTCCTTTTCTTCCACTCTTGTGCACTGAATGTACTATTCTGGGCAGGATCTCCAGTACATGGCCTCTGCGTTGCTGTGGCTCTTGCCTCTACGATGTTCAGAGGTGAAGTCGTACTGCTGTAGCCTCTGCACCCAGCGGGCTGTCTGGTCTTCCAAGATTCTAAAGCTGAGTAGCCAGGTTAGGGCGGAATGGTCAGTCCTAAGGTGGAATGGCTGACCGTACAGGAATTTGTGGAAGTGCTCCAAGGTCTTTACTACCGCCAGTACTCGCCGGATGACGCAGTAGTACGCCATCACCCGCTCCTGGCCTTCCTGGATGCCTCCAACGCAATGTTTGCTGGCGTCAGTGTCACAATGAAGGCGCCGCCTGGTTGTGCAAATCCCAAAATAGGAGCACTGCACAGTCTTCCGATCCAGCATCATGTTCTACGTCCGTTGGCCTTCCAGTCGCGCCGTCAGTACCACCTCGCTTCTCGCGGGAACAACCACGTCTTCCTTCAAGATGACCCTGCACATTCCCAGGCGCTCTTCAGGTTGCCGAAGTATCACTTCTCCATTAAGCAGCAGGACCTTCCTGCCGACGTCGACTGTCGCCTTATGACTCCTGAGGGCATCCAGTCCCAGTATTACCTCCTCAGCCACCTTCGTGACCAACACCCATTGACGCACGGTACTCGTCCCAAGGTCAAGTTCAGCAGCCTCCTCCACAGGCAAGGTGTCGCCCGATGTCGCCATAAGCTGGTGTGGTCGGCTCGGCTTCCTCGCCGGCAAACCCTTGGTTACGTCAGGTCCGATGACGGTCACGGCTGCCCCGCTGTCCATAAGCACGCGGCACGGTTTCCCTCTCATTCAACCGTTCGCGATGAGGCTGTCATCCATACGCCGGCTGACGACGCGCAGTGTCACTCAAGGGGATGGTGGTGATGGCGCCGATGTGCCCCTCGCACGCCGGGCCTTTCCCGTTCTTCCGGCTGCTCTCCCTGGTGTGGGCAGTGTCTCTGCAGTGTCTCGGCTGGCCACAACCCCAACACACGCCACTGGGTCTTCGCCGGCGTCCCGCGGCTGTCTCCAGTGTAGCGGACACTCCGCGTTCTCGACGTCGGGGTAGCCGGTACCTTGGCCGCCTCCATCCTCAACGTGCCGTTAGCACCTCGTGGATGGTTTTGTAGTCGCCGAGCATTAGGCGCTGACGAATCTCAACGTCTCGTACCCCGTCAACGAAGGTGTAGGCGGCTTCCCGGGATACGAATTCAGGTGGGAGGTTGACCAAAGCTTTGCTGACCAGCTGTTCAATTGACAAGGCGAACTCCTGCAGCGTCTCCCCTGGCTGCTGTGTCCTTGACTTCAGTTGGCTGCGGCAGGCTGCGGCTAAGCGGTGGTTCCCGAAGCGGTTTTCCAGGGCTTCCTAGATGTCCTTGGGCGCCGCCGCTATCTGGACCGCGTTTAGAACCTCTGGGGCCCGTCCCTAGAGGCTGGCTATTAGCTCTGCGCCCTCCTCCTCTGGTGACTTGTGCTTGGACACCGTGTCGAATTGACGGTGGAAGACCTCGAACGTTGTCGCGCCGTCGTATGTAGGAAGTTTGACGTGCGCAGATGTTGTGTCGCACCCCGACGCGTCGGCCTTCAAGTCCGTCAACCTCCTGCCGACGATGTCCTCTACCATGGCGTTCAGGGACTTGGTGTTATTGTCGGCCTTTCCCTATAAACCGTTAAGGCGCTCGTCCACTTGACCCATCCGCTTGCCCAGCTCCACGACGTCATCCCTCAGGCCGGTCAACTGCTCTTCAAACTTTGCGGCGAGGACCTCGTTCGCCCTTTTCATTTCTGTGGTTAATTCGGTCATCTTCGCGGTCAGGTTGTTGTTTGCAGCTTCTGCCTTCGTTGTTAATTCGGCCTTCATTTCTTCCACGTTCTCGGTGATGTCGTTAGCCGTCTTCATTTATTTCAGTTCCGCGGCCATGTTGTTATTTGCTGCTTCTGTTTTCGCAGCGAAGGTTGTCATTCGCTGTTCTCATTTCTTTCAACTCTTCTACAATTTTTGCCAATGTAGCGTCCATTTTCGTTCCTCTTTCTGACACCAATTGTGACTTTTTAGGTACCTAAAATTAAAAGTCCAAGTTGCAGAAATTCAAAATGTTCTTTATTTCCGTAGAAATACACTTTGGTCAACCCTTACAGTAGCAGAATTACATATACACAATTACATTCTTCCAAGGTCGTTGACAACAACAAAGAGTTCACTTTCAAAATGCAGCTCAGGCACACGATTCAGTTCTGATTACTCTGTTTACGACTCTCCGCCGCTTCCTTTTATACGTCCATTGATAATTCTAGACTGTTCTATAATAAGCAAGAAATGGAAACTTCCAGTCGTCCTAACTTTATCTGTTTCGGCAAGCCGTTTATGTCCGCGCTATCTTATCTGTTTCATCAGGTTGTTTTGTGCGCGTCAGCCGCGCTATCGCGATAATGACTTGCGACAGTATAATGCAGTAAAATTCTAGGAGTATTTAAACCAACTCGGTGTATTTTTTAAATTAAAGCACCCATTGAAATGTTAAAAGCACCTCTCATTGTACTATCAAAGGGCCTTATTTATGTATTGTATGTACATGTCCCAAGAGTGTGATAGCTGGACGGATTAATAAGCATCGACTCAATGGGAATACAGGTAACCGCTGAAGAGTGGAGAAACCCTTAAAAGTAAAAGGTAATGTGTACATGGGCCGCGCCATTTCTTCGTGGTTAGACCGCTTGACTCTCACCAATGCGGCCCGAGTTCGATTCCAGTCGACCGCAAAGTGAGATTTGTGGCGCTGGGGCGGGTTTTCTCATGGGTCCTCCGGTTTCCTCCGCCAGCATTCCACCAATTGCTCCATCTAATTATTAATAGAACATCAGCTAATATCTTTATTTCCCGGGACTGTTATACAAATTGTATCTGATGCCACAATGAAATGCTGTGCAGCTGTATTCAAACTGTAGATTTAGAAAGGATATAAAGTGAGCACAGAACCTATTCGTACACCACTAAATCTCTAAATAAAATCGATATTTTGGAGAGTTAAAATGGCAACATTTATTGGACCAATAGACGAGAGCTTCAATAACATTTAATGTTCTGTACAAAAACCAAAATAATGTATAAACAAAATGCCACATTTATAAAAAAAAAAAAATACCCAAATTGCACATTTCTGAGGCACAAAAAGTAATGGTACACTCCTAAGTTATGCACATTTTACAAAAATATTGGTATTCTGTATTTTGTCGGCTAGACTTCAGCTTTAATTATAGCTTCTAATCCTCTGTGTTTTCAAATCTCTATGTTTAGTATTTTGTTTAATTCAACAAAAATGGTTTTCACTGTTTTTGTTGTAAATTGCCATTTTCTTTATAAGTTTCCGAGAATGCTCCACATGTACTCGATAGGGTTAATATCTAGCAACTGCGGAGGGATATGAAGCTCCTTAGAAGCATCGTATATCAACCGTAGTCGCGGATTAAGTGCAGTATGCTTTGAACTCTAAACATTGTTTCTTAGAAGGCCCATTTTCTCCACACTGGTAATTAACTGTCGCTTCAGAATGTCCATATACTTCCTGTGATCCATTATTCCAACGATAATATGGAGATTATCAACACCTGACACACTGATGCAAACCCCTAACAAGGTCGGAACCTCCACCATGTTACACTATGGGAATTAGATCTTTTAGCTCCAGTTCTGTTTGTTTTCCTCCACATTTTGTGACTGCAGTCCGACCCAAACACTTTAAACAGGCTCTCACTTTTATCCAGAAGCCTACGATCTTTTCACGGCACTTTCAAGCGAATTGTAAGCGGTTTCTTTCCCGTTCTGTGAGCTGACATAGAATTTCTTCCTTGGTACCCTTCCGTTTATCCTTGGTTATTGCAAACATATATTACGGTGCTTGCTGAAACAGTAATGCAACTCAGTAACAATGTGGAAAGCAGTCATTCGTGGATTCTTTTTAATGCAGCGAAGAATACTGCCTTCATCTCTAGCCATGCGGATTTCAGGCCCACCACTTCTAGCATTGTTTAAGAAACATTTGCTGCCTCCTACCCTGTCATGACGCTTGACCGTGATCTCCTTACTATCTGCGATATCCTGGAGAGGGTTTTGAGATTATTGTGCAGTCTAATTACATTTTTTCTCTCTTCAATAGTTGTTTCATTCGTTCTTCAGTCCTTTTTACTTCACTTGCTCATCACTGAGCTTGATATCAGTCTGTGCAGGCAGACCACTTTCTGTAAGACAAACGAGTGCAGGTTACTGTGAAAAACGGGTAGCATGCACCGTAACCACTGTTTTAATGTAGTTCCCTTTGGTGAACAAATATTTCTGTGCATGCGATATTGACAAATTATCTTTGTTTTTATAGAAGTGGCACCTTGTTTATAACTTATTTCTGCTTTCTTTTAAGAAATACAGTCTTATTAAAGCTTCCATCTGCCAATCCAGTAAATGTGGCTATATATTTTAAAAATTCTTCAAAATATCAACCCTTATCGAAGGTTCTGTAGTGTACGAGTACTTCCCGTTTTCACTGTATGATTTAGTTGATTTTTCGGCTTACAGTATAGCATCATATAGCTGATTTCGTTAAAGTACCGTTGGGAAAGAATGGCGACAAAGAGTGATGTGTATATAGACACGTCCAAATGTTTTCTGGCCCACGTATAACTCGCCGTGGGGAGGAAAGGGGGGTAAATGTCACTGAGTAGTTAGTCCAAGCCAAGAACCATCTCAAACGGTTTACTTGCCTAAAAGTTGATGTCCATAATGCTAACGTTCTTCTATTTCAACAAAAGAAACGGAGTGTGGCATATATGGGGCTGCAACAATATTTTAGGAAATAAGATGGAGAGCGCAAAAATATCTATACCTAACTAGGCAGTGAGGCGCAGGCTCGGTAACATCCCTTAGTAATACTTCAAAATGTTCGTAAGAAACCGTTAATTTATGTTTAGATATGAACAATTACTTCGGAAACTGCAAACGCTCCGGAAGAAAGCCATTTAATACAAGTAGTATATTGACGAGACAAATTTTATTTAAGATAATGTGGAAAACATGCTATTCAAAAGCGGCTTCTAATTAACTTTTAGATACAGCGCCCCTAATTCTCTCTCTAATCAAAAAGCCATTTACGAAAAAATAAACAGATTGGAACAAGTTTTCATGTGAAAGGAGAATGTGTTCAGGAGACAGCATATTCCATCTTCGCATGACATCCTTAAATGCTGTCCGACTATGCCTCTTGCGTATGACATCTTGTATTTATCCTATTAAAGCTTTTTATTTGCTTATGCGCTGGCAATTGTCTAAAACTTTCTTACTCAGTGAACATCAAATCCTATATTTAATATGAAAGTTCGACATGGAAGTTTAGAATGGAATGCAGTGTTTTCTCCACCGAAGATTGTAATAATCGCATACCTGGCTACCAATATCTTTTGTCTCACAAACTCGGCAGGAAATTTTAATATTACCTGTAATATTGAGCTCACTTTGAAAAGTAAATCAATTAATGCCATGCCTTTCTACAGTTTCACGTGTACGAGTATCATGTTAAACTTAAATTTTAGGAAGGATATTAAATTTCATTAAAATCACGAGTGCTGCAATAAGAATTACTGCAATAGAATTCAGAGCTAGATAATTGACAATTGACAGAGCTAGATAATGGACAACAAATTCTCAAAAAACATCAAATGAATATAAAAGAAATAGAAAAAAATGAGATGTAATGAACAAAAGACAGGAAAAAACGCAGTCACCTTTAATAGCATATAGATTTAGGCCATTCCCTATTGGCTTTTGTGTTTCACTGAACACGTTATACCGAAATAGATTTTATTCCAGAGCATTTTAAGAATTGTAAAACTTTGTGCGTGTGCGTAAATATAAACAAAAAAAAGTGGGTGTTTGAAATATAAAGCCAGCGGAATTAGTGTTAAAATAGAATTAAAACTGTGTATGAACATCTACAACAAAATTTTGTTATACTATCACCATTAATGTTTGTTCAATCCAGTTTATTATTTGATTTAGAGATTTTCATTGCAAACATTAAAATCAAACATTAAGAAAGCAAGGGAAAAGGCGTATGTTGGCAGCAACAACAGAAAACCAAACTTCAAATGAAAGTTAAGTAGTGCAATTAGATTAGAATATTTTTCATCTTTCTTTATACATATATTCAGTAATACATTACAATTAACAACATTCCTACCACATAACAAACTTTCTTATTCCCAACCGATATCTGCTTGCCTTAAATTTCGATCTCAACACACCCAGCCCCTGATTTTCCGTGTATTGATAACCCTCTGCTCTCTTACATCCCTTGTACCCGTTTCTCCAGCCTTACTTGTTGATTATTCTTAATTATTCTTAATCATTCTTAACCATTTCTCTCTGACTTTCCCCAAGTAATCACCTATATTTGTTAGATCATTTTATCCCTTTATATATAACATTTTCCTGATTAATAATACAGCTCCCCCTCCTTAAAACTATTCCATTTTTGTTGCCAAATTTGTTCACTCCATACATTTGTTTTTTTACGATATAGTATACTATGCCAGCCTGTATCATCTCTACACATTGGGTATTTCCCTTTATCCTTATATCTAATACCTTTCAAATTTCTGACTTCTGTGTGGTGCAAGTAAAAAGTCATCAATGCATTTGTCACCATCATAATACAATCTCGCTTTAACTTCAGCCACCCTAGTAGCCGTGATCGCTGGAGCTGTTTATTTAGCGCTCCGCCGTGCAGAGGATCGCGTTTTGGAGACCACTTGGGCGTGGGTGCTTATGTACACCTGAAGGGAGGGAAAAAAAAAAACGAAACTACAGCAAAGTAATGTAGGGAAGCAAATAAGAGGAGAGAGAATAAAGTAACGAGATGCATATCACTCTTGAAATCTGAATTATAACTTCGACAGCAGACTACTTTGAAATTTAATTCAGATGTACCTATCTCGTAGAAATGTTTAGCATCGAATTAGGAAGCAATTGCAAACCAAGGCAGAAACGGTATTTAGGATAAATACTCCTATAATTATTTACGCATTTTGGAACTAAAAATATACACAATTATTAAGATCTGCTTTTTTCGCATTTTCGATAAAACCATCTTACATTTAAATGTATTTATACATTTGGGAAACTTTCTAGGCTTCATGTATGATACATAATCGGATCAGAAGAAAATGTATTACGTGAAATATCACGAAATAACACGAAGATAGTTTATTAATTTAAGAACGCTATGGGGAAAATATAGCCTAAAATCACCAGGTCTGACTGTTTTTATCATTTCGAAAGACCTTTTATTGCCGGTTTTAAGCAAAGCTATTTAATATGTTGCACGTTTATTTTCAAGCCCTGTGTTACAGACAATATCAGAAAATCGAGGAAGGAAGCAGATTTATTTGTTTATTTTTTGTTTCATTTCTGTAACTCAATATAACTGCACTATTCATTTTGGGGGAATTTGCCTTAAAAGAACCCTCTGGTGTTCTTTACTCGTCTCGTTATGCTTAACGTTACTTTGCTTGCTTATTATAATATGTATATAATATATAAGGTGTATATATGGGCGCTGTTCAACCGAGGTGATTGTCAGCTTTGAATATATATAATGTATTATTATTGTTAACGAAAAATGGACAATATATATTATTGCTTTTCAAAAGATTTGATTAGAAATCTTCTAAATTAACAGTTCGAGAAATCCGCAATATTTATTCGTTTGGGCAGAATAATTCATATTAGAAGAACATATTTAATTTTTTCTTCCCTCAATACGTCGCCTTAGAGACGGCTGTATGCAAGATGTACAAACTTGTCCCTATCACAGGCACGACCACTTGATAAGCTCCCCCGTTTCCCCTTAGTAGTATCTCTCGCCTATCGTAAAATATTTGAAGTCCCTTGTAAAAGAATCAGCCTAGTGCCAGCCAGCCCTGCGACAGCCTAAACCAGGGACAGTGAATACAGGACTCGCGAGTCATTTAGACTTTCGGCGAACTAAGGCATCCCCGACATCCCTGGGGCCAAACTGTTAACTTTAAAACCCCAGTATGCTGGACGTAATGAGAAATGATTTTCGGCAACACCTTGCATATAGGAGCTTGCAAGGTACTAAACATTTTCTTCCCGGCAGTAAACATCAAATGCAATACCTAAGGAGATTTTATTCCTCTTTCTTTATTTCTTTCTTTCCTTCTTTCTTGGCGCTAAGCTCGAGGTGACTCGCAGTATCTTATTTCGTTTTAGGAAAATTGTGTTACTCCAGTAAATAAAGAAAGCAAATCATTTCCTGGTAACGAACGCCATCAGCAGCTGAAATACCTCATTTTCGTTTTTGTAGAAATTGAAAAGAGCGAACTCTGGCTCCTTAAGACGTAATTTAAAATACGACGCGCTTGCTAAATTACTGGTTTAATGTAATAAGTTGACTGAGAGAGAACATGCGCTTTATAATATCGTATTACATCCTTGTAATACATGGCAATTCGCTTAAAGATTGCCTGACTGTAAAAATGGGATTGCTTTCGTGAGATTAATTCAATTATATGTATGTGTTCATAATGCAAATTTTCAGAGATATTTATAGAATCGAAGCTACATGAAACTGCTAAGTGGCAAACTCTGATGTTAAAATACAGGAGTTGTGTGTTCGAAGGCGCGGATTTTGAAGGTTGTGTAGCAAAATAATACTGCTACTAGATCTCGTGTTTGCCATATTCAGACATTTCTCTGTCCAAGATATTTTCTGCATACACCTCTTGTTTATAATTGTACTGTAGGTCCTGTTTGGATAGAAATAGTTCGGTATCGAGCTACATGTAAACACATGATATCATTAACTAGCCATCAATATACGGGAAACCATAGCTTACCGTAACATGTAGTACCTTAAATATCGGTTATCGATGGGTTACAGGAAGTAAACCAGTTATAGTTGGATACTTTTTATTAATATGTGATGAAACTAAGGAAGCCTGTAGCTTTTGTTTAATAGTGTGGGTGTCGTTCAGCTCACTTCAGGATGAACACTCGATTAGGCGATAAACATGGCAATATCGAAGCTTGGTAGCGACAATAAAGCCAAAATAGTGAAGCATTCTATGTGGAATCTGTTAAAAGCGGCGAGAAATGAATGTGTTGCACTTTAACAAACTAATGCAAAAGAATAAAAATGTCGCTGTGATTGCATTTGACTGCGAATTATATCTGTGTTAGAGAGCGGAGCGCGGCATCTGCACATGAACTTTCAATGGGAGCATTGGTATCGCCAAAAATGAAAATAAGACGTAACCAGAAATAGAATACGCGTTTACTCCATTAAATGTTACACCCCTAGGAAAGTACTCCTATAAGAATTTACTGAAGTAACGATCTGCCAGCGTTAAACAAGTGTTGAATTCTGTCGGCAGTGATCCTAAGCAGCCTTTTTTCAGACCTGCTTCCATAAAGTGAGTATAACATTGACAGGGAAGGTAGTTTTAAATTTTCACACGTGTTTGCCGCACGCATGTAAATTTGGAGGTAGTAAGATAAAACCGCTATTGTGAAGCTTCAATGTTTAAGGATATCTTCCATGAAATTTTTAAAAACACATTCTTTCCTCGAAGTGAAACTAAAGGTTCCGTATCGAGTACCGTTGGTCGTTTTGGCGTCACTATTTGGATTAATAACGTTCACAATCTTTGTTAGGTAAAACTAAATTCAGCGCAAAAGTTGGCTGGTTTTCCCAAATTATTTGGTTGTGCTGTTTCCCCTTCCTATTTGGTTTCATTTAATGTGCTTATGCTGGCATGCGCAATGTTAATATCTCGTTAATATGTATTTTATTTACTGATAGTAGAGGCCGTGCCACTCTTTAGCGAATTACAGGATTTAGTTTAGTACAGTTTGAGCTCAGTGTATTATTACCTGCTGTTTTGGAAGTTTCCAGGAAAAATATCAGATTTCAGTTGAATTTGTTGAATGAAAGAACTACCATTGAGAACTTCAAGAATCCTCCATTGAAAGCAGCTGTCAATTATGACAAGGATATAATAAGTGAAGAAGTACACAGGTTACAGTTAGCTGCATTATTAACAACTTCACTTGTCCTCCTTCAGTTCTTTAGCGTATGCATGTCAAATTGCAGCCGAAGGGAAAAGTTTCAATGTACTTTGCTCTAAACTACAATTTTAAGTAGTACTAATAAATTGCACTTTTTCTGCTATACTACATTTTAACTCATATTATTCCATCTTGTTGGCATGCTATTTCGGTCATAGTTAGGCTTTTGGTATCTAATGCGTTTAATTCAGCAGTGATTGATCTAACATGAGCGTAGGTGACCCCGTACTCCTCAAAATGCTTAGTCATTGAGCTTTGAGGATATAAATATGCACGTAATTTGATTTAGGAATATCGTTTGGCATAGGAATTCGTAAATAGGTTGCTTCAAGTTCTTTACTGTCCACGCTATGAATACATTCGGTACGAAGAGAAACTAATTAGTTAGGAAACTAATTGGCGTGGCATCCGATGTGCAGTCAGGTAAAGGAATCCTCTCCAATTTCGCGTTGCATTTACCAGTGAGCTGATGCTTGCGAGTGTATTACGGTTTTCACCATACCACTACACATTCCCATCTGTAGCTTAATGCCATTTTGTGTTGTCAAAAAACAGTCGCACCGTACTCCGAGTACACTCGTGTCGTGGTCGAAATAGTTCATTTAAAGAATTATATAATTTTAAAACGTATAAACAGCGATATGCAGGTAAACACTGTATGCAAACGCCAACAGATTGCACTAAGGGTGGGTGGTTTGTAATGTGAACTGTCACTGCGTAAAGTCCAGGAACAGTACAGTGTTACTTTCGTGCTTGCTTTGATACTTAGAAATTTATGTATCTGGTTATCGCATAAAAATTAAGGATAGAGGCCTTGTAATATTGCTGAGTACAGCGTACACATGTAAATTTTGATTTGATGTGGATGCGTAGAGCAGAAACGTTGGATATTCCTTTTGGGGCCGCGTTTTACATTTTGTGAGCGTACAGGATATTTTCAAATAAATTGTTTGAATATGTGCTGCAGGTACGTCATTTAGAACTAGAAAAACAGTGTTAATTTTCTCCTTTTTTTTTAAATGTAATATAGAGGAGCTAGTACTTCACAACTTCTTTCTCTAACCGGGTGAATCGGATATTAAAAACGATTATCCTAAAATAGTGATTCCCAGCAGCCGGTCCCTTAGTAATTCTGTAGTTACTATGTCCCCTCTATATGTTTTTTTTTTTTTTCAATGTGGCACTACAATAACTGAGATGCATATAAACTAAAGGATATGTGTTGAAACAAGAATGTAAACTAGATATAAAGAAGCATAACAATTCAACAAATCTAGTATGAAGCTACTGATTCAAATTCAAAGCGTTATTCTGAAAGGAGATTTAAATTTAGAATGGAGTTAATACGCATTCTCGGTCGTGCAAATGTACTGAAGATTTTTTAGAAACAAATGAAATTCTCATGTAGAGGAACAGTTGTTTTCGCAGTTAGCGTCCCTTTTCTCGATCTATGCGAATGTCGTAATAAAACGTCAGTGGAATTTTGGCATTTATCGCCACCTATTCTTTTTATCAATAAACGATAACATAAGCAAAACTAACAATGAAATCCATGATTAACATACCGGGAGTAAAATTAATATTCACACAGATGCCTTTAACATGCAACGAATATGGAGCTTTATGTAAATGTGTCATCTGTGCATTACATGAACATACATCTAAACCATCTTCTTAATCATTAGAATCAATAAGTATTTGTATTATTTTAGAACATTCATATATTCAGTCGAATTCTATTAAACTTATATTATTAGTGCTCTATAGTATTACACATAGTGAATAAAAAGTATAGAACAATGCCGGTAACTCCGTTGTTGCAACTCTATGAAGTGATACTTTTTAGAAAAGCTGCAAGACATAAACATTATTATGAATACAAATAAAGGGTGCTAGTATTTTGTTTTATGTTAAATCACATTTATTTTACTGCATTATGTCCTGAGCAAAGGAAACGAATCATTACTTCAAATTGAGTAGAAAGAAAACAATTGAAATACTAATGGTGATCGGATATGACCTATTTTACATTGATAGTAACGTAGATTCTGAAGTGTGTTTATGCCTTCTACAAAATGAAATAATTTCTGCTTGTGCTACTTTATTCCCTGTAGAAGCAGGAGGAATTCAAAATGATATATTATTCCAGCAAGAGGGTGCCCCTGCACATTATGGAAGGCATATGGTGAATTACCTAAATCGTGAATTTCCAGAAAGATGGATCGGCAAAAGAGGAAGTACAGAATGGTCGCCAAGATCTGTACTCCTTAGACTTTGTCTTGTGGTCATATTTGAAGTGGAGAGTTACAAGGACCGACCAAGAGATTATAAAGAGTAAAGGAAAGAATTGGGCAAGAAATGCAGGTGCTTAGGCAAACAGTGTTGCTGCAAACCTTAACTAATTTCAAAGACAGACTTTGGCATTGTTTTGCAGTAAATGGAGGCCATTTTGAGCACTTTTTGAAGTGAATTTGTGTGTTACACCACAACACCACTAATTTTGTTATGAATGTGTTTTCTTGGTTTAAATTTTATGTGCTGTAATACGTCCTAATAAATTTAAATTACACTTCAAAAAGCTTCTGTCTGTACGTTCCGACACCTGAGGGGACCCCCCCCCCCCCAAAGTCACGCCGTGTTCACAATCATAGTAATATAAAAACATATTGATATCTTACAACTTTTCTAAAAAATATCACTTCACAAAACTGACAGTCACAAGCATTGTTCCATACTTTTTACTCATCCCGTATTAGTATAATTATTATTTATTATTTATGATACCTATTTATTATTATGATTATTATTTTGGATTACTGTCCTCCCAACGTTCAGTCAAATCGGACGATGAATGAAATGGGTGAAATGGTTCTCAAATGAGCCCAGGTTCCATAGGTAGAGTTGCTTGACACTATCTTCCAAGATAAGGGAAAACCCCAGAAAAAGCTTCAGATAACTCCCCCTCTTGAACGTGAGCCAGACATGATACCAGCTCAGTTGCAGAGAAGAGCATATTATGTGGTTGGGTATTACAGTATGAAAACCCCTTTACTACACTTACGCTGAAGAACTGTCAGTTCTAGAAATTTTTTTTATAATTTTTATTGATCCATCAGAAGTACAATGCTTTACAGATCAGAGTGAAAAGAAGGTAATAGAACAATACATTAAAGAACAATAACAATCAGGGGTAGGCTAACGAGCGGCCCCCTAACTACATTAAGTTAGAACTCCAATACACTCTGAGGAATTAAGTCAATATTGGAGATGTAAGACAGACATCAAGTACTAGAATCACTGGAATCAGATGTATCACTCAGAAGCAGGTCCTGTGGTAGTCTCCTCTTTAAGCGTGAGGGTTGGCGCGTGCGGACGCCGATGCTATAATGTACAGCTTCTGGAACTTCTTGCAGCGTGGAAAAGAAACGACAGACGATCCTGCGAATGTAGTCGTGAAGAGGTAACAGTCCTAGTCCGTGATGGAGCTGCTGATTACGGATGAACCAGGGAGCGTTGGTAGCGATGCGCATGAAGCGATTCTGTGTAATGTAAAGACGACGCAGATGACATTTGTGTGCGGCCCTTCACACTTGGCAGGCATAAGCGGACGAACGAGTGATTTGTAGAGTAACAATGAAGACTGTAGGCCGAGGCTGGAACGGCTATGCAACAGAGGTGGGAGTTTTGAAAGTCGCCCGAAGGCCAGTGATATAAGACGATCGATGTGAGCACGCCATTTCAGTCGAGTCCAAAAACACTCCAAGGTATTTAACGGGAGTTGTAGTGGGGAGCCAAGGGACATTGTTCCTGTAGAGACAAAACGAAGGAAGCGAAGTATATCGGCGAAGAGTGAAGATATTAGCCTCGGTTTTCTGAGGGTTCAAACAGATCCGCCAAGTGCTGAACCAATGAGTTAGGCGATCTAAAGAGAGCCACAGTACTTGTTGTGCGTGCTGGAGATTAACATGAGAATAATATAGTACCGTGTCATCAGCGTAAAGAGCTAAAGAACTCGGAGCTGAGTCCGGAATATCAGAAATGTATATATTAAATAGAGCCGGGGCCAAGATAGAACCCTGTGGGACACCTGCGGTAATATTACGTGGAGATGAAAGCATTCCACCAATGCGTACTGAAAAGCAGCGGTCGTTGAGGAAACTGTGGATTAGATGTGATAAGTAATTAGGAAGATCAATGCGGTAGAGCTTAAGGACCAACCCATCTTGCCAAACCATGTCGAATGCCTGTGCCACATCAAGGAAAACAGCCTTGGTATACTAATGGGCCTCGAAGCCGTGAACAATTGACTGAGTTAATCGTAAAAGCTGATGGGTGGTGGAATGCTTGTGACGAAATCCAAATTGATAAGGCGGAAGAACATGGCTATGATTAAGGTAAGACATAAGAAGGCGATAAATTACTTTTTCAAACAGTTGAGAGGGTCGGCAACAGACTTATAGGACGATAGCTTTCGGGGAGGTGTTTGGGTTTATTGGGCTTATGGAAGACTGCTATGTGGGCAAACTTCCAGGTGCGAGGAAAATAGCTGAGGCGTAGACAGGCATTTAGGATCGATGAAAAGTATGCAACTGCTTTTTCGGTGAGCTTCTTGATAACAATGTTAGAAACCAAGTTGTGCCCGAGAGATTTCTTAAGGGGAAGGGCTCGAATCAGGGAAGGTAGTTTCCGTGGGATTGTAAATGAAATCCTTTGTGAGACAGTGGGTCGAGTGCGATAGGTATGTAGCTCCTTTTCCACGTCTGCGATAGTTTTATCATCGGCTGATAAAGGAAGAGAAACACACGCTCGAAGTGTTCGGCCAAAATTTCACACTTTGTGAGAATATCTGTAACCAGTTTATCACCTGCAGACAGCGCCAGTACAACAGTCGGTTTACGAAGAACACGTTTGGTGGACTCCCACAGCGTGTGGTCAGGAGAGAGTGACGCAAGATAGTGCTCGTAGGACTGTAGACGATGTCGCTCCAACTTCAGTTTCACCCGTCGAATGAGTCTGTTGAGCTTTCGACGGAGCCAGGTTTGTCGGTCCCGTTGCCACTGTCGACGAACTTGTGTTATTCTGAGACTTAAAATGGAGAGGGATAAGAAGGGGGAAGAATGATGTCGTCTATGTGGAGAAGTGGAAAGTCGGGCGCAGCTGCAAATTGTCAGTGAAATGCTGTATCGCGAAGTCCACATCGTGATTAGTGGCAAGTTGGTACGAACTGGTGGGGTTGCATCCAGATGAGACTGAAATGTTTCCCAATTGAAGTAATCGTTGAGTAGGCTATGAGCTAATTGGTGGAAGGCAGGTGGAATAGAAAAGGTGACAATCACCGGGCAATGAGCAGAATCAAGCTCTAGCATGGAAGAAACAAAAGTGGGCAGGTTTAGATTACGGTGTATACCGATATCTAGAATGTCGGGGCAAATAAGGGGTTGGAAAGAAAATGAGTAGAACCTTCGGGCGCCAATATTGATAGGCCATAAGTAGCAAGGGCTGTAAACAGAAATCGGCTATTTGGATTTGTCGTTCGGCATCCCCAGGAGGCATGCTTACAGTTGGAATCACCTAGAAGAAGAGTGCTGTTCCCCGCAGGGAAGAGAAGTGAGAGATATGTAGTATTCAGCCTGCGATTCGGTGGTTTTTATGCGCTAAGAATGACAAGGTCACCACCGTCTGCACAATAGTTTAATACCCACCACTTCCAAATTTGGCACATGTGGGAGAAATATCTCGCCAACGTCGGATGAGAAGAGCCACTCCACCAGATGCTTTATCTGCGTCACGGTCCTGTCGGTAAATGACGTAACCAGGAACAGTGAAATTCTCATTGGGAAGAAAATCTTTGTTACACAAGCTATATCAACATTCTGATGCGTGAGAATTTTTATGAAGGAGGAACGTTTAGCCCGAAGACCGTTAGAGTTCCAATTCAGGAGTGTGAGCTGACGTAGAGATGACAAATTACGGGTGGCCATTGTGGAAGATTGGAGAAAGAAGGGAACAAAGAAGCTGCAGCTGTTGCGGGAGAACTGGAGAAAACATTGCACAGAAAACTACCTAGCGGTGCAATCATTTCTTTCAAGGAAGTTCAAGACTGGGATGCAGATTCAGAATCCTTTGGTGAATGAATTGAACGTCCTTGAGAGGGAGGTGAACGGCCAGTCAGTATCTGTGAATAAGTCCTGGATGGAGAAGGAACAGTTGCGGAAGGACTCTGTCGTGTTTGTTGTTGCTGAATCAGTGGCTGTTGAGAAGCTGAGGTTGGTTGCTGTGGATTGTGACGGGATGGCTACTGCCTGCTGCTGAAAGCGCCGAGACTGTCGTTCCTTCAGCTGTAAGTAATGAGAACAACCGCGATAGTTTGCCGGATGATCTTGTTGGCAATTAACACATTGAGCTGGTGTAGTAGAGGGCTTCGTGCACTTAGAAGAGTGATGGTTGCCTGTGCAGCGAACATAGCGCGGCTCTAGGTGGCAGTAATTTTTGGTGTGGCCATAGTTTTGGCAGTTAGTACACTGAGGCAGTTCCTTATTGTGTCGGCGATGTTATACTTTGACTACGCTGTACAGTAGTCGGGAAAGATTAAGAATATTTTTACCCTAGCCATGGTTAAGGAGTTCAACCACATAGATAGGCATTGGTTCCTTGTTCTTACGTAGTAAACGTGTAACTTTACGAACAGGGAAGTTCGGCTGTGTCAGAAGATTCGTGGTCTGGAGCTTCACCTAATGGATTGAAACGATTAGATGTAGGAATTGGGTATGCATAGTGTGAGAGAGTAGGTTGTTCGGAAACAGAGGCAGTGCATCGGCGTTTGTTTTGTTGTGAACTCTTGGGTAGAGGGTGAGAGAGAGAGAGAGAGAGAGAGAGAGAGAGATAGAGATAGAGATAGAGAGAGAGGGGGGGATTGCGATTGATTGCGCTCTAAACAGTCAGATGGGGCAGTCTGCCATTATATCGTCGTCTTGCTCCACGGAGCTATTTAGTGTATTAAGGGGCTGCATTGAGTGAAGCTGAGATGGTCGTAGTATTGGTTTACTTACTGTAATATCCCCGGTAGTAGAAGACAGTTGAGATTGGTAGTGCTGATTAGATGACGTCAGTTGTAGCGTAGAATTGGAGCTATCCCGGAAGTTCGTGTCGTTATTTAATACATTTAGTGCTGAATATAATATTCCGTCGGTATCATCCGTTTGTAGAGCCATGTAGATATGATATATAGCAATGAACAATACACAAAAGCTGGCTGATACAGCTAACTGCAAAACACGCGATTTGTAAGCAGAGCGTTCATGGACAACCTTCGTGCTCGCCGTTCACTTGTGGACTAGTTCTAGAAATAAGCATATGAAAATGTTAAAATATTTTCCAGATACTTTTAAAAAATCCTGAAACAGCCGTATCAGTATATCCCGAATATGGCAAGAAACGGTTGTATTCACGTTAATCCTTTGTGCGTATTTAACGTTGGGAATTTTCTTTAGTCTCCTGGATGTTTTGAAAGCGATACGTTATCATTACGTATAATGTGTAATGAATCCTGACGCATAACGGGGTGATTTCTTGAAGTTGTATCTGTGAAATGCTGAAAGCTATTGCTTATTTCCTAACATAAGAGTATTAGAGACATGCAACGCAGACTCCTGGAAATGTCTAGACGCCATTCTGGCAAACAATGGATTTCGATACCTACAGAGCGTTCTTAAAGCACTGCTGGAATACTGCGATGTTACATGTCTTTTACTTCTTTATAAATCTCTATTCCACCAGTCTTAAACACCGATAGATGTATCCAGTGCATTCTAGACTGCAAACTTTCTGAAGCAACTTAGGAAAAGTGGCATATGGGTTGCATAGCATATATTATGCACTCGGAGAAAATTGATGGATTCAGTTGCACTCTTAACATTATCCCAAGCATATTTTTATACAAGTAGCATGTAGCACATCTGCATACCATGCAATATTTCGGAGAAATTAAATGGGTGCCTATACCATAGGTACGATCTTCAGTTTCTTCTTTAGACAAATTTGAATGATTTTGTCGGTTTTGTTACCGTAATACCCTTTAACTTGTGTAAGCGAACATTTATCGTTTACTCTTAATAGCTGAAATCGGTGTCGGATGATTTAATAATGTAGAAACAAGCCATGCAGTATGCTTTATTAAGTTTACTCTTTAGCATATCGTACGTGAGTGATATGACTTAATTTTTTTCGCTTTATCACATTTTAACCAATTAATTCACACAGGCAGCCTAGAGCCACACAGCATTAGTCTTTTCAAAATAAGAAAAGCTTACCTGGAACACTCGCCCTGAGCTTTTACCTCAGGATCCCTGGTATGTGAGGCAAACACGCTACCACCTGAAAAGGTATTTCAGCTTAAGTCATTTTGTATGATGTATTTGACTATGGAGCCGCGCCGTGGTCGAGTGATTAGGCCGCTTGGCTCTCACCAAGGTGGCCCGGGTTCGATCCCACGCGACCGCAAAGTGAGATTTGTTGTGGACAACACGGCGCTGGAACGGTTTTCTCCGGGTCCTCCGGTTTTTCCCGCCAGTATTGTACTAATTGTTCCATCATCCTTCCTATTATTTCATCTCGGCCTCATTCTGTCATCCACTTCATCACTCATACCATGTATCGGGCTGATCACCCATCGTGGATTCTTCCGCGGATCCAGAGATTCAATTCAACCCACATAACGATAAAGAGAAGAATATCATGGAATAGTGGTATAAGAGAACAGTTAAAGAGTATTTAATTATAGGGATCATGTCAATTATAGTTATGTAAAATTGAAATACTGTAAAGCGCAAAATTTGCAAATTCTGTATGTAAGAATATTTTAGCCTATGTGAAAACGTTCCTGGTTCCGAAGTTTAAGATCGCTTAAAACGGTCTTTGGAGGCAAAATAGGAATATGTGAGGGAATAACCCGCTCACGTGATCAGAGGAGTCATGCGATATAGCATTATGGCCAATAAAAATAATTTAAAGTGACATAGCAGACCGATGCTTTTGAAAGCGGGAGAAAATCGCCAATAGTGATAAGACATTGAATTTAGGCTTGGAGTAGTGTAATTTAAAATTCCGCGAATATTTCGGCAAACAGATTAACTCGCCGGGAACATTTTCCACATAGAATGTGACTATTAAAGGTCAAAAGGGAAATATAACACTACCTGCTTTGTCTTCTAGACCTGAGATGTACATTCCTACTTACCCCATAAGCAAATATCCTTCTCTCCCTCTGGAGGAAATTCTAGCCAGGGTAAAAGCCACAAACGACGTGAAACAGAAATCCGGAACAGAAGGGACGCCGTGAATGGGTTTCGAACCTGAGACTTCAACCCGAGCCAGCCTGCAGGTATCGTCATCTGAAATCGCGTAATTACTGATGCGCACCGACTAGCCCACGCCGTCTCACCTCAGCCCACTGGGCAAGATATAGATAAGAAAGTTATAAGGCGGAAATTTAAACCTTTTAAAATCGTCTCATTAACTTCACACATGCCGTAGAACCAACGTCTTGAACACTATAGACCAATTTAATTGGTATATATGAGACTACTGAACATTCTGAACCATGAAACCTTCAATTCTGCATAAAACTGGTCCTCCCAGGTGGGAACCGCCTCTATGAACACCCATGAATTTACCTCCTCCAATCAGCAGCCCAAGAGCGTTCCATTACCTGTCTCTTTCTCGGCTTCCATATGTTTACAACTGGATAATTTTAGTTTGAGATTCATTTGAGTCAAAAGTATGGTATTTGAATTTCAACTGGGATTATTTCAAAACTACTTTCCATACGTATATCCCTTCTCAAAAACTGTAATTCCATTATTTGCACTGAACTACAGCTAAATTTAGGTATACTGCGCTTTAATAACTTGATTTGGTTTTAAACGTGTACATTTTGATTCATTTTGTTAGCAGATAGAGTGTAGAGCAGAAATGCTTTTGACAACTTAATTTATTTGGTTCATTGTTATGAAGCAGAATTTACACATTGAAGTAAATATTTCAGCTCTCCACTTCAAGCAGTTGCAGAGGAAAGAAAAAAGTATCATGTTTGCCTTCTGTAGCAAATTTTTTCCCAGGAAAATTATAAAACCTAATTTAAAAATGTTAAAAAATACTTAAGCATATGTCCTGGCAATACAGTAATTTTTACATAGCTCTATCAATTACACCCATAATTATCTAACGTTATCTGCGTGCGCATATACTGCTCACATTTCCCACTTGCTTGATGCTTTTTTTTTTTTTTTTTCATTTTAGTTTAAAATATTAGACAGAATTTAATCAGAATTTCGGAGGGCCTTTCAAAAATTCTGTGAGAGTTCTTTCACATTACATAAATGTATTCTAATTTTTAAGATCTTGTTTTCAAGAAAGAAAAGGAGCGTAACGCAGTTTTATGCCTGAACAGCTTTATGTAGGTACCGTTTAGTTCTGTTGGGAGACTTAATTTTGAGTCGCGTACAGTTATTTTGGGAGGGCATAATCAGATGTAACGAACATGGGGTTTTGCTGAAGCAAGTGGTTAGTGTTACCCAGATATCTTACGATTTTGGTATGTGACTTAGGAGAGAGTCCTTGAGGTACTAATAGAATGTTAAAACCATTTTTATCAAGGGTAGCTGGAAGATGAACAAATCAAATATGTGTAACTACTTAACGACTTTTTGTATATTACCCAACACAATACCCTTAATGAGTTTCTTTAATAGCTAAAATTACGGATGTTTATATTCATAACACTTGTTATAACGTAGTTGCACTCTTACATTAAAAACCACAATGTTAAAGATGTTCAGGTAGACAAATTTGTTCTGATAATGATGCATCCAGAAAGATGTAGCTGCAGTTCTTGAATCATAGGTGAATTTAAGTAATTATTGTCCTACTTGAGCATTATTTAAATGTACACTTGTATGCACTAAATAAAACTCATCACACCATTTGCTTTAAAAGCTCCGTTGCTCTAAGAATGAAATAAAGGTATTTACTCAAGAATGTCCAATTAAGTTCTAAGTTTATTGTGATGTAAATTATTTTTAGTAAATTCGTATAAAAACAAAGGAAAAACCAGTTATGGTTCCATAAATGTACTTCACTGCATATAAAATATTTACGAAAGAAAGTTGCTCAAGTTTCTCAACCTTGCAGTGCCTTTGTCATGCTAGGTACAGAAATCTTGATTATCAGCGGCGGCATAAAATAAATATAATTCTCTACAGTATTTCGACTCCTGCTTCGTTTCCTTCAGAACGGCATTTGCCTCGACTTTAATTTATTTTTTTACATTTGAGAACAGAAAAAAAATATAGCCTACTGTTTCAAATCGCATGTGGCTTTTCTTCCGTAAGGATTCCACGTTTATCTATTATTAGATTTCACCAAACCAGTATCGTTTCAAGCTAAATTCCAATAAACAAATACGAACCAGTAAGTGGTGCTATGTTCGAGGAGAAACTTGGAGGCCAGAATAGTTTCTGTTAGTAAATGACTCTTTTATATAAACATTAGAGCTGGACTACATAGACCAGTGCTACAGTTATAGAGTTAGATGAAAAGCGAGTTTCTTATGGTACTGAAATGCACAACAGTCCGTATATCATACATCTCTTCTGACAAAGATATGGACTTGAAGTCATTAACTATTTTTGCCCTTGAATTACTGCCGCGAAAAGCTAATATTTCGCTGAAACTCAAATTTCAATATTGACTTTGAATCTAAGCAATAATAATAATAATAATAATAATAATAATAATAATAATAATAATAATAATAATAATAATAATAATAATAATAATAATAATAATAATTACTATTATATAATTATAATATAAAACTATTATTACATAAAAATGAAAAATCCGAAATGTAGTCAAAAATGCAATAAATAATATCTTATCGTCAGCCTTATTAATCGATGCTCTACTAGCAAGAACTTAGACAATCTCTTGTCAATGACACATCCGCCCATCTTCAGGAATGACAAACTTGAACAGTAAAGCAATGTACCTTTGGAAAACAAATCACACAAACATTTTAATCAGATATCTGCATTTGATTCAGAGACCTTGATGTTTTTATTGCGGATTAATTAATTTAACGGCCTTAATTAATTTTTTTAAGGTTTTAGGTGGTTTTTATGTCCTACTAGCAATTTTATGTTGCGTTTAACTGACCATTATAAAGAATTCCACATAATAATGGAGCTATGCTAGAAAACTACAAGCTTTTGGTTCATTTTTATTTTGTGGTTATCTGGTTTTAAAAAAATAGTAAAAATGTTGTTATAAATTTTCAAAAAATGCTTTGTGTGTCCCTTAAGTAATCAGTCGCAAAATTTTGGGGAAAATGACATCTAAAATTGGATTGTACATTAGTGTAGTGTATTCAGGGGTGCTTCAGAGGTCGCACAAAGTGATAAATATTGCCGATATTAATAAATAAAAAACGCCAAATCATAGTATGGACCAAAAGTGTTGGGGAAAAAAAAATAATGAGTTTTTCATCTAATTTGACAGGTACATTGGTTTAAGTATCTAGAATTACGCAGCATTGAGTAAGAAATGTATCTTGCAGAGAGCGAGGGTGCCATTTCATTACCAGTTGAAACCCCTGCTGTTGTTATAAGGGACCGCTTTTCCTGTCCCCAGGTGTGTATGCTTCTAGATAGTGTTGTACTGGTTGTCTGTTCTTCAAACTAGAGGAAGGAACGCATTTCCATAAGGGGTAATTTGTTATAATTAAAATTTGACAGCGTTCCTCTTCTACATTCAGATTGCCAAAGTAAGTCAAGTGACCGCAGACCATAAATCGCAAAAGCGTTTAAAACAAGCTTTGTCGTTTTGTGTGCACTACTGCTAAGATATTAAATTTCTCAGTCAAAATATCCGCACTCTGGTAACCTCCAGTTTTAATGTTGTGGTAGTTTAGTTCAGTAGTCATTCCAGAAATCGAAAATGGCATTAATGTTATTTTTCCGCAATTATTTATTATTAATGTATGTAGGCAATACTGTAAATTTTGATTTTCTGATAATGTATTTGAAAAAGAAACATTTTCTACATTGAATTGCGTTTGTTTTTTGTCTTGGTAGAAAGTGTTCTGTTTCCATGAAGTTGGCAACATCTTCAAGTTAAATGGTTTAGTATTTGAATTTAGTTGATCATTCTCTTACTACTGTTAATTCAATTTTGCACTTGATTTGGATAAAGTTTTGTTTTCTTGTCTTCTTACGCTAAAATTTTGACTTCAGATTTAAATGAGAAAGATGCAGTCAGATATAATATCCATACAAATAAGATGTTACAGCGCTTCCTGAAAATAATATTGGAAGTAAACCAATAATTACATTATGTGAACGCAGATATGTTAGCACATAGTTTTCAGATGCACTATGAGTATAAACTAATTGTTTATACTAGGATCAGACTAGTATTTAGGATGCTAAATGACATTCTTAGCGAAATTTTAGTAAATTTTATCTTGCAGAATGTTTACCTGCCTTAGCATAGTATTCGCCATTGATTTCGGCAATAAAATATTAAAATAACTGAATACATCAAGTTTAAATTACTCAAACTGTCATCACTGCTAGCGGCGTATTCGCCTTGCTTTTCCACAACAGAGAAAAGTCATCATTTGATAGAACTAACACGTCTTAATTTGCCGGAAGAACAGCTTGCACTCCACTAATGAACGCGTCTCTTTTCTGTAATCTGACATTGGCCTACATTCTGGCGTAGCTCGAAGCGAGTCCAAAGGGAATTGCATTAAAACGAAGTTATATAATGTGGTGTATGGTAAGTCAATAAGGTTCATTATTTGATAGTGGCCAAGCCCATTCAAAATGGGATGAGTGCAGAAAGGCATTTAGGATGCATTTATTCCCTCTATGCAGAACTTAATTACTGCTGCATTATGATTATCTCTGTGCTCCTCGTCACGTACTTCATTGGATTGAGAATATCGCGAAAAATACTGTTACTAATAGGTTCCCAGGCTAAAAGAATATGATTCCGGAAAATCCATTAAAGTTCCGGTAAGCAAATTATCGAGAGAAAATTCCAGATTTTAATATCCTAAAAGAATAAACAATACAGCAGTTTACGTGTTCTTTCCCAAGTGTTTTTTTTTTCACAATTGTTTTGTTTCTTTTTAAAAATTGCATTGATTGATTAACTTCATCATAGGCATTTAATAATCATTTACATGCAGTTGATTAGACCAACTGAATTAGCTGAAAATTTTTAGCTGAAAATGGGTTTTGTGCTGACAGTGGAAAACGTACACTTTTCTTATACAGCATTTTCCGGCTAATATTTCAGCTTTTACGATTTTATAAATTTATTTTCGAATGTGCAATATGCCTTCAAAAGTTGTAAGATACGTAAAATTTAGTGTACCAAGATTAATATTATTACACAACACTCTTGAGCATTCAAAACAAATTATAAAGCCAAAACAGAATTAGAATTATCTTTACAAGTTGAGATGAGAACTTCTTAGGGTCTGTGTAATTGTTATGATACAGGAGAGAGCGAGAACGGGAGCGGTAGCAGGAGGGGGAGGGAGAGACCGCTGGCTATTTTCTTGTGTATTTAAGACGAAACTGTAACAGAAGCACCCCTAAACAACAAACCCTTTATTTACCAGTATTTTTTAAAGTGTCACAGGATATTGATTAAAATAAAGATTAACCTGTCTTTCGAATACCTGATAATTCCTTTTCATTTCATAGGTAGGAATTTTATGCATAGGTTTTTAGCAGTGAAGTAGAATGCTATGCCCGTTCTTGTTAAATTTAACATCAGATTTTGCTGCTAAGAAACATTAGGCGATGAATGTAATACATGATAATCACATCTTTGACCAACAGATTCAGCCAGATCAACAAGGAACCTAAAGTTCCTTTCGTTCATACAGTGGACGACAGGCATGCCGAACTTAGATTCGCCTGGACGTGTATGTATATGCAATCCGCACCGCGCGGACGTTGAAGGGGTTGCTAGTGTTCAAGGGAACAATCCATGGTGGAATTGTTGTTTGTATTGTATCCATATTCGAAGATGTGGTGTAAACGTGTTGATTTCAAAGCCGGTAATCTTGCCTCTGAGATAAGTTATACCGGCTGAACTCTACTGAACTATATGGCCAAGAAAATTGCAAAGGGACACTTTTGCGCAAAACATATGGATGCTAGAAAACGGAGTGAAGATAAAACTAAATTCTGCTTTAAACACTTCATGTTTTAAAATGATACTAGCCCCTCTTTTGCCAGTTATCACTTATTTTCTTAAGCGTGCTACAAATTGTTAATAAATGAGCATATTTTCTTAAGCGTGCTACAAATTGTTAATAAATGAGCATATTTTGTTTCCTGTTAACCATCATAATTATTAATTTCAATCGGATTCAGTATATTCTAAGTAAGCAGGGATATAGAAGCGGACGTGGTAAGAGTCTAGGGTTAAAACGCACGCCGAAGTCTTAAAAGCCATACTCTTTTCATGAACTAAAGGCATAAAACTAAAGTATTACTGCAAATGCTTGAAAATTCGAAAGAACATCAATTGTTGCAATTGAGCTATTTTGCCGGAATTTTATCTC
Source organism: Mantis religiosa (assembly GCA_030765055.1). Taxonomy (NCBI): domain Eukaryota; kingdom Metazoa; phylum Arthropoda; class Insecta; order Mantodea; family Mantidae; genus Mantis; species Mantis religiosa. The sequence goes on from CM060950.1 coordinate 113,738,084, forward strand.
TTACTGGATTCTGCGTGTCTTTACCTTGTAAGGTTTTTGTGCAGTGCAGTTCTCGTTACAGAATGTGACAATGGAGGGGACTTTGTTGTTTGCTGCCAGAAATCATATGAATATGGAGATGTGCAACTTGCCTCTCTGATAGATACGCAGTTCAAATAAATACCCGTTTCATATTAATTTTTTTTTCTTTGGAATTTGCTATTCACAAATGAACGCGATCCCGTATGCAAGTGCCTTTTTTGTATAACATGGGGATTAGATTAACCCGGAACGTCTCTTTGCGGCAACATCTATGTATAAAATACTTGAGTTCGATTCTCCAACAAGTAAACCGCCCAAAGAAGACTGAATCTTGAATATTAGTACTCCATTATGTCCCGAAGAAAGTGAACTGACAATTAAAAAGTGGAAGTCAGTGAGAAATCTGTTTAAATTTTCCATTGCGCCCCTCTCTAGGTGGTAGCCTATCTGCTTCGTGTTCAAAAGATCCCGAGTTCGAATCTCGGTCACGGTGAGTTAATCTGGATACAGTTTTTTTCGGGAGTTTCCCTTATCCTGAAAAAAGAACGAGTTTCAGGTAACTCGAAGCCCTATGGACCCTGGGATCATCTGAGCATTAAATTAACATTAACTCTAAATAAATTTTATATATATACCTGTTTTTGTTAATACGGCAACAGTGGTAAAACATTTGAGGACCGCTTGGTAGCAGGACAACACTTACATTATTTATTTCAGACCTGCTAACCTACATATTTCATCGAGAAAGTAATAGTTATTTTCGTCTGGTAAAGGGAAGCTGGACTTAAGATCGGTGCCTGTCCAGCTAGCTATTCGCAGAGTTAAAACTTCACTGTCTGTAGCAATTTTGGGGAAAGTGAAAAACATATCCAACTTAAACGTTTGGCTGGAGTAGCGTTTGGTGTTTTATTTTGATTAATGATAGATTGAGTTAGCTATCTTGCAAACTGAACCACAAACTGTAAAGTTTCGTAAACTAGTATTACCTACAACAGTGACGTCTGGGAGGACGTATTTACGTAAGTTATTGTGGACTACCAACGCTAGGGTAAGATGCCCGTGAATCAAATACCTGAGTTGAGTATGATCATGGTTGCAGTGGTATACAGTCTTAAACATTAAATAAGACAGAGTTTTATTGGTTCTTTCCGTCTTGATGATATTGATTAGCATGCTGTCATGTGTTTGAAATACTAATTTGGAAGTATGTGATGTTCAGAAATTACACCTTCAGAAACGCTAGAAATATACATACGTAAACAAAATCTAAAATCAAAGGAGTATTTTACTGTATAAACTAATCTTAAAAGAACCTACTCCGTATTTCCTTCCAGTAAGATCTTATATTCATATTCACTTTCTGTACCCTTAACCGTTTATTTTATGTAACTTCTGCACATTATTCTTACGAAAGCTATTTCTATATGCACTTCATGTTATTTTTTTTTTAATTTACTTCCTCCAACGCTAAGTCATATCGGACGATGAATGAAATTGGTGAAAAGATGCTCAAATGAGTCCGGGGTCCTTGGAGCTTAGAGTTGCCCGACATTCGTCTTTAAGGATAAGGGAAAACCCCGGAAAAACCTTATTCAGGTAACTCACCCTGACCGAGATTCGAACTCGGGACCTCATGAACGTGAGGCAGACGTGCTACCATCTTCGCTACCTAGGCGGACACTTCATGTTAAGATAAACCTTTGCAGCAATAGTTTTATTATACATTTCATTATAAGTGCAGTTGGGATAGACAAAGCCAAAGAGGTAGTCCGATGTTTATAATTGGCTAGCTATATGCGGTCTTTCCAAGGCACCGCGGGAAGGAACTGAATGATATCACTTGCAAAATGACAAACAAATTGAAGAAGAAAAAAATACAAATGTATGTTAACAGATATCTGGAGAAAGTCTTGTGCCATAAAAAGGCTTATTTGAAATACGTTGTCTTTTAGTGTCCTGAATGTTTTGTACAGTGCGGTTTTTTTCTTTTCTTTTCAGGTTTATCAGTTATACAACATTCCTTCCAAATGAAGGCAGGTCTATTCCCAGAAAACTCGAGACGAACATATTTGCCATGTAAAGGGTCATTAGGAATAGGGAGGACTTTTTTTAAGTATACGTAAATAATCTATGGAAGATGTTAAGCATAAAATAGTGTCCGCCTCTGTAATGTGGTGGTAGCGTATCTGCCTCACGTTCAACAGGTCCTGAACTTAAATCTCACTCAGTGTAAATTATCTGTATAAGGTTCCTTCCGGGGTTTTCTCTTTTTGTGTAAGATGAATGTCGTATAACTCCTAAGCTGTATGGATCGTGGACTCACTTGAGCAGCATTTTATCCATTTCATTCATCGTACGATATGACAGGTTGGAGGACGTTAATTAATAAACAATACAAGTTAAATATGTCTGAGTTATACGGTTGCAGCCTTCATATGCTGAAGTAGAGTTCGTTAGCACCACGCTTCAGTCCATTAGAAACAAATTTATATCTTAAGTGTAGCCAATCAGATACATCAGAATATTTTCCCCACATGAAGTAAATCACAATTTAAGGGTTGGTTCTACTTTAATGCTGTCAAAATCTTAGTTGCGATGTCAGTCTAATTATAAAATGGACTGTACTAAAAAGGGGTTCAATGTTCATTGAGGACTAAAATGTGCCCTAGCACCAATGCGTTTTTTTAGAAATGCTCATGAAATTTTAACACACCCCCTTCATCATTGAGAAAATCAAGTTCTGTGCTTCAGAATCTTTCGCTGACCCAAACAAACTTTTGGTTATGTCAATTTCCACTGGGTTTAATATTAAAGTTTACTTACTCAGCCTCCCGGTAAAAAATAATTCATTACAAATCTGTGCAGTATATTCTGTGTTTCAATTTCTTTTTATAAGTTACAGACAAAAGCTCTAAGTGATTACCCCCCAGGGGCTTACTTCGGTAGGTACGGGTTTGGCGCACCCGGGGTCCCGAGCCAACAGTCTCCCTCGTGTGGGCTCCTCTTCGTGGTTGAGGGAGACGGTCAACAGGCCCACCCACGTGTAGGCCGTGCGTGGAGACCCGTGGAGAAGCCTTTTAGATTCTTGTTTAGTTTAGAGTTTAGGATTTAGTGAACGAAATTTTTAGTAGGTTTTGATTGATGATTTTTATGTACGTGTATTTTTAATAGGTTTTGTTACACTTGTATAGTTTTTAGAAAGTTTTATATCTGGCTTTTGACATGATTAGTTTTTTAAAGGGCGCTGATGACCGCCGTAGTTGAGCTCCCTTATATATCATCATCATCATCATCATCATCATCATCATCATCTAAGTGATTACATATTCGCCTTTTATTGGAAACCTTAAACGTTTTATATACTAAAGCAAACCCGTTATTGTCCAGCATGGTTAGCTAACCGGTTGGCCACGATAAGAGTTCGTTCGTTGGGAAAGGGATTAAAACAATTGCGGAAGTGCAGTCAAAGAAAATAGCAGCAGTGTCGTATTGCGTTTACTAGTGAAGCCTTTAGATGTAATTTTCTTTGCGCAAATGTGTATTGTCTCTATCGCTTTGCCCCATGCAAGACTGATCTCTAGCATTGAATGACATCAAGCACTGCCAACAAGTGTCACCCTCCTTCAAGTGCACTCTTTATCGATGCCGAGAAATACCAAGTTGCTTTAAATGGATTTTCTATACTAGGATACATTTATTTTTACACTAGCAGTAACTGTTGCAATAATTACACACAATAACTGCTAAAGTTAACCTCGCAAAGGTCCTTATATATATACGCTAGACAGGCCTCAGTTTGGAGGCGAAATTAAATTCAGGAACACAAAGAAGAAAGAACAAAATCCTGTAAGACTATTTGTTCGACAAAGACTAAGGTATTTAAATTTGTTGCAAGATACAAGCTATAAGCAATTCAGCTAGAGAATAAAACCACAAATACCACAATGACAAAACCACAAATCAGAATTATAAGCTAATGGAACAAAATTACTTTCACCTTCGGAGTAAGATGATAACGTTATTACGAAAATTTGGTAACGTTATTAGGAGTACTCCAGGAGGTACATTTTCCTGGGCACTGTTCCGCTTAATGTCTTTGCCAGACAAGGGAGCCAGGCACTAAGGCTAAATAGCAGGGACTGATCTCCTGTGTATGGCTGGGCGTTGTTTTTCATTAACACAAGCTGTGCAAGCTGTAGCAACTCCGCACACCACCTGCTTTCAACAAACGGATAATAGACTGGAGTTCACAGCACAGATTATGTTATTATACTGCTTCAAAATGGAGTTTGTGTGATGCATGGAGTTGCAGCTCATGAAGTCTAAAAGCACGTGAAGGGCTACCAGAATAGTGGAATTAAGAGGATCAGTCTCTGTTTTGTACGCGGATAATTTGGGGGGGGGGGGGGGGGGTAGGGGAAAAGCTGTTGTAGCAATTACAGCATTCCTAAGTGGCATTTTGAGTCCGGTATACATTGCCTGGTCCGATGAGCCGATTATTTGCGTTATTTAAACCCACAAAATGGACTGAGAACTGCAGATAACGCCATTTTTGCACTTCACCACTCGCAGTTTTGAATTCTCTGCTAATTGTACCGCTTGTCGAATTTCTTAATTTCTTTGGTTACGTTTATTGTATTTAGTTTTGAGAAAATCCACAAGTTAAGCCTTTATATTGAGAAAACGGCGTTAAATATGAAGTAAATTACAGCAATTATTTTATGATATTCCGTTTACTTTTCTTGTTAGTTGAGGCGGTTCGGCCCTGTCGGAACCCGGTGAATGACCTCTCAGTCACTCACTACCTCATAAGGCCAATTGTAGTTGGGTGGGAGATCAAGGATCGAGGGATTTCAGTCATTGGTCTGATGTTTCCGTTGGTGTAGCTCGGCATGAGGCTCTCATCGGGAAATTCAGGGCTTGGTACGTCCTGACTCGTTTTAGGTTGGTGCAGAAAAACCCCACGCCTCCTAGACGTAAGTAGATTTATTATGATCCTTGACCTGTCATGGATGCTCGCCACTTGTAATGTTGCGTCTCAGTTGTTTATCGTCTCGCGTCGCGTCGCGTCGCGTCGCGTCTCGCTTACGGTCGCTGAATGAACGGTGATGTCTTGTAGAGTACTGCGGCGCGAAATGTCATAATGCTGTCCGCGAAGTCGAGTTCCTGCTTTGTTGCGATTGGATATACTAAAGAATCATTACTTAATATTCATTGGCACTTTTCTCCGCGTGCGTTGGTCCTTCGCGATCCTTACTTAGCGCACATTATTAAACGTGAAACTTAACACGTCCTGGCGCGAAAATCCGAAATACAGAGTATGGAGTGCAGATAATTTAGAACGTCGGTAGACAAGTGATTTTAGTTGGCGGAACGCTTTTCTGCCATCGTTCAAATTTCCCCCACGCATACCGAATTTTGGGAATCAAGTTCATAAATCACGTTACCAATAACTTATTCCTGATTGGTGCAAGCTTATTCCCGCTCTAAGACTAGTTTAAATTTGGTACAAGGGCGCACGGCGAACGCCTCGCTTTCTCTAACGGCACGCTTGTTAAAATATCTGCGTAAGCATGCGTTCTGAGCGTTGGTCAAAATCTCAAAGCCTGTTGTGAGGGGCACATATGGGTTTGTAACAATGGGTTGGTTCGCGACTTTTTGGCACCACGTTTGCCTTTAGGGCATGGCAGATAATAGAGCAAGGGTGGTTGTTTACAAGTTTGCAAAGGTGGGTTTAATGACCTCTGCTTGGCCTTGCTAACTCGTCAGTTTTTACTATATTAAAGTATGGCAGAAATTTTCAAGATGCAGGCGCGACTATTGTCAACATATGTTATTTATATTTGTTCCCATAGTTACATTTATGTCTTGATATTAATTGGTATGTTATGTCAATGTCTCTACCTGACAGGGACTGCATCATAGTACATACCTGAAATATTTACTTATGCATGCAGATTTGTGGGAAGATAGGGAATAATCATGGCTAAAAGGAAATTTCCATCCCCAGCCGGTAATCGAACCTGGGACCTCAGAATTTGGAAGCTAGCATTCCAACCACAAACCATAGAGGCAAGTTTTTTTAGTCGTGAATGAAATATGTATTTTGCTATAAATTGTTACAAGTTAAGGGATAGTTCAATTACATTTTTTATTCTTGGACCTAATTCAAGATATTCTAACGACATACAACTCTCCATATTAAATGTTGCGTTTGCTGTATACTTACGTGAAGAACTTAGGTAATTTAAAATGTTCATAGCGGCAGCCAATCCAGTCTTCAGCATTGGAACTTGAATGTAAGCTAACGAATGTTTCGGTAACTGCAAGTGCTAGATAAAACGTTATCTTATAAATTGTAATCAGTTTCGACCTGATGGTAAGTTATTCTATATACCATTACTAATAATTCATTTAAACTTATATTGCTAGTGTGTTCCACTCCCTCGTATGTTTATTCGCATAAATATACACAGGAGTTTTGACCTCCCTTTTAACATATCAGCTCCATTGAGCTGAGAAACACGGAAACATTTATGACGGCAGAGGATACCTGGAAAGAAAGCTTATTCGGTAACTCACTTGAGCGAGATTAAAAAATATATTTATGTAAGTGGATAAACGATGTTGTTTGCTTATTCTACAACTGAGTAAGAGTTAAATCTACTTTGTCTAGTCATGAAATACTAGAAGGGAATATTACGCCAATATAACGAACACATTCTGTTTAAAACACATCGAAACCGCTAGACATTTGCGAGGAAATAAGAAACAAGCAAGCTGTTGAATGTAAAGAACATGTGTTCAGGAGATTTTATATACATCTCCGTCTGGCATGCTTAAATGGTGTAAACGTTTGTATTTGACAATTTTGTGGATTTTATTTAAGCTATTCATGGAGCGAGACGCACTGGTACTGCAAATGTTACAAATTGTTTTTCTTCATTGGACATAACTACTGCATTACATGAAAGTTCAAAACATATGGCTGTTCACGGAAAGGACCGGGAAACTTTAACATATACGAATATTATATGCGATTGTTTATTATATTTTCATATTATATGGTTTATCATGTATTATTCACATTGTTTAATATTTTGCACTAGAAACTCCTCCGTGTCAGCGAACATATATAGTATATCGAAATTAAGAAGCAAGCATCTTCTACTGTCCAGTTTTACGGGAAGTAGCCGTTGCGTTATGCTAATCACCAGTTTATTATTTATGCATTTATTGTATTATTGCTGTTACTATTAATTACAGAAAAGCATAACAACGATATATACTTATACGTATTGTGACTTTGTGGTTTCGTGAAATTAAAAGTCCAGGTTACAAACACTAAAAATTGCTCTTTATTTTCGTAGAAACACACTTTGGTCAATCTGGCAGTGCAGAATTACGTCACTTACACAGTACAACTTGCAAGGTCATCGACCACAAAGTTCACACAGCTGTTCGTGCACACGAGTTCAATTAACAACTGGCCCCAGTGGCGGGCGGCGGCTCCTTTTATAGCTTACTCACTATTCCGGAATGTTCTCAAACAAGACGGCGCTAGAAGAAAGACGAACTCTACAGAAATCCGGCTCCTTCCCCCCACCGTTTCGGCAAGCTTTTATCTCCACATTGCACTGCCCGTCTCTTTGAACTCGTCGGCCGCGCCGCCTCGCCTCAGCAATGCGTTCGCGACAGTATTTTAAAAATTAAATTAAAATAAGTGTTGTAATTGAATGCGCAAGCGTATGAAAATTTTGTTTTTCACTACCAGTGGCCTCTGTCAAATATCCTGAACATTTCCATCCAAAATTTATATCTGTAAAATAGCCTATGGCATGATAATGATTGTTATTTATCATTATTATATTATTGCTATTATGAGTTTTACTATATTTATGATTATTAATTAATTACGAAAGCTGCAGAACGATATATAATCTGCTGTACGCATTTTCAGAATCTTGACTAAATAAACTGGCGTAATTGAATATGAAAACTTTATACCTTTGTACTTAACATTGACCTGTATTAAATGGTCTATCATATTTACATCCTTAACCGTAACATATTATGAACGAAAAATAGGTTATATAGATTATCTTTGTTTAAAGATTTGACACAGGTTTCTTAAACAGCATTGGGGCTAACGCAAAAGAAATATTATTTGTTAAAATAAATCCAGGGAAAAATATGCTGATTTGTTTCATTTAGATAGAATTAAGTATAAAATAAAATATTTAGCTTGTTTCCTGCCCGCTCACCCCACGCATGAAGACTGCACCAAAGGTAAAATCTCGGCGCAGCATCGTCCTTGGGTCAGGCGCGACTAGTTACAAGAAAGTTAATCCTCCCTTCCCCCCTGAAACCCCTCGTCTATCGGGAAACATTTAAGATGGTATTGCATTCCACCCAAAAACTCATTACCGAGATTTCACTGCAAATGCAGTCTCTGAATTTAAAGCCTTTTTAGAAAAAAGTACTCTCGCGCGCGTGCATGTATCGGCTTAACTCAAAAACGAAAAGTGCGTTAAATACCAAACTTATATTTGGAGTTCAGCATCTTTCAAGAATACAATCTTCAAATACTTGTATAGAAACAAATACTTGTATAGAAACCTTTCATTACACAGCAAATTTTTGGAAAATATTTATTTTTATGGTTAATGCTTTTTATTAAAGTTATTTTTATGCAAAATGTAACACATCCTTGACATTTCTGGAAATATGTAGTCTCTTCGTTCTGGATGAATTTTGCATAACAGTTACGCCGTAAGAGATGCAACATCTTACATAAAATGATATCCGATTAAAGAACACGCGTCATGCCAAATTCATTTTTCAATTTTTTGTACAGGTAACCATTTTATGGGTATTTCTTTTTATTAGTTTGAGTTTTCAAATTTATGGAAAGTCTGTATACGGTTTTTATGTGCTGGTCATATTACTATTATTATTATTATTATTATTATTATTATTATTATTATTATTATTATTATTATTATTATTATTATTATTATTATTATTATTATTATTATTATTATTATTATTATTATTATTATTATTTATTTATTTATTTATTTATTTATTTATTTATTTGTAATTTACGTCCTCCAACGTTAAGTCAGCCCTCCTCGGTAGCGTAGATGGTAGCATGTCTGCCGCACGTTCAAGACGTCCCGAGTTCGAATCTCGGTGAGGGTGAGTTACCTGGATACGGTTTTTTTCGGGGTTTTCCCTTATCCTTCTAGACGAATGTCGGGTAACTCTAAGCTCAATGGACCCTGGACTCATTTGAGCATCATTTCACCCAATTCATTCACCGTCCGATATGACTTAACATTGGAGGACGTAAATACAAAAGAAAAAAAAATGTTAAGTCATATCGGACAATGAATGGAATAGGCGAAATCATTATGTGCTGTTAAAATATTTCACTATCATAGCGGCATTTGCATTGTTAGCAGCACGTTAAAATTTGCCGGTACGGATAGCCGAGGTAACGAAGTATAGAGGTCTGTGGTTCAAATCACACTGCGACCGTCCTCACTACTGAACTTTTTCCTTTATTTACTCGGTCCACAAAGCCAAAAGAAAATGTCGGCGAAACACCCTACATTTATGTCGGACTTAAAGTTTACTTCCCAAATTTGCCTTTTCGATCACTTCATGCATCATCAGTATCTCTGACGTGAAACACTTGCAGTTTGGTATTGTTTTGCCGACCATGTTCACTACACCATAGGCACCACACAGATGATGCACGGAATTAAATGAAATAATTTTTGAGAAAGGAAAATTGTGAATGAAACTTTCCGGGTCTACGTTTAAAATACTTTCTTGGCATTTGTCAGTTATGAGGACTGAGGGTTGGATTAGAACTTCGGATCCCCAGCCCAGTGCTTTAAGCAGCTCTGCCAGAGGTGTCAGTGTATCTTCTGCTGTGACAATGGGCGTTCAGCACTACTTGAAGAAAAACTTCACATTTGCGCGTGTATCGAATGTTTTGGGAGAGGAAATGAAAGGGATATCAGCCCGTGCTTGGTACGAGTGTATTCCTCATAGAAGAAGAATCACGACTTCATGTGAATGTGTCAACGGTGAATCAAGAAATTCCTGTTACGCTTGTGCATAGACTCTTGACCTATTTTGGAGGTTTATTTATATATATAGAGAGAGCGAAATGGTTGGAATGATTTGCCCATCTCGAGCGCTGAACTAATGGCGATTGCTCTTTTTCTTCCCGGAACACTGGTCATGTGCGTCACTTTTGTTATTCTGTTAACTTGATAAGACATTTTCCACTCATTGTGAGGAATGCACTTTTCTTATTATTGAAGTACGGCGTTTCCGGCAATCAGCTCCGAGATTCTGTTATGCTGCCATGAGACATAATTTTCCTTTCATTTCCAGGCGCGCACACAAATGCACTCACACGCACATGGATATTGATCTGCTTGGTGCGCTGGAGCAAGAAACTGCTTGACTTCAGACCGCACTCAGCTACCATTGCCCTCTTATAGAGCCGCTATGTCTTCCTCATTGGAAAAACAGATATCGATCGCGGTCTTACTCGTGCGGTTAAGACAGTGGTTACCAACTTGGGAGCCAGAGAGAAAGAGAGAGAGAGAGAGAGAGAGAGAGAGAGAGAGAGTACCTCTGGTTATTTAGGAAATTTGTTTTTTAAGGTAGTAATGCCTTTGATACGTTTCCTCAGACTGTAATCGTAAATACTCATAAAATCTCATTACAAATTCACAGTGGTCCTAAATAAGTGTCATATTGAAAGTCGTGAGCAACCCATTGTTAAAATTCAAATTCTAACTGTAATAAAAACGACTGCAGAATCGTCACCTACAAACTTTACACAATATGAAAGGGTACAGTCTGATTGAAAAATTCAATACTACAGTCTTGAAAAATTCAATACTACAGTCGGAATTTGAACCACAGATCTTTCGGTTTGCGTCCAGCTGCTCTTAACCATTGAGCTACCATGGCCAACATGCCAGCATGACATTAAATTCTCCAACTGACTCGTGTTTTCCCCGTAAACCACTAGGAGGCCTCATAAATACATGAGACAACTACCTTAATTGCGACTTACTCTTCTGTCAGTCTGACTACCCTTTCATAGGGCATCCTACACAGTACTAATATGAAAGACAGTCAATTTCCTGTACACCATATGTTGGCATAAGGTGACATAATTAGCTTCTACCTACTATGGGACCAAAGACAGTATTTCCAGAACGTGCTGTCATTGAATTCCTTGTTAGAGGAAAAGTCTGCTCTTGCAGTTCATCTCAGACTTCAAAGCGCCTTCGAAAATGTCTTCACGGGGACGAGCAGTGCTAGGAAATGATGAAACACGAGAATCCAAGATGAGCCTTGCAAAGAAATGTCACAGTGGATGAAATCGCAAAAAAAAAAAAAAAAAAAAAAAAAAAAAAAAAAAAAAAAAAAAAAAAAACTTGTAGGATATAGTGCGTTATCGAAAAGTTTGTGTCCGTTGGCTCCCCCATATACTGACCGAAGACCACAAACTACAGAGAAGAACCACAACCAAAATCTTTTTTCATAGATTTCAAACGAAGGTTTTGACGAATATCGTAACAGTCGATGTAAGCTGGTTCCGTCATTACGAACTTGAAACAAGTTGTCAGTTCTTTCGTGAGAGTAGAACTGTATAGAGAAATAGGGGCAGGATGAAAAGCGATTAAATAGATCTGGAAATTATGATGTACTTCGTCTAAAGGGTACCGACTTTCTGTATGCATAGGTTATTCAGAGAGAAGCCTTTCTATTCTTGATTTTTACTTTAAACTGCCAACTATAAAGTAGCTAGGCAGGCGGTCACCACTGGTACACGCACCCAGGCAATGGTAGCGCAGGAGGCTAATATACTCTCCATTTATAAATCAAAATCTTCCGAATATTCTTTGAAACCACCTACAGAGCAAGAGATAAGACGTCATGCGGCTGCCTAGATCTATGGCGATTTACATTCCGTGATTTTGTGCGACCTGCTCTTGACTTCGGGATTGTACATCACTGTATACAGAGAAATTGAGTGTATTCAAAAAACAGTCCTAGAACTTCGATTCAGAGGAGGATTTTCAACAAAATGTGATAAAACTAAGGTGTGTTACATTCAGATTACTTTTTGTTCTCGCGCAAATTATTGTTGTACATGCTTGTTATTCTAGCTCCTTTTTGTAAATCCAGTTAAACTTTCAATGCATACTTTTACGATACAGTAGGTAAGGCCATAGTTAAATATTTAACGTTCCTATGTGATAACTGAAAGTCCGTGCCCTTTGGATGACCACAAGAAAAAGTGAATACTGTCTTCTCTTTTGAGAAATTTAAAAATGTTTAAAAAATCAAAGCAATGAAAAGGAATCTCTCGAAAATGTTTTACTAAAACTAATAGGTATTTGACGCAAATTCTGTGCTTCAGTAAGATATATATTTATGTGCAGTAAGTAATGTTATCTATATCTCATACTTTATCAACTATGTAAAGGCCATTCAGAACGAAGAGGGCTTAATAGGTCGTTAACAGAGAATTTAAAATATTCATTTCAGTTGTCATGAAAATATCTTAAACATACGCTATTGAAATTAAAATCGTCAGAACTGCTTTTCAGAAATTCAAAATGTTTGAAATCTTTTCCATCTAAGGAGTAGTCTGGTGTGAGAATTTTCTGAAAGTGTTCTTGACGCATCCCTGTAAGCTGCTGAACTTAAATATCGAACTTGGTAGGTAGCCGTATTTTCAAGTTCTGCTGTACATACGCGCCCGGACGTTTTTCTGGGTTCAGGGACACTCTGGTAAAGTCTCTGTATCAATTTTTTGAGGTGGAATAGAATACGCACTTCCTCTACTTACTAGAAGATAATCTTGTGCACTACAGTTTGCTGTGAATTCATTGAAGTGCTGCAGAGCAACCATTATATTTATTGTTAAAGTGCTGCAGAGCAACCATTATATTTATTTAAATATAAGTCTCAAGCATGTGTTGCGGAGAAAAACAAATGCATAATAATTGTAATGGGGCATGAAAATCGCAGGGTGTACGAATAGGGTACCAGCTGGAAAATTTAGGAGACCACATGGTTAATCGACTTTAATAGTATTCTATCTCGCCAGTCTTTGCACAATTTCTCTGAAACTAATCAAGACAATCCTCTCCTGAGTGTAAATTGCTATTTTAAGTACCAGGTGTACTTTCCAAATATGTTCATTGGAACACTGGGTTCAGTTCCACCACTGCACAGATCCATTATTTCTTGCTTTCTTTGTTTCTTTCCTTTTGCTTATTTAATTTAAAAAATTAAAGCACTGATAAATATCTAGTACAGTTTTGAATCCGCATCTTACGCTTATTATGTGACCCGAACTATATTTTACAATGATCAGCAAGCAACAAAATACACAGAAATAGAATCGGGTCTTCGTGGCTTGTGTACGAATAATTCCGAAGAAAAATTGTGCTTAAGTCAATCTCCAATGTAAAATTTGGGGAGCAAGGCCCCAAGTTATGTTATGGTTCGAAATGACCTTTATACATAATTTGTTTAAAGAATTTCTGAATCATTATTGGAAAGTCTGGGATGCCTTATTTTAATTTTTCTGGCGCTAGTAAATGGGTGCTTTCTATTTGGATTTTGTCTCTTGTATGAATGTGCTTTTCTTGGGTCTATTTACCGAATCTTAGCAACACTTATGTTTAAAGCTTAAGAAAATGTTTTAATATCCGATTTAATCACAGGCGTCTCTGTAGGAACAACGTAGAAGCTCGATACTCACGTTTTGTTGCATGTTGGCTGTAACCGGAGCCACACCTGTTATCTGATCTTCAAGACGCTGAAGATTGTTGATCCTGTAGCACACAAACTGATCATCGGAGAATCCACAGAAAAGTAGCTATTGGGGTTAGGGATGACTAAGTACGAGGCCTTTCAAGTGCGTGCAAGAAGATATGGTCGACAATATCCTGGACAAACTGGCTTTGTAATGCTCCATTTTGAGATCATGTGCCTTCATGTGTCACGTTGTCGTTTTGTATACGACTGTGAAGTCACTGGTTTTTGAAGGACACTGGTTACCTGATACGAGTACTGCGTTTCCGTAAATTTAGTTTCTTTATAAATTAATAGTAAGATTAAAACAAAACTTCCACTAAGGTTACCTAGCAGTTAAAATATAGTTTTTTATTCAAATTGTCAAATGTTTATTTTAGGTCTAGTTACCTTGGTATGTCTTAATAGGTCAAAGAGTTTAACTAATTGTGCTTCTAAATATATCTAGAAATCTCGTTAAAACTAAGATAATTCAATGCCTGGGTAAGCTCAGGACGGGAACGTGACTCTAGTGAATACTAAGTCACTTGTTGGAATAATTCCAGGTGTTAAACAATTTAATTACAAGGCAGAACTATATAGTTTTAAGTGTGATATTTCAAATAGTACACAGTTGTCCATTTTCCATTTCCACAACAAGTGCAAAAATGACATGCACCTTAAATGCTCATTCGAGTACAACTTTCACTTATTTCCAATTTACCCTCCACGTGTGCAGACTTAAGATGGTTATCTGGGATCAGACGCTTGTGAAAACGTACAGGTATTCCAGATCCGAAAAATATCTAGGACATGGGATGAGACCGATACCTTGTATGACGGGGAGAGGATGATATGAAATGTCGGTGCAATGGATGAAGCGAAACGTGAATGTGAAGCGCGTGGACTGAATGGTGGAGGTATCCTGAGAGCCCGGAGAAAACCTACCCAGACGCCGCTTCGCCCTGTGGTCCCTTGAAATCGATCGAGACTTCTTGGTGAGGTGAATCGACTAAGCACTCGGCCTCGACGCAGGCTCTACATATGCATCAAAACTTTGCATTCGAACTCTCAATTGGTATTTTAAATCAAACACGTAAAGCGCCTTATTTATCCTTAAGGATTCATTGTATAGCTCTAAAACGTTGTAAAACTCAATTACTAGCTTTGAATAAATCTTAAAATTTGCATAAAATTTGGTCAAATAGGAGGGAAGTTTCAAAGAATGTCTGGATATCCCTTTAATGCACATTTTATTTAATTATTAAGGTGGGAAAAACTTCGCGGTTTGAAGCATGTAAATTGACGTAAAATACCATTCATTCCCCCTAAAAAGTGTATTATAATGACAAAAGTGCACTTGCATTCAATTGATACTGAAAGCACTTGACTTTTCCTTCTATATATTGTGCATAATGGCTGACTTTTCTAATACTTTACCTTTGGAATTTAAAACTATATGTTCAAAGGGAAACAGGTATAATAGTTTTCATCGAAGAAAGTATGTAACAGGAAGTGTGATATGAAATAGGTTTTAATTTAAAACTTTTCTGTAGTCGGTGCCATTAAAAGTTTAGCGCGTAAATTGGGAATTTCAAAATGGAAAATGCACCATAAAATTTATTAGTAGAGCGTTAAAGTTTGAACTACGCGTATCTATTTCTTGAAAATGTGATTACAGGAAAATGTGTAACGATAATACATGGCATTTTAAAACAAATAATATAAAGAATTTTACACAATCTGTAAAGTAGTTGAGCCATTGATTACAAAACTCTTGTTATTGAAACCGATATGCGTGGTATCTGTCGCACACCGTTTCACACAATGTACAAACACAATTAACACGTGATTGATGGATGCTTTTTGTTTCAAACAAATGACAGCACATTTAATAGCCATGTGAATTTTAACGCCCTTAAACAGAAATAATTAACATAACACGTCAAACAAAATATGATTTCTAGTAACCTCTTGACGCCACTGATAAATGAACTCGTCTAAACCACAATAAAATTAGTTTATTTCGCTTAATTTTGAGGTTAATTTTGACACCGATAAAAAGCACAAATTTTAGCACAGATTTAACTAATATTTCTGAATTGAAATAAGAGAAACATCGTGCCAATTACAACACTAATTTTATAAGTTTTGAGGTCATTCCCTTATGTTAATAGTCGTAAAGTTTAACAATTATGTCTCACCATAATGTAGAGTACAGCTAAAAAGCATGAAAGAGAGAATAAAACGTACTATGGGAAAAATAATAGAGCTCGTTAAAGTACACATGTGTGTAAAATAAGAGTACGTGATAGTCCCTATGCAAAATGTAACCTCCTTGGTGCCCATTTCAAGTGTGCAGGGGAAATATAAACATATTCTGTATTCTGTAAAGGGGGTTGAAAATCATAAAGCATGCGTCAAAGCGGCTTCTCCAGAACAAGGCATTATTTTTATATGGTATCTTACTTTGATCTGCCACTATATGTTATAGAATGTATAGGGACACCTCACACGTTACGACCTACATGTGTCTATTGTTGCAACCACTTTACAAGGAGGGAGGGATGAAGTGCAGTTATAATAAGAGACGCCTGTAGAACCTCGCGGAAGTCTGAGTTACAGACGCCCTGCCCAGTCCCGTAGTTGGAGCAGTCCAGATAGGCCAACAAGCGCACTGGTGATAAAGTGGTCCTTTGATAGATAGTCAACATGACAATTTCAATGCCATGGCTGGGATCCGAACCACGGACCTGCTGGTTTCTGTCCAGTCGCTCTTGCCCATTGAGCTACCATGGCCAACTTGCCGTCATGACATTCAGTTCTCCATCTGACTCGTATATTTCCCAGCCATGGCATTGAATTTTTCATGTTTACTTTATCTATCAGAAACCTTAGCCTATATACGGCTAGTATGAAGAAATGATTAATTTCCATCAATTAACTAAAATAGTCCTCTAATGTTCACGGGCAAAGCGTTCACCCACGCGCAATGGAACGAAGAAGCACGTCTAAAAGATAAAAGGAAGCAGAATGAAAGGAGGATGATTGAAAGGAAATCATGGCAGATAAGATACCACCCAACATTCACCTAACAACCAGGAAAACCCTCGAAAATGCAAACCGTTAGCGTAACGAAAGTCACACCTTAAGTTCTAAAGGTTTTCTGCTCATCGTTGGTACTGTTGGAGATTGTGCGTCAAAATATTTTCAAGCTTATTTTAAATATTTAAAATGGCGAACAAGCTCGTTGAATCACAAACTCGTGAGTGGAAAGTTCGCAGTTAAAATCCCACTTGGACCGTCCTCTTGACAGATATATTTTCCAGGTTTTCCTCAGTCGTCATAACTGGTAAATGTCGGAGAGGTACCTTAAACTTTGGAATGTTTATTTCCCAAATTTCATTTCCAAGTTACCATTTCCTTACACGTAACGTCAATGTTACCTTATGTGGCGTTGTAAAGAGCAGGCGTTAAAATAGAAAATAGCTGCTAACTAATAAGTGATCTCGTTTGACATTTTGTTACTGCAGATTAAATGTAGCGCTTTGTCAGCAAAGCAAAATATTTTATATGTAATGCAAAAGTACTTCAGATTATTGCATGACTTAATACATTTCATTAGACGAAACTTTGATAAAAGTATTGTAGGTAACGGGGTACAAAACAGCTTCAGTAACTCGCTGTGGTCCATAGAAATAGTATATTACGATATCAGCATGTAGTTTATTATTACTAGGGCCTAGAAGTTTTGCAAAAAATTTGCAGTTATTTTGTGCACAAGGTATCGTCAACTATGTTAGTTACCCACTCTTACTGTTGGTAGGTCGCGCGCTGTTAAAAGGCCAAATGTTCTCCTGCTAGTTACTGATGGGACCTCATATATACAAAAGGCAGCAAAGAAAGTACATCAGCTCTATCCAAATTGGTGCAGGTGACATACATTGCACAGAGTCGCTGAACATGTACGATCCATATTTTCAAATGTAGACAGATTTATTTCTGCCTTATAGAAAACACTCCTGAAATCGTCTGCAAGATTAAGGAAATGTTTACACAAGCAGAAGCAGACTCCCAAAACCTACTGTGACCAAATGGGGTACTTTGTTAGATGCTGTGCTGTATTAGGCAAAATACTACCATTAGATTTCTGCAATAGTAAACGTCTTTGACCAGAACAAAATGCTTCAATACAACAAGCAAAGCCCCTTGCGTCAGAGTGCTACTAAGTACATCCAATTCATTGCTAATTTCGGAGAACTGTCAAGATGCATCACTTTTCTGAAAGGTCATAATATGGAAATCGATCAAAGGCGTAGAGGATTTACCCATTGCGAAAGGTCGAATTGAAGACGGAGTGCTTCTACAGGTTCAGCATAAACTAAAACGCGTTTACCAGAAAAATACAGGATATTCCATTCCGTAAAGTTCGGAATGAACTTTAAGGTTCTAGAGGAAATTGTAATGCACAAAAAGGAAACAGTAGCGCCTCCTTTTGGTTTAAATTTGCCCCAGTCATGCGATGCAGAGAGCTTTTCCCTATACAGAGGAGGAGATTAGAAGATCGTTTTCGTTCGAAACAGATTTTATGAACAGATGATATAAGGTAGTATTGACACAACAAATTAGCTTTTCATTTACTGTACACATTGTTAATATTAATGCATAATCAATTTTGCTGTTCTAACGGTGTTTATGCTCGCCTTCCCAGTATGACAAGGATGGAAGTTTCGTTTAAAATACACAAGTGTTGTCACATAACTTACCCATACATAATACATATCGCTGCATTTACTGTAACAAACATTAGATCTCATTACTGACTCATGTGCACTCTCATACTCATTTCCTAGTAAACAGATCCGTTACCGGAGCAGATAAACAGTTCAAGCTCCTCTGCCCTTCATTCTCCTCTAGCCCTCTTTTCGTGAGCATACAGTACGTGCGCGACTGCATGGCACTCAGCCTCCTCCCCCATGTTTACATGACGCAGATAGCGTAAAACCCCGTCACTGCTAACCTGTTGTATTGTTTTAGCTAAACTTTCGGTCCTGATTATTAAAGATCTCTTATTACATTTTATCTGTTTCTGAGATTCTGTTATGCATTTCGTAACACTGGGTTTTTGCCCGATCGTATTACTTTAAATGTATTGTTAATTAAGATAAAACAACGAACTTACACATCGTCACTCCGGATTTCCGGTAACGCAGTGGAGCTGTAACTCATACGGTGACTTAATGGGTTGGTCCACAAGTTCTGGATTTCAACTGAGTTTTTTGTTTGCAAAATAAAAAAATTTTGGCACTGCATGCCGTTATTCGATGGAGAATTAAGTATATCCTCTTCAATATAATGCATTTACTTTTTGTATTTCTACGTATACACTGCTTGTTCTTTTCAGCTCAATAAAATGAGGTGTCAGTTGGGCCACAAATAGCATTTTCAACACCTTCGGCCTTTTGCGTTTAATCGAGATACAAGGGCTATAGAAGCTGCTCACGACTTCAATGTCGATTCAAACCAGGCTGAGGGCGATGGATCTTTTTGAGAGTAAACATCCTTAGCATTGCTCCTTCAGAAGGGTAGTAATGTTGGTGGTTTCATGTCGTGGATTTGTGTCACGTAAAGATACCTCTAGCCTGATAAGAGGCAAGAGTCAAGCCCAGTGTAAAATAGGACGCCAAGAACCTCAGCATTAAAGGGGCTTTCATGAAGAAAAGCTCGGTTTATTTTGGAGACACATCGTTTAATTAACGTTTTAAATTCACCAACTTTCTTTCCTATTTATAAATAAAATCTTCGTGTTACGGAAGCTTGGGGTTCTGAGAAGGAGACCAGGAGAGCCTTAGTTGATGAAAAGACATACCACATTGTGGTTTATGAGATATAGGTACTGAGTGCTGATTTTCTTGTTTGCTTAAATGGCGAAATCCTGGGAAAGGTGTAGTCTGACTTTTCCTCGATGTTCTTTTTTTTCTGCTAATCTAACAAATAGATAGATTTTCTGCCTGTGCGAAGGTAAGCTAGACGACTGAAACGGACTTTATTCCGTGTACATGTCGCTCATTGCAATTTCCCAAACCGCGACGTAGCAAAGCAAGGGCAATTATGAATGCAAGAATAGACCAGAGTTAAATGCTGTAAACCTTACCGGTTTGCATCACTGACTTGTATACGGATGAAACATGGCAATTATTTAAGTCATTAAGGGAGAAAAGATGGAGGTGCACAAATGAGACTGTAAGGAGAGCTTGCTCTCTGTAAGGTTTCAGTTTCAGCTGTTTTAACCTTTTCTTTTAAATTTATATTTAGTGTATTCTCAGTGAAGTTCTTAGTTGACATTGAAAAACAAGTCTACGCTTAGAAAATATGCCGTTACTTGGGCCTACAGTTCACGCGTTATAGTAATTTGTAGCAACGTTTATTTTTTAATTTATTATTTCTGTAAAATTTGCACAATTTAAACTCCAGGTACCACGTTTCCTCAATTAACTTGGTTGCATTTAGTTGGACACGCCTTTTTTTCGTATCTACTCTTGGAAAATGCTGTGTGTTTATGTTTTTACTCAGTTTTCTTGTTAACCCCTCAATTTTTGTGACCTAAGGAACTGATTTTCCCGCCACTTTTGTTTTGATATTTTCAGGCATTACACAAAATAGATAGCCTGTCCCATTATGTGTATTAAGTCTTAAAATGCCTGACAAGTTATAAATTTGTGGGATTTTTCAATATATATATAAATTATGTATAATAAATTGATAACGTGCAAAACCAGTGGTAGCCAACTTTCTCTTACGGGCTAATGAAGTCACTCTATCTCAGCTCCTTCGTTGTGTGCATGAAGCATTTCTCTTCAATCATTCAGGTAATCAAGCGTTATAAAGGTTTTGAGTCTCATAAATACGTCATAGCTCGGCAAAGAGTAGGTGGCGCCAAATTCGCCCTTCAGAACTTCACGTATCTGATAGCAGTTAGGAGAGGTTAAGATATTCGAAACATGTAATAAAAACACCTCCAGGAAACACGACATACCGAGGTCGCGTTTGTTTTGAGGGCACTCAGCTGTGACGCGAAATATAGCTTTGTATCTCGTTTGCACAGGTATAGTCGCTGCGGAAATGTTTGATCGAAGTACGCAGAAAGTAGCGGGGAAAGTGTGACATACAGCACAGTGCTATCCAGTTATCATTTTGGCAGCATCTTCCTGACAAAACAATGCTTCGTGCGTGTTCTTATTTTCTTCTTTTTGCAGGTGCATGAACATTGTATTTTGATTACTGTGCTACCAAAGCTGATAAAGTAGCTATTCATTAAAAGCAAACTTAATACTAATATATTGTATAATTAATTAGGTTATCTGAATGATATTTTGATGTTCATATTGTGGGACAGCTATGAGTATGAATTAAATGTACACTTCTGTACTTTTACTATGGCAAACGTTCCATTTACCACAATCTGAGATAACTGCCTGCAGTCTACTTTGCACTGCTTTTCTCATAACCCTCTTACGCATTTTGGTGGCTATTGTACATAGCTAAGGGAGAATTAATAATTATACTTCTTATATTAATTTGGAGAGTAGAGGAAGGCATTCAGTAACTAACGATGTTCGCTACTGGACCAGACCATGCACTCCTCTTCCTTGATAGTAAAAGTGGAATCTTCAAACTGCGTACGTCGGCCATTATAAAGAAATATTCCTTCCTATACATTGCATTCACTAGAATTTTCACATTTACTGGTATACAAATAAAACAAAAAATAGAAGCTCTGGCCGAATTCGAGAATATAGTAAGGAAGACTAGCAAAGCAATGTTAGGAGGAAGAGATACGATGATTATTTAACCGAAATAACGATTACCATTTTAGCGTTATAGTGTGGGCTATGCAGTACATCACGACTGAATTGTTAGCAAGATGATTTCATTTTCATAACCCAGTAGACATTGTAGTTTATAACACACACACACACACACACACACACACACACACACACACACACACACACACACACACACACACACACACACACACACACACACACACACACACACACACACACACACACACACACACACACACACACACACACACACACACACACACACACACACACACACACACACACACACACACACACACACACACACACACACACACACACACACACACACACACACACACACACACACACACACACACACACACACACACACACACACACACACACACACACACACACACACACACACACACACACACACACACACACACACACACACACACACACACACACACACACACACACACACACACACACACGCTTACACACACACATAAAACCAGTCAAAATTTTTCGATCTCCTGTGAAAATGCTTAAGACTTTATTCCAATGTACAAATACGTCGTAAAAATTAAAAAGGCCAACAAAATTAATGTTATTTCCATCTGGTATTAAGTACAATACAATATGGTGTAGATTTTAGCCTCTTCAAAGCATCGACCCTTGGCCCTTAGAAACGCTGCTTAAACTGTTGGCATTCTGCAGATGAGATTGTGTAGTGTTTTTTTTCCCCCCTTCAGATATTGCACTCCAACACGTCTTTAAATTATTCCATAGATCTTCAACATTAGATAAGCTCATTTTTTTTCACTTCCCTGTCAAGTTCGTCCCATAAAAATTCAATGGGATTTAAATCAGGTAATTGACTTGGCCAAATCATATTTTCCAGTTCCGCACTTTGCTCTTTTCTATTGACGTACCCTCTGTACAACTTAGAAGCATGTTTCGAGTCTTTGTCCAGCTGTTGAATAAATCCACGACCAATAAGTCTCTTTCCAGGTAAATTAGATTTTTATTAGGATCCTGTAAAATCCTATCTTCTTTAATGTTTCATTAATTTTCACTAGATCACCAACTTTTTATCACCTGCAAAATATATTGCCGCCCCTCGTAGCCACGGTCGTTAGGGCGTACGTCTCTAGCGTTCCGCCGCGTAGAGGGTCGCGGGTTCGAGTCCCGCCTCGGGCATGGATGTTTGTGTATATTGTATATGTGTGAAGCTAAATAAAACATTAAAATGAACGGAAAAAAATAAAAACGGTTAAATAAGGAAAATGAATATATATAATATGTATATGTATATAAAACGTCCCCTCACCAAATCCACCCTCCACCATGCTTCACCCGTTGGCATCACACATTGACTCTTCATATATTCTTCAGGAAGTCGACGAAAAAACCTACGATGGCTTCCAATCACTTTAAACTGAGACTTGTCCGTAAATAACACCTTGGACCATTGTTGAACCCTCCAGTTTTTATGTTGCTGTGTCATTGTAATTTTTTCGCCTTATTTTGTTTGCATAGTATAGGTTTTTTGGTCGCTATGCACCCCTTTAAACCTTGTTCACGAAGGTGAAGCTAATTATAATGGTTGAGCAAAGAGTTCCACGTTGGCGCTATAGTTTGATGCAAATGTTTAGCTCAGGGTAAAGCAATGAGGTTTCTCACAGGGTATGCGTGAGCATGTATGAGAAGGATAGTTTTAATGACACGGGAATGCCGTTTCAAACTAGTTTAATGACTGCTTCTTTTTATCAGAACATCGAACTTGAAGTTGCTGACCAAGGATTACCAATATCACTGTTTAAAGTTACTGAAGGCGGAATGCTTATTACTCGATAATACTTAATTAGTTGGTATAAACCGACAAATATCTTCTCATCACTTCTGGTCTGCCCTCGACCAAGACAGAAGAAGTTGACTGCCCTAATCGGCTTCACGCCTCGGACTGAATGACTACAGCTGCGCGTGGGTGTACATGTGACTTTCACTTTGTGGAAGCACTCTTTTCACAAACAGATTCCCTTTGTAACTATTTTGTCATGCCATTATTAAGGGTCCGAAGAATGCCTTATTCAACAGTCAAGTGCTATCCCTTAGAATTCTGTTTTTCCCGTGTCTTTTGTTATACGACTCAACCAACTGCACTTGTTCGTGTCGTAACAAACATACAAGACTCCTTTGAAATCCATTACGATTCTTTATGCAGTGCACCCTTTAATTTCGGTATCAAAGGCGACGTTGCACAGTTGAGCCAGAGATTGGAGCTTATCGTATACTATAAACTTCCTCGCGAATTTCAGTTGCTGTACAAGTTCTCCGACGTTTCCTCTCTATACCTCTAAACTGAGGGTCTTGCAGATCGAGAAACACTTACATTGGCATCAGTTTGTTTGAGCCGCTGCAATGTCAACACTACTGTAGATTGGGCTACGCCAACTTTTCTCGTTATGATCCTACTAAAATAGCCTTCTTGATGCAGAGCTACAATAACAGCACGTTTTTCAATTCGTCTTTTTTCTTCCTATTAGGAGGTAATATGGTATGAACATAATCGGGTGTACAAACACACTGCTAGATGCGCACAATGTACTGTAAACCAATGTGAACTGCTTGCCACTCAGAATGCTGAAGAAATGAAGGCTATTCGAATGGAAACTCCATAGGCAAAGGTACGTTAGTGTAGTTGTGGGAACTCATCAGCACTCTACTTGGTAAACCAGTCAAATACATAACAGAAGCAGGTAGTATTTGCATGTTTATACATATTATCAGAACGGAGATATCATAGAATATTCAAAAGGAAATCCCGGTTTTATCCACAAATCCATAGTTGTGATAGGTAATCGAAAACTTTTGACCGGTAGTGTACATGCCTGCCGCAACTACGCTGTTTTCTTGTTTAGTGTACTTTCTGAAACATGTATGTGTGGGGTCAAAATGAAGAGACGTGATCCTACGGAAGCAAATGAAGCATTGCTTCTGTTTTGTGAGCAATGCTGTATTAATTGTTGGTAATAATATTTCCATTTTTCATTTAAATCACCTTGTTGAAAACAGCGATGCTATTTTTCAAATCGCTCGCGAATTGCTACATATCTTGCATTTTTGCAAGGAAGTTTTCTGGAGTCCCAACAGATGGCATGGAAATGAAATGTGTAGTGTTTAACGCCCGCTTTTACTACATACGGCACCGCAGGCGGTGACACTGATGATACATGAGTTGAAGATGGAGCACAGGTGGAATGAGATGGCGGGGGAAACCGAAGGTCCCGGAGAAAACCCGCCCCAACGCCGTGTTGTCCACCGCAAATCTCACTTTGCGGTCGCCTGGGATCGAACCCGGGCCGCCTTGGTGAGAGCCAAGCGGTCTAACCACTGAGCCACGAGATGGCATGGAGTGTTTGTTTACTGCCTATATTTAGATACTGTCATTTTTTTTCGGAACCAAGAGATTTTATGTTTAATGCCTCCTTGTGGGTAATCAAGTTTACTGCAGTCCTTTTTAAAACCCAGTATCTGTGCATCGTACAAAATGAAGAACCCAAAACAAATTAATTTGATTCCATTTTAATACCTTAAAGGTCAGGAAAGAACGTAAAGTACACTTAGATTGTCTTTATAGGTAGATTGTTTCAATAGGCAGTGCAAATTTGAATGTATGTTAAAAATTTCGGAATCTTGGTCCCATAGACTTCATAGCTCAATAAAATGTTTATTTGCGAGAACTAGTTGTTTACATAACCGGGATCTAAATATGTAGTAATTGTTTGTTACGCTTACACGACTAGCAGAGTTCGTTAAGGTCCAGACTAGTGAACGTGAGGTTCGCAATTTCAATCTTCTGAGATCCAACGTCCTTGACCGAGGTTTTTCCAAGTTTTGCTCATTTCTGATAAAAGGCTAATGCCAGAAATGCAACTAAAACTTGGACCTGGAGCGTTTCCTTCCCAAATTTCCTCTTCCATTATTTCCTTTCATGTATGATCAGTTTCCAACTCCGTAGTACCTTCTATAGCAAGATCGGGCGTTAAACATTTCATACATTGATTCTAGTTCAAAAAAATCAATTGTAAAAAACCTCGAGGAAACTTTTAAATGAATTTAGCTACTTAGAACAAAGATTATGTGTATGAAAACTGTGTCGTGAAAAAAATTTAAATCGGAAAATTGTTGTACCTTAATGCATAAAAACTCCTATAGTAACCTCACAAAGAGAAAGGCGTTGGCCAGTTTCAGCACACTCTATTTTTATTGATCCCTGGGCCGTTGAAATGGCAGTATTAGTAATATTTTCCAATGTCTTTATCCATTAAATAAGATTGCTTATTCCAGACGTTTCTGATGACACACAACTCTAAAGCTTGTATCTCGACATTGCCACATAATACTTATTTTTTCTGAAGTAAAGTAACTTAGCGAAATGTTGACAAGTGCAACCAAGCTGTAACATCAGCGGTGTCCTTGCAACAGAGAACCCACTTCCTTCTGGCACTAGCAACAACAATTTTTGGCACAAAGGCGGCTACATTTTCTTGAAGGTATTACCCACTGAAGATCTTGGACGCTACGTAGCATCGTCTGGGTTTTACTAGTCTGCGCCAGAATCTCCCTGATTCCTCCTAACACTCTTAAAACGAAAAGCAACGGAGATCAGATTAGAAGTATTAGGAATAAACGCATTACGAATAGCTGTTGTACCCAGGATTTCACGAGTGCCCCAGCTCCCAAGTTTCAAGAAGGTTCAAGTACGTTTTATATGTAGCCCTTGGTCGTCCGGAGGACATTCTTTTTCATAGGTGACAGAATTGTGAAAATCGGTTGGACAGTTTTCTAGATGAGGCGCGTATACGCTCTTTCTCTATATAATTTTTGTTTATTTCTGCTAATTTCTGTTTGAAATTAGCTTCATTTTTTATTTTGGATATGGATACGATTTTGGATCTGGTTATTTATACGAAAGAAGTGTCCATGCTCGTGTGCATTACCTGTTGCTTTTACGCCTGATACGTCTAGCACTGCTGAGTGTTGACATTACTACGCCAAGTAGTATGTCCTGTTCTCCAACTGTATTCACAGAAAACACAATGAAGCTTTCGCGCTTCTCGCAATTTGAAATTGAGCTTTTATTTATGGACGCTCTTTGACTGCTGCGGTTCTCAGTGTTCCATTCTATGTTGGGCGCGAAAGGCTGCTGAATTTTGCTGAGGGCCTTTTTATCAGGCTTGAGGTTCTTTTGAGGTGTTAGTTTTGCTCTATGCGAGGGTGCATTATCATGTAAAATTAATTTTTGTTTAGGGCGATATTTTTTGAACATTTTCATTTATGGTAAACTGACATTTGTATGCCTACCAATCGGCTGTAACGGTAAACTAGCTTCTAATGCTACAGTAGGAATATGACTAGTTACAAAAAGAAAATTATAAGCACCATCTTCGTACAGCATTGAATTCGCCGGACGTTTGTAGGCGTTGGTTCTGTTTGAATGTCACAATGAGCCGATTTACCTCCCCCCCCCCCCCTACCAGGATCATATGCAGCGATCTTCCAAACCAAATTTGAGGCGCCGCCTTAGAATTCTTCCAGATATTTCTGATGCAGTCACTATTATCTTCGATCGGGAGGTACCTTGTGTGGAATCCATCAATCACAAAGAAATTGTTTTAGATTTTACTCGCACCAATGCCTAATGTCGCCCGAATAAACTCCGATTTTCGTCGGTTCTCTTCAAGCTTGTTCGAACAGCGGCAACATTTTCATCAGTAACAGCAATTATTGAACTTCCTTCATGAAATACGTCACTAACAAAGGAATCTATCTGTTTTTAATTCGCTGTGCCAATTATAAATTGTTGCCTTAGATGGGGCTTCCTTTCCAAATGCATTTCGTAGGAGATTTTCACATATGCAGGCGTTAATGACGATTTAGGATCGTAAGAAATTACAGCCCAGAAATGTTCTGTAGGCATATTCATGTTTTGTGAACATAAATTGTTTAAATGATAACAAATCACTAGAGCAAATCGAATTATACAGCCATCAACTCGCAAAACATTAAGTTGCTGGCAAGTATAAACCCAGTTTATTTCTTTTTAGAAGCATGACATTACAAAAATTTTTAGTGCTGCTCTCGTAGACGTGAGCTATAGCAAAAGTGAACGAGTTGGCAAGGTAGGGGTAAACAATGCTAAGACCTCGTAGAAAATGCGTTCCGCTATAAACTCTACGATGTAAAATATAGTTGATTATACACAACGGATATAATCTTTCCCATTTTGCACTGTTGCAACTTTCACTGCAGAATTCACAGAAATAACAATAAGAAAGAAGCCGCAAAATTCACGGCTAGTTTTTTTAAAGTATGCTATTCGTTTCGTTTAAAAACCAATGTATGAAAAAGTAGGTCTTCAAGCTCCTGGAATTACGAATGTTCAATTTATAATCTGTACCTGGTGGTAGAAAACAGTTTTAAAATACAGCAAATTCCAGATTTATATTTTATCTGCGCCCCTCCCCCCCCCATTCTCAACAAAAGCGGCACAAGCGGGATTTGTACGCATTAAATTAAACAAGAAGAAAGCAACTGAAATATAGTAACCGTTTAATCCAGAGACATTTCGAGAAGTGCAGTGAAAAAATTTCCTTTGCCTAACATAGAATTGTGGAAAAAAAAAAAAAAAAACTCGTTGAAACATGAAACTTTGCTTAACTGCGTGCTTTTTTTTCAGATGGGGTAGAAAATTCGCTGAGTTAATGTGATAGCCACTTACAATATAATCACATTACTGGCGTTATTGCATTTTATTGTCTTATTTTTATACACTTTTTAATCAATCGACAGTATGCTGATGTCTACCCCTTACATGAAAACTCCAGGGAATAGTGACTCCAAAAGTCAGCCCAGAGAGAGAGAGAGAGAGAGAGAGAGAGAGAGAGAGAGAGAGAGAGAGAGAGAGAGAGAGAGAGAGAGAGAGAGAGAGAGAGAGAGAGAGAGAGAGAGAGAGAGAGAGAGAGAGAGAGAGAGAGAGATGGGATGGATGATCAGCCCAAAGCCTGAAATGAGAGTGAGGCAGGAGATGGTTAGAAATGATGGCGAAATAGCTGAAAGGAAAGATGATGGCTGTTGGTGGAATGAATGGTGGGGAGAAAACACCCGGACGCCGCTTTGTTCACGGCAAATCCCACATACGGTCTCCGGGGATCGAACCCATGTTGCCATGGTGAGAGGGGGGGGTAGCTACTCAGCCACAGCGATGCAAAGTAGCCATTGACGTAAAAAAGTTAACAGCCAAAGTTAGAGAAAAAGTTTTATTTTTTTATATAGAAAGAACAAGCGATATTACACTTCTTTTGTGGCTTTTTTGTACAATTTTCATGTTATGAATTTAATATATACTTGATAATTTCACAATTTTCCCACAACTTTTTAGCGTAAATCTATAAATAAACATTTAGTTTGTTACGATACCTGAGAATGCCAGCGACATATGCTTTTAAACTGAAGTAGGGAATTTGTGAATCCATACTTAGGCTTTAATGAGAAAGTTCAGTTAAAAATGTTTAATTCTTCTTTTTCCCCCATCAGATAAAAATATATTTTCACAGAAGTTCCAGAAATAGTATTCTTTTTAGTAACAAAATCCCAGGGAACGTTTGAAAATAGGAGATGTAGTCGAGTATATATACTACTACTGAAATTCTGTAACTCTCATATCACCAGGCAGGGAAACCTGGACGCCGATGAAACAGGTTAGTCTAACTATACCACAGGTTGTCCTGGTCATCAGTTCAAACGGAGCGAGTGCGACATTTAAGTAACCGATACGAATGCGTCGCATCACTCTACTAACTACATCACTGTTCACGTACGAAGTATTACAGACAAGTTGGCAATGTTCATGGCGCCTCTTCGTTGAATATTTCGTTCATCCAGATAATTTATCTATATGTATAGTTAAAGTAATATAAACTGTAAAATTATATATGTAAATATTCAGATCAAAACAGTTCCATTTATGTGATAGGCTTACTCATATTTATAATATTCATAACAAATACCAGCTGTTCGTGGTGAAATGCTGTGTTCATTTACATACGTTGTTTATTATTCGTTCGCTTCTTCTTAATGGAATGATTTTTTATGATTACAGAATTAGCATTACAGTGCATCAATTATATTTTCTCAAAAGTCGTAAAGGTAAACTTCTTCCGCTTTTCACTTATGCACTGTCCATAACGGTGGTGTGCTTGAGGGCACTGATGTGATTAGGACAAAGTGTAAAAGCTTAAGCAGTTCTTTCAGATACCACGTTTTTCTCTGTTGGACTGTTTCCCATTAATAAATCCTTCATTGCACCCAATTTATGTAGAACTGCAACGGTACAGGACCCCCTCTCGCATTGTACACAGGACTGCGGTGCTCGGAACACAGTTAACCTGAACTCATCCTTCATCCCAATGGTCTCCAAATTTGTCTACCATGTTATCTTGCATGCGTAATGTTCTTTGGGCGATCTGCGATTTGATTGAATCTGAAATTAATAAAATTGTTTATATATTAATGTAAATAATTTAAATTAAACATTATTTACAGATGTTTACGTTAATGGTAATATCTGCTTAGCTGGCCAGTACCAAACCTGAAAATATTACATATCAATGTCTATCAATGTCTATTCCATGACCGGCTTTATTTTCAAATAAGCATTTGGTCGATTTAGCTTAGCTTGAGCCATGAGAGATGGTTGCTTTCGACAGCTAAGGGGAAAACCAAGAAGTTGCTGTCATGATGCAAAACTTCAGTTAGAAGTAGAAGATATATGGTAAATGGGATTCTTGTTTACTAATAGTTATCAAGTTACAATAACGCCTAGTTTTCCTGGTATATTAATGTGAAAATCAACATGATGCAAAATTAAATGCATGTTAACAAAAGAGTAAGTAAAAGCAGAAGAAAGATTGGAGTTGGCCTATTTTTTTATCAATTTCATATGTAATAAAAAAAGCTGTACTGAAATTGATATGTATGGTATGAGTGGATACTATATGAGCAAAAAAGGTGGCAAGTGGCAAGTACAGGCTGATTGTAGCGAATGCCGGCGGGATTTCAATGTATGATGTTAAGAAACAAAATAGAATAGAAGTTTGGAAAACGGTGCAATTTAAAAACACGTGTTAAACTGACAACATGACAGATCTTGAAAAATGTTTGTACTTGGTGCATTTAAAAATGAAGATTACCTCTCCGTTAATTTGAATGCTATAATTTGTTCGAAGTCGCTGTGGGCAAAGAACGCAAGCTCTAATATAAGGTACATACATTGTGGTTTTTATTATATTAAAGCTTGTGTCACAACGGTTGCGCATTTTGTTATTTTTCAAATGTTTGACATTTTCAAAGCTTCGCAACGCACACCAAGTGTTAGGTTGTTTAATGTCACCGCTATAAAATGTAGTAGAGCTTTTGGAGATTGCTGTTGTATTACTACTGCATATATCATCATACACTGCTTACGACAGCGTTTAAGCTCTTACTAAAGCATTATATGAAAATTTAATCCGAGCATCGTGATGCTTTTATTCTCTTTGATGAATAGATGTGCCCTTCCACTTCGGCATTACACCATCTGACGTAAAAAGAGCTCCAAAACAAAGCAACCCCTTTCATTTTATCTTTCAACGTAGGTGGTTTTATAATGCTTCTGTGTATCGTTATCTACTACAGATAACAATGCATCTGTGATTTAGAGGTAAAGTATTCAACATTTAACACTCAATCAGCAATACCCTGTGTACGTTCTGCCTAGGGTCCTACACATACTGAGATGCTAATAAATAACCCTATTCAGGCTTAATCTTAAGTGTTAGTGTCAGTGTTAAGCCCATGCTCTACATGCTATTCAGATCAGCACTGGGGATGCATGTTGTCGCGGCGATGCGAACAAAGGTTCGGCACGGAAAGATAACGGACGGATAGTGTATCACGGAGATAAAGAGCTTGCTGAAGCAGATAAACATAGCGCGAAGATAAAAAGGTCTGCGGAAACAAATAGATAAATGGAATATTCTAGTGACATCTTGATTGATAGAGAACCTTCTGTTTCTTGTTTGTTTGAGAACAGTCTAGAATTATCTAATCAGGTATATTTAAGAGATCGTGACACGCCAGCGAGCAGTCGAAAACAGTAGTTGTAAGCAGTAGTAGTAAACAGAGTCGTAATGAGAGGGTGAAGTTAGAACTGAATTCTGTGAACGCTTTTGTGTATTTCTACGTAAATGAAAAATATGTGGCACTTTTGCAACATGGACTTTTAACTCTCGTAATCAAATTATATTTGCTGAAATATCTTACAGCATCTACGCTGTCGGTAGGACCCCAAGTACATTGCAGAGCTGCTCGGGGAAACTCTGGTTATATGAGCTTAAGAGCCAACAACATTTGCAGGCAGTCTACATCTTTATTATTCTGCATGGTCTGTATCAGTTGTGAATGAAAACATTCATATCAATCAACAAAACTATCCTTAAAATTAGCATTTCTATTGGTTTTCAGATACAAGGCTTGAAATTTTCTGTTAACTGGGCTGTTAAGATAGATTTCTGAGTCATTAGGCGTGGTAAGAGAGATTTCTTTTGTTAAACAACTGAACTCGCTTCAGGCACCAAACATACCTTATATGGGCAATAGTGTAACAATAGGCTAATTTAGCGGGAAGGGTTCCTTTCCACATTCCAGAAGAGTTCTCATTTTATAACTTTCTAAACATGCAAAGTTTTATACTCTAAAGTTTCCATAAGAAAAAGCATTGGGAAAAAATAATTACTTGGGAAAATCTTCGATTTCGCATTTATATCGCATTTGCGAAAAATCATCACCCCTAATAATAGGCGACGTACACCTCGCGTAAAACTCGTGAAGCTCTATATGTGCAAGAGGGGAAAATGAAGTGGTGAGAGTAGTAGGGGAGCGAAGCACTAAGTGTTATTCAGAAGCTGGATGAGCTGGAGACAGTCGCATATGAGCTGTCGTATACAACGCGAAGTAAACAACTGTTGCACTCTAGCTAGATTTTATAGGCATGTGCATTTTTATTCGCATTTTCCATTAAGTCACATATTTATTTTAAAACCAGAAGGTGGTTTTGTAAAACATGTCTTAACTTTCATGCCATCGTTGTATCTGGCTCATGCGGTGATATATAGTATGTGCCACAAAATGCTCTGTGGATCAAAGTCCCTTTTACTAATCTGAACTGCAGCTAACGGTGAGATAATATTGGTTCAAAATAAATTTTTGAATCTAGTCAAGAAACAGGAAGCTACAGACTGCACTCAGATAAGCCAGAGAGGTTGGGGAGGTCCTTTCCACTGCTGGGGATGCCCAAAGAAGAGATAAACGACCCATTGAACCAAGCAGTTCTGTAGTTTGCACGGGGAATATTATTTCTTTTGTGCAAGCATCCGCAACATCTGTCTGGCACCACCATAAACCAGGAAACCTAGATGCACACTTTAAATATAAAAAGGAAACAGAATGAAAGGAAATTAGAGGTCAAAGGAAACGTGGTTGATGAGAAACCAACCCAGCATTTGCCTACCGACCACGTAAATCCAACTTTAGGGGTGAGTGGGTTTAAACCTAGGACCTCCCGCATGCAGCCTCAAACGCTACCACGAAGCCAACAGGTCGATGGTGTCCACGTAACTATCGATTAACATAAGTTTAAGAAGTTTCCTTTTTATCCTTCCAAAACATGAAATTAAAAAAATATGTCAGCGCTGCATGAATGTATACTTTAGCGAATACTGCCTCCGACCTTTTCTCTATTGTTTCTATATTTACATATCAGTAAACTAATATGAAATATTAGATAAAGTGTGCTTGTTTTCTTTTATAATATACTTGTTGAATATATCTATATGAATGTTTTGCATGCATGCGTGAGTGCGTGCGTGATTCGAATAAACTCTTAAAACTGTAAATCGCTGAAAATAATAAAATTTCTGTGAAAGTTGGCTTGAAATGTATTACCAAATACAGTAATGATCAGTGTTGCCACAAATACCTGTCTATTATGTCAACACTCTTTAGGAAGCAACATCAGCTAAGGAGCCTTCATTAAAAGGAAGACAGGATCCCTAACGTTACCCGTATTGTATAAGATATAGGCCACACCACAAAGTTTTGCCAAAATGATGCCTGTTACCACTTCGTCTTATGTATTTTTAAACTCCACCAAGATTAGGCATCAGTAAATCCACTTGAAGGTTTCGAATTGACTGTTGAGAATTGATGGAAATATTAGCGTGGGCGTTAATGTTTCGGTACGTCCAATTCTAGTTGATTTTAAAACCATTGCATCCTCTTTTATTAGAGTATTCTTATTTTTTTTTTATATATATATATCTGTAAGACCATCTTAAGTGTCACATCTTCTCCCTTGCTGTCTGACCTCAGGAAAAGGAAGAAACAAGACAAGTAACCCACGCTCCCAAAAAGTGTAACAAAAGCCACTGAGTTATGAATACCTTTATGAATACAAACTTCATTGAGAAAACGTGGGCAAGGTGAGGAATGGATACAAAATAACAGCAAGTGGTCTAAGTAAACATGCTTGCGGTTAAGATATGCTGTAACGACTTCAGTGGGAGAATTCCTTGCAGTTGATTTTGATCATTTATTTCTTGACGTCAGCCTGCTGTTCCTCTGCAGCCGATTTCCGTGCAAAGACTTGGCACTACTTCCTACCCTCTTTAAACTCGCTTTCATTCCATTTCTAGTCCCTCCTTGCCCTCTTCACATTCGTGCAACTGCTGTGCAGTATGTTTTAATTGGCACAGCAACCTTGGCAATACAAAGACTCAAGGTAGTATGCGTACTCACTCCAAGAAGAAGAAAAAGAAGAAGATATGTACCGGCCGCATGGCTGAATTCTTTTCATTAAAAAAAAAACGTGTTGTGCTAAATTGCAGGGTTGTCAGTTATTTTACCTAAAACAAGTTTTTCTCTGGGATATGCGAGTCTATCATAATTTGCCATTATCCCATATAAATGCAAGTCTGGGTCTGGGACCTTGTGACCTACACAGCGTTGTAAGGGATCTATTCACGACTTCTGCTCTATGCAATGCTTAGCTATATAATTTCTTTCTAAAGTGTCGGTATCACGATTTTAGTTGTATTAAGATATTCAGGCTCGCTGAACCCCCCCCCCCCCTCTCTCTCTCTCCACCCCGTCAATATAGAGTATACTGTTGCTTCCGAGTGGTCGGCTTAAGTTTGTTCTCTTGCCCAGCGTAAACACGATAAGTGCTATCGCCAGAGAACTAGTGTCTTCAGTATGTTTCGACGTCTCGAAGGTTCTGTTTAGGTTTCTACGGCTATATAAGCGAACAAAGCTATGAACAAAAGCGAGTCTTGGCTGGCCCCGTAGCTCAGTCGGTAGAACACCTGCCTGCCGTGCGAGGGGTCCAGGGTTCGATTCCCGGCTGGTGGTGGGGATTTTTCTTCAACTAAGATAATTCCCCATTTTCCCTAGAGTCTGGAAGTGCGAATGTGTGCATGATCTACTGATTAAAAAAAGAAATCCAAAGTACCACCAACCGAGATAACACCATTGCGATGTCTCCAAAGGAGAACGGCCGCGATAGGACCATTGCAGTCAAAGGCGGGGTCAATTGCAGTCAAACGGAATAATAATAATAATAATAATAATAATAATAATAATAATAATAATAATAATAATAATAATAATAATAATAATAATAATAATAATAATAATAATAATAATAATAAGTCTTGTCAGTCCTTCTTGAGAGTGAGAAAGTCTGGCGAACGAACCACTGGATACGTGAGTGTACTGCAAGGGTTTCGACATCTGTTTTCGACCTCCCATCGAGTGTACATTCGGGAGAAGAGGCTATGTCGGATATAGTACGTTACCTGCTGCGTCAGGAAGAAAGTGAAGCGAAGTAACAGTGAACAGTGGAACATCAGCCAAGAGCACTAGGGAAGTCTCGGCGCAATATTGACAGTGAAAACTGGGTGAAAATTGGACCAAGACTAGAATATTTTTCTAAACAATCTTGGAGACCAGCGTAAACCAAATAGTGGTTGCGTTTTTAATTTCCAAAAAATATGGTATTCTAACATTATTTTATTATTGAATTGCAGTTTGCACAGATAGAAAACGATAATGTTTTGAGTACAAATTATATCCTAGGAGTGCACAGCTTAAATTGCTTTGGCGGTGTTAAAACATTTTCGATATATTCTATGCTTAAATGTATGTTGCAGTTTAGTTGATGCATCACAAAACATTGTTTCATTACAAGCCTAATATATTTGCATAATACAGTTAACATTTATACCTATGCATCCAGCGTAAAAGAAATACCCAAGTTTGGTTTTAAGGCTACGATACTACTGTATAGAGTGAGATTACTATATAAACAGACTTTGTAGCAAATCTGTGAATTAGAAATGAGTGTTTATAATGATTATGTGAAATATTGATATATAGGTTGCCCAACTCTATGGTGTGTGGACAGCATTTCTTCCATAGAGGGCTCGATTTCGAATCTGTAAACAATAGTTGCTTGAATCAGATTTATGTCGGTGTTTTCTCTAATCCTTTTAAGACAACTTTTTGGTGACACTCTGTTTAATGGAACCGGGTTCAATCGAACGCAAATTTCAGCATCTAAAAGAACATTTGTTAGAACAAGGAAAAAGAAAAGTGAATTTCGAATCTTCAAGATATACATATTTTACTTAGACGAATACACAAACATTGAAAAAGTAACACCTTTTTATTAATTTGTATTTAAAGTATTGATTTATTTAGTAATTAAATAGATAAAATAGTGAAATTCTAACGAAAGAATATAAATTTAGTTTTTATTATATGCAGCTTTTTTATTTGTTTGTTAAATTAAAACTTAATTTTTACTTGTCTAACAAACTCATAATTCTGAGCTCCAAAGTTCAGTGTAGTCTGTAGTTGGCAAATAATAGCGTTGGTATTAAACCGCATTGTTCTCCAGAAAGCTATTGAAGGTTGTGTGTGGGTGGGTGGGGGGTGTGGGGGTGTGGGTGTGGGTGTGTGGGGGTGTGGGTGGGTGGGGGTGTGGGTGGGTGTGTGTGGGGGTGGGTGTGGGTGTGTGGGTGCGTGTGCGTGCGCGTGCGCGTTTAACGCCCGCTTTTACTACTTACCGCACCGCAGGCGGTGACACTGATGTTACATGCGATGAAGATGGAGTAGCGGTGGAATGAGATGACGGGGGAAATCGGATATCCCGGAGAAAACCCGCCCCAGCGCCGTGTTGTCCATCACAAATCTTATTTTGCGGTCGCCTGGGGTAGAATCCGGGCCGCCTTGGTGGTAACAAAGTGGTCTAACCACTCAGCCACGGCGCGGCCGCTAGTGTAAATTCTCTGCTCTCTTAGTTGCCTTTATTTTACCAGTTATGTAATGTCATTAATGCGAATAACGTCCCCATCAAACAAAAACAACTCATGAAGTGCTTTTCCCAAGTTAATTCAAAGTGTATAGCTCTTCTCCTGAAACATGTTGGATATCAAAATTTCGAAACAAGCGAGACACTTATTTTATGGTGCATAAAAGGTGGCTCGTGATAAATCGTAGCTCTTTGTCGGTATTGATAAATGTAACCTCGCCCCCCCTACCATTCTAACCACTGTTGCTTGAATAATTTGGATTGGCAGAGTACTTTACCTCCAAAATATGACAGTTGCCGAAAGTGTAACAGATATAATAATATAACAAATATGTTTTAATGAAACGTCTTAAGACTGTTTTAGCATAAACATGGGGAATTTTTTTCAGGTAAAGTGTTTTTAGGAGGGTAGGGAAATTCTTTGTAAACGTTACTTGCATCCTTAAAGGGGGCTTTGCTTAGGCTTTTAGGTGACATTCCGCAATTTATTTACGCTCTTCACACACATAAGCGCATGCGCGGACATCCTAATCCTTTTAGGGGATTGTCAGTGGACTTCAGAAGTATTCGCTGAAATCTCGACTTGGAATAGTTGGGTCAATCCAATATTTCCATTCTTAGGTACGTGTTAGAAAAGGTTGGAAAAAAAAGTTGCTTGTGAACGGCGGAAATAGCAAGTTATAATAATCACCTCATTCCATTCTCTCGTGCGATAAGCATCGTTCGTGACTAAAGAAATTCTGAAACGGCAGCGTCGTTACATAATGCCCATTTGCCATTTGAACGCCATATACAGTCTTCATTAGTGTGCTTTTATGTCGCATAAGGTCGAGATTATTGATCAATTTAATATGTGCACCATAGAGGTTAAGGCGAGTTGATTTTATCTGTTTTACATTAATATTGGAAGTAGAAGTGCTGTATGTGTGTCTAGGATAACGTAAAACTGCATTACCAATTTGCTGAATCCAGAGCTTTAGTTGCTTGATTGCTATAACGTATTTTCGACTTACTATTAATATATACCCCACATAATGAACATTTTGGAACTTTAGATAATATTCGAATCCTAAGATTTAAAGCAGTGTTAGTGCTTACAAGCTGGAAATTTAGCTCGTAAATAAATCAGTCGGTGTTTGTTCCATACTTAAAAATCAGGTTTTGCAGTTTTATAAGCCATTTGAAATCTGCTATATTTTATTTTTGAAAATATAAAATTTGTTTGATGCTTATTTTATAGAAATTCGAATATTCCTCCTACTTTGACGGAATTGATATTAGATGCCTTTTTATTTAAAGTGTATACCATTTAATCGATGTAAATATGATCCCCCACCTTCATATGCTTTGCTCTGGATAGTTATTTATAAAATGTTTTAAAGAAAAATAAAAGTACAAGAAAAAGCCTTTACGAAATGAAATTGATTTTCAAGGAACTTGATATTATGTAGGTGGGAGAAAAACTTTACGGAACCGAAAACTTGTGAGCTGTAGCCTCGATCTGTAGTCATACTTTTCGTCTGCATGTTCTGGTGGAAATTATTGGCTAATCACCACTGAGTTAACCTGGTGTAGCTGCATATGCAGCAAGAGACTGGACTTAAATTCTAACCATCAGATCGATTCTTGGTTTTCTGTAGCTTTTTAAGATAATGCATCTGTAAAATTCGACCACTAATTGTAGAATGAAAACTTACGTTTTTAATAGTGGAATAATTTGAATTCTACATCTTAGGGAAAACAGCTTTTTTTCCACTGGGCAGATTTGAAGATCGGAGTGCAAGAACTAGGTAATAACCCAATGTAATGTTTTGGTAAAAAATAGGAAACCTTTCAACTTTGCATTTATTTGCTTGTCGTGCATCATGTTGATTTAGTAGTGTGGATATATAAGCCATGGTATATAATTCGGTTAATTTTACAGCTTCTGGTTAGCTCATAAATGTATAAAATTAGGCAAAATAAGTGTTGGAGTAGTCCATTTCTTTCAACGAAATACTTTGTGGAATGTATGATTTAGAATAGTGTAAGAGGAAAACGTGCTTTTTATACAGTAAGTTTACTGTTAACATACAATGAAGTTTGAAAATACATGTATGAGAACTTCTTTCAGAAACTCCGATATTATGTAGGTACATCTTGTAGTAAGACGTAAATTTCAGATTAAGTCTCTTCTTTCCCATCCTCTTGTCTGCGATCTCTGTACCAGGTCATTTGAACAGGAGAAATATATTTCTGAGTCAAACCCATCACATCGCTGTATTTCTTTGAGTGGTAATGAAACCATATATAGCTTATGCGCATGTAGTTTTTAGCCATTTTGTTTTTTGTCTTAAATACCGAGTGAACCAGTTAGCTCGAACAGAAGCGGTCCCTTCATTCTCTTCATAAAATAATCATATTTACTAATTATAAATGGTTCCTTATTCTTCGTTGTTACTTATTTTCTTGAATAATGGCTAAACGTGTCCTTTAGCGTCTAATATAATTTCCCGTTTAGCCTCATTACGATACATTTCTTTGAACCCGATAATGCAATAGCGTGCCATTCTTCGAGAACAAAATGACCTTTCTTCTGTTTGAGCTTCTCACTTTGCGGAAACGCTCATTACAGGGCATGAATGGAAGTCTGCCTTATGGGAATTTAACTTGTTTGAATACTGCACAATAAGCTATTCTTGTTTTGCTCTGCGCATTTGTCGCCATCGGTGTAGTTCTCTTTGTAACGTTTCAGAATTATAATATGCATTTGATCCCTTCTTTCGACAGGTTTCAAGATAAGTTTGCATTTTTTAATTTCCGGTTCCACAATAAAATGTACTCATATTGAGGACCCAAAGGTATCTCTTATAATACAAGAACTGGAATGATTTGCTGATAATCTAAGCACAGACGGCTGTATCATGCTGAGCCATCTTGGTTATTTGTTATAAATAGAATTTATGAATCTTAAGAACCTAAGTGTTTTTCTACTTGTTTTCTTACTCCATTTTCATCACATTACTTTTCCAAAT
This sequence comes from Mantis religiosa, assembly GCA_030765055.1. NCBI lineage: Eukaryota > Metazoa > Arthropoda > Insecta > Mantodea > Mantidae > Mantis > Mantis religiosa. The sequence goes on from CM060950.1 coordinate 113,778,277, forward strand.
TTAGCTTAAGGATATTACACTTTCAACAAGTGTCTGGCGGGGAAATCTAAAGGTTAGATGAAACATAATGTTAAATTCAGTAACGTAACATTCATAAGTAACTAAGTTTGAGGTTAGTTTTGCTTCTCATGGCCTCTGATTCAAATTTCTCCAAGAATAGCATACAATGGCGGCTACAACGTGAATGTACTGGCCAACAACAAATCCCTTTTACATTTAATGCAACACTACCACTACTATCTTTTATCGCAAGTGGATGATCAAATTTAGAGCTATCTGAAATGCTACAAATAGATTACCTAATCCAAGTTGGTTGAGCTGCCTCTCTGAAGTTCCCTGGTTAAACTCCGTTATCAAGATCTTGGTAAACATCCTCTTTCCCGTGTATTAAGTGATATATATGAGAAAATTATGCATGCTGGCAATAATTTCTTCATTATGACTGCGTTGTGATACACTTTGTATGTTTCAGTTACTCTTTCTTGCCTCATCATTTTTAAAAATTCCGGTATTTGCATTCCATTCTTATTTCGTTCTTTTTGGCGAACGATTGTTACTTTCTGGTTGAAATTGGGAATGTTGCTCACAAGCATTTTTTCACAAGAAAGCATGGCTAATGCAGCCAATCTTTGTTCGTGTATTGTACTTCCTAGAAATGTTTTTCTACGCTTAAGGTACGAAGAGCATGTTTCAGCCTCTGATGACATTGACGTTGTGACAACGCAATTCTGGTTTTGAAAAATAAACTTGCAGTTTACTTTTTAATGTTTTCTTCAAAGAGTAGATATACTTCCGCTAGTTCCTTGATACATTTCAGGGAAAGTTGTTTGATACTGTGACTTTGTGGGTTCGTGAAATTAAAAGTGCAATTGCATAACTCAACAATGTTCTTTATTTCCACTAAATTACAGCCGGAACACTTGCCGATTACACAGAATTACGTAATGCACACAATTACAATTCGCCAGTTCGTCTGTCAAAGGTCCACTGCACTCGCAGGTCCGATGCACGCTCACAGTCTTCTTGTCCGGTAACTCGCTCGGCGCTCCTCACGCTGCTCGCCAAGAACTAACTCTTCTCCGGCCCGGCGCATCGCTTATATAAGACCAACTGACCTATCTAGAAGGTTCCGGGTTAGATGAAATATCCTGGATGTTCTAGAACTCAAGGGGAGGGGAACGAGACGGCACAGTGATGTTTTTCCAGCCACCCCTCGTTACCGCTATAAGACAAATGGGTGGGCGTGATCGAACGCCTCCTGTCCGGCCCCACCACCGGCCGGCTCCACAGGAAGTCCCGACGTTCGGGTGAGAATACAAATCAAACTTATCAACATCACCAGTCTGGAAGCTATAGTGATCTGAAAATTGGAACCTCTTTGGATTTCCAGGAGAACTGTGTGCAAACTTCCAAAGCTTTTCTTTAGATTACTTGGCTCCTTTCTTCCTTTAGCAGGTGATTCATTTTCTTATTCTACTGCTTGATAATGCTATCAATTCCATCTCTGATGCACTGAACGCATTACTTGCATTTCTGTATTGTTCAATAATATGTTTAGCATTGACTACTTTGCATTTGAGAGAAAGGTTGGTTCACTCAGAAGTTAACGTCAGGAAGAAGCTTGAGATTTGGTCTCTGATCTTTTTTAATTTTGTGCTATTTTGTCCATAACGACAACGAGCTCTGCTGTTTTTATGCAACGTGTTTACACAGCGAGAAGAAAATTCCGTCCTGTTTGAGATGGTCTAGGGCTCTAGGCATTCTGCTTTCATTATTTCGTCGAGTACTTGTATTCTCTCTGGAGAGATCGAAAAAATGCACGAAGAGAGGACGCAGGACAAATTAAACTTAACTATTAATTTGAGGTGCTTATAGTAACCGATAGAAAGCAAACTTGGCTAAAGTTTTTATACAAAAGCCTAATTTTCAGAAAAAAGGGTCCAAATAATGCACCTTTTTACTAGTTTATTTACAAACTTTCTTACTTCCTCTCAAAGGTGCATTAAACAAAATAACCGAATACTTTTATTAAAAATAAAAGCTTCATATTTTAGAAATAAATTAACTTTTGAAAAATAAATTTCGGTGAATACAAAGTTAATCATCTTTCTACAATAATTTAATGGTTAAGATTTCAAATGTGATATTTTTATGTGAATATTTTTAAAAATGCATCGCTGTAGCACAGTCCCCTATAATGCTTTTATAATAACAATAATATATAAATAAGAAAATCAAAATTGAAATAAATAATGAATATTTGAACAACCATATAAGTTGATATACTGAAACATCTCAGAGAACTGACTTATTGTGTGCCATAACTAGTATAAATTTCAAGATATATTACATACTGCTGATTTTCACAGATGCGGTACCTCAACTGCACAAACACCAATGAATCGGTCCATAACGTGGTCGCTGTAATCCTTTTGTCTTCTGTGATCAAATAATCGTCAGCTTCCCCCCCCCCCTTTTTTAACCTTTATATATAATCCTACAGTCCGTGGATTTGCTACTGCTTTTGTTTCCCTTTCTGCTCCTTTCTGCTTCTGCACCTGGGATTCTCTCGTTTACTTCACCCCATTTGTATTACATGAAATACTCGTATTTTATTGAATGCCAGCTTTGGGTTTTCCCTTATGTATTTACCCTTGTCACTTTGTTTTGTTTCATTTTCGTTTTAAAAACAACGTTCCACTCTATTAGAATTACCGCAACTCTGTTACAAAAGAGTTACATTTTGCTGGTTTTCTACGCTTGTTTGAATGTGCTGTGGGGTCCCTTAGGTTTCTCCAGTCTTGCCATTTCAGTTGAATACCACACACCTTAAGTGTCAACGAACTCCGCACGTGTTTAGTTGCTGTCCCCTTGCTTTTCAGCAGAAACACAAAACGCTTTAAGATAATTTTCCATTTATGCCTCTTACCAGGGTCAACTTTATCTGCTGCGTATTTACAGTAAGTGGTGGAAGTATTGTAATCGGCTAAAAAAATTTGATGTCCAAATTTTACCGGCAATACATGTTTTGAGATCCATGGGCAAAAACATTGTATATTGTGTGTGTGCGTTCGCGTATGTGTGTTGTTATCCTTTATTCATCCGCATGTTCCATTACATTAGTAATATTACATGTTCTGGTTTGCTTTCTGTACCATTTGTATTCCTTTACTAACAAATTATTCTTTTGGATATGTGGTTCGTTTGCTCAATGAAAAAGTTCAGTTGTACACTTTCCGGATTGATTGTTCATATTAACTCGGGTCTTAAAATGTTATGTTTCAGATTGATTGTGCTCCAATTCACTGAAGTCGTTTAGATACTGGTGGTGGTTTATCTACTGGCCACTTCCCTCCTTTCTTGCTTATTTGCATCCTTAGCTTTTCCTTTGTTCTTCCATTGATTGCAGTCATAGAGGATGTGATCTCTCGTTGGGTCTCCTCTGCTGCAGGTGCATGTACGTATATAGCCCCACAGCCTTGCGTAGTCTCCTCCACCTTAAAACTGGTGTTTATTACTAATTGTAGCTCTGATATGTATTGTTTAGTGAGAGTAAGCACTGCTCACTTTAAGCTCAGCATGCACAATTTGTTTATTCCAGCACTGATGTAGCTGGTACAGAGTTTGTCATCAGGACCCAGATTTTGTGGAGGCGTCGTGATTGAGTGGTTAGACCACAGCCCAATCACCAAGGTATACAGGGCTCGATCCCAGATGACGGCATGTGCAATTCGTTGTGGTCGAAACGGGTCTGGGCAAGTTGTCTGGTTTCCTCCTCTATTCATTCCACCAATTCCGTTTCCAGCTTGCAAAGATCACATTCCCCAGCCGGAAGGGATTTAGGGTGCTACCTACCCTCAGCTAATGCTTATTCACTCATGATGCACGTTTTGGGCCGAGGTAGGCTTTAGTCCTCCCTGAATTGCTGTACCATGGCGTTAAGTTCTAGTTTAGGACTCGGATCGTATTGTGATGTACAAATAGATATAGTTAATTTAGTCTTATGTGGAACATTTGGGTTCGTTTTCGAGAGTGTGTAAGTAGTTAAAATTATAGCTGATGTTTTGGGTATAGTTTTATTTTATTACATCGCTGCCACGAGAATTTCAAGGAGTTTTCACATGAGTCTGATACTTCCCTTGTCAGCTGGTGCTTTATCGAGGATCTCCAAAAAGAAATGTAGATAAATAAAAACGGATTTTTACCCAGCAAGGCACGTTCTATCAATAAGATGACGCCGATCGATCTACCGTTTGAAGAGGAGTTGAAGAAATATTTGTAGTAACGATCTCTCCCAGCGTAAGCACCAGAAACTGCATGGAGAAATAATGAAAATCTGGAAATTTCCCTTCTCCGCTCCTCATGAACATTCTTGAACTCTGAATAATTCTAGTTGTTTATGTAGGTCAGCTAGCTCACACGTCAATCATCTGAGTTGGCGTATGCGTTTCTGATGCGATACCAAGTGCGGTTCCTAAGGGGTAGTTTGACCACAGAATACTGTGACATACTGTCTACTGTCGTATTTTATAAGCTACTTTCTAATGCTTAGCTATAATAAGTAGAGGAAGTGTAGTATTCTGCCAAATATCTTGATACCGAGGTTTCAGGAGAAATGCATATTATAAGACTTGCTGTGTGTCTGTGAACAGGATACCTTAAAGACGAAATGCCCATTAAATCCTAGATTTAATAATCACGTTGAGTGACAAAAACTAAAATATAGTAAAATAAAATAAAAATCTTCAATAGTATACACTAGTATCTAATTTCTAAACCAAGGCACATATTAAAAATCCTTATTTATGAACAAATCCAAATGCAAAACTCTCAATCTTTTACATACTAATATAGTATCTAAATGACTAAGTTACTATACTGCTGTAATATAAACAATAAAAACTCTCTAAAGTATCCAAAAAACGCCTTCCATTAACCCAAAACTATGAAAACCCCAATAAATCCAAATGCCCTTTTAACACATTACTCAAAATATTTCTCACAACACACATAGGAAAAACATACAATTATTTTATACAGTTCATAGTTAACTATATATTATAACCATTTCTTTGATCAACATAACTATATTCAGTACCAAAAATTAATCTTACTAATAAATTAAAATATCATATCCTAAAATAATTTAATATACTCTCAGAATTACACACTATTTATTAACAAAATAAAAAATTTTAATTACAAAGAAAAATGAACATAATTAAATTTTTTAAGTTACTTAATATTATTTATTAACGATAATACCAAATGCTATAAAATATTCATAAAGTAAACTAGATCAGAAATAAAATATCAGTTATTTACCAATTGCCAACTCAGTATTAAAATTCAGAATAAATGACTAAGTATTTAAATCTTCTAGATGATCAAAAGAAAAGAAAATACTTAAAACTACTACATAACTTTTATCTAAATCAACTTAAATCTCTTCAAAATTCATACGTATGACATCTTTCTGCTACTAATATATTATGTAATTTGTTTCATACAACCAACAATGCTCTATTCAAACTTCCACCACCTACAATTATAAATACTTAAATCTTTCATTATCAATCACATAGACTTATAAAATACTGGCAACTTCCAATCAATGTAAACAATTTAATTTTTCCTCCTATTAATTCAAACAATCATTTCCGTTCTAGTAAGCCAAAAACATCATAAAATCATATCATTCAAATCAAAATTTTGTCAGTTTTATAAATAAAAAATCAAAACTTCCCAATAAAAGCTATAAAAATATAACAATTATGTATAATCAAATGATTTTTTTGAAACCTCTAAATACCGTTATCCTGTATAACACTGGTATATAGTGTATAAATTATCTAAACTAAGCTACTAGAAGTCGCAGGTTAAGAACCTAAAATATATGCACAGTACTCATTTTAGTGGCTTGACTTTTCAGTCTAGGTATCGCGTTGCTCTTTGAAGCGAGTCTATGGTTACGTAGATATTCACATGGCACCATAATGGCACCAACTAACAATGTGTGGTTGTGTTATTCCCATCAGCATCTGTGCCTGGTGAGATGAGAATATTAGAATATTTTTCGCTCTTGGAATTGTACCCATAATGCTGATTGCACAATTTACGAGACTATACCGTGAGAGCGTCCTTTAAACTGTCTACATAACAGCCTTTTGATCCTTTACTATGCAGCATACTGGTAGAGAGCATTGAGAACTTGACAATACAGCACTGCGCCTACGTGCTGGAATGCTATTTTCGAGCCGAAACGCTGAATACAGAGGTTTATCAATAAGATATGAACCGCTGCATTGATGATTTTCTAGACAGATTTCTGGAATTCCAAGACCTTAAAACAGACATAAGGGTAACCAGGAATCGTTTATGGTACTTTAATATGGCATGCCACATTGGTATACAAAGTATTTATGGTGCAAACATTCATTATTGCTGGATATTTTATTGCGCATTTTTATCAGCTAGGTACGTGCCTTGTTAATTTCGCACCTCCCCATATACGATTAGGTGTTTATTACTTTTTAAAACTGCTCAATTCCTTTGCCGGAAGTTCTTCTGATAAACCGCAGAAAGTAACTAATGTTGCGCGCTTAATGGAAAGCTTCCTGAATACAAAGCGCAGACTTGAATAATTGCGCCAAGTTCCTCTATAACATTCGACCTAAAGAGCCCTCAATGCAGCGACGTCATGCGCGACCATCGAAGGAACAACTAAAAATGAACACCCAGTATATATTAATAATAATAATAATAATAATAATAATAATAATAATAATAATAATAATAATAATAATAATAATAATAGTATAATAATTAATAATTAGGGAAATATATATAATTTCCCTTCTCTTCTCGAGTTAAATATTTCCCACGTATTCCTCTATCAGTTAGAATTTGCAAATTATGTTTCTCTTAAATGCGAAGTTAATTTGTTTTTGTTTTTCCTCGTGCAAGAACATGGAAGTTCAAAACCATCACATAACGGCATGCTCTTTTAAAGTCCGTAAAGATAAAATAATGCATTTATGTAAGAGTGGTTGGCAGAACAGTGAGTAGAGAAAGTCATGGGAGTGCCACATTTTTAAACCTATGCTTGTACCTACTTGCATCCGATGGGGGAAAAGATGAGAACTCACGACTGTTGTGATCGTTGATGAGCCGATTAGGCGTGGTGCACGTACATACAAAAGCACATTGAATACGTCAGGTATACCACCGGACGTTGAACCACGTATTCTGTAATTCGAGTGTGACATGCGCGTAGGTGAGCATTTTCCTAAAAATGGCATGCAGCTCGGTTCCATGTGGGCTGCGAACCAACCAATCAACCGGACGTGGACACTGCTCAATGTGACCAAGGTACAGATCTCGCCTCTGCTACCAAGCTGGTGCATTGAGTGGTTTCCAGCAGTTATTAAATTCATGGCAGCACATGGCCTAGTAGTATTTGAACTAAGAAAGCAAACGCCTTATTTGCTGAGTTATCTAATTGGTGCAAAGAGGTACCAGATTTTAAATTTTAATGCTAAATTTTATATTCAGTATAGCACTCCGGTAAGTGTTATCCATAAAGTGCCCCAAGCCTTTACACCCTAGCTTAGTAAAGCTTAAACATTTGAAATACGCGGTTTTCTATTATTATTTCTACCTTAATGTGCTCCATCGAAGAAACATTATAGAACCCACGTTCTTTCCACTAGGTTAGCGTGCAACTTCGTGTTAGAACATGTTTCCAGCCGGCGCCCCTCCTGAAGCTTGGAGTTCTAGGTCCTCTACGGTAATTACATATACATTTTACGGAAACAATTGAAAGTAATGTATAACACAATAGATGGTCTTAATATTCATAGTATCAACAAGAACTACGCGATACGTCCCAGAAACAAAGACGTAAATCGACGTCATGTCCAAGATTAAGACGTAAAGGGAAGTTCAAATATATGAATACAGATGTACAGAACAACTCTCGTACATAACAACTTTCTCTATTTTTATTTTACTTTTACTTTTTTCCGATGTCAAAATTTCGCCAGAAATAGGTTTTCTACTACGCCCCCCCCCCCCCAGAAGCATTTTGGAAACACATGTGTTTGTGCGTGCCCGCGCATGTCTCTTTCTCTCAAAACAGTATATTTACAAAACGAAGAGTCAGTTAAAACCCAAACGTGTTATTTAGCGTCTTCCAATGATGCGATATGATGATTTTGACAAAAAATGCCTCTAATATGAAATTTAACTGTATTGGAACACCGCAGTGAAGCGGAACAATAATATTATTAAATTGTAGACGAATCGTATTTATTGCGCATTAGTTTCACTTGCGTACCTCAATATAGGTACGTAAGTGAAGCTGATGTGTAATAAATACGACTTATCTACAATTTAATAAATACCTCTAATAGTTTTGCTTAAAATGTCATATGCTTAAGATATTTTCATGACAAATAAAATATATACCTTGCGCTTCCTTGGAGTACCCTCTGAAGTCCTTAATTCTGGGTGACTTGCATAACTGGTAAACCTTTGCAAGTGTTGGTCTCTTGCATATATAGCACACGCAAGTTGCGTATCTATTATAACATTCCAAACACACACACACGCACACACACATTATATATGTATATATTAAATTTGACCAAACATCTTCTGATATTCATTAGTGATTTGAATCAGTTTTCAAATACTTTTCTCAAATAGCAATATTTTGTCTGGAAATTAATTGTTCTTCCACACTAGCAGTGTGAAGCAGAGCCAGACTGAAAAAATTCAATGCCATAGCCGGGATTTGAACGGCTGAACGGAAACCAGAAGATCCGTGCTTCAAATCCCGGCAATGGCATTGAATTTTTCAGTCTGGCTCTACCCTTTAATATATTGTCTGTTTGCATTTTTTCTAATCTCTTGTCCAAGCAAAGAACGGAGTTTCAAGTCATCACATAGCAATTCCTTTTACTCCTAAATGCATAAGTACTTGGTATGAAGAGGAAAAACGAAAGTAAATAAAAAATACAGGAGCCTGTCAAACTGCATGCTTGACTGTATGATCTGTTATGCTTGGTTACCAGAAAGAGAATGCTTGATGCACTAAAGATGAGGTATTGCGACAAGATAATGTCATCAGTACATCAGACAAGATTGGGTATCATTGGTCTACATTGCAAGCATATTGTCACACAACCGAGTCGGAATCGAAGACGGAGTGACCTCAGCGTATATTACAGACAAATGGGGTACTACAAGGAGACCGTATCAGCCCTCTTAACATCGTCACTGCTGACATAGTTAAAATAGTAACAGGCCTACCACAAACAAATATGATTATGTATGCGGACGACAGGGTGCTGGGCTCACCAGACAAGGAGGAACAAGTAGCGCTTGAAAGATTGCAAGAGTGGGCGGATGACAAATTTGTCATTAACGAGACAAAGACCGTGCATGTGGTATTTCGCAAAGGAGGGCGAGTACCCCTAAATGGTAGTCTAAAGCTTTATGGAACTTCATTACAGTAGTAAATAGCTTCAAATACCTAGGAGTCACATTGGAACCGACAATTTCATCATTCAGGAGGCACATACAAGACAGAGTAGCCACTGCCACCAAAGCCATGTACGATATAAAGAACCTGCAATTACTAGCTCTCGACACAACAGTGATCTTGTTTCGGGCGAAAATGATACCGGCAGCAATGTATGGTGTAGGACTAATATGAGAAGATATAAAAAGATGACCTTAAAAGGCTGGAGAAAGTAAAAACGAGGTATCTAAAGAAGATGCTGGGTGTAGGGAAAACATCAAATCCCCGACTGGTTTATGAGCTTACCAGGGATACTTTCTTCTTGGAAGGCATACGCCCGAGATATCTGCTGCCATCTACTGGCCCATATGAGGAAGTGTTAGAAGAGAGAAAAATGAAGAGGAGGGAGGTCCACAAGGACTTCTACACCTCTAGTGCAGTGTTGGAAAGATCCTGAACCAAGGAAAATAAATTCCAGAGACATCTTCATAAAACTAGCGACCCATGGCTTCCATCATGAACTATGTAAAAAAAGAAATACCACGAGCCCTGTGAAAGCTGTTCTTCTGAACTGTGCGGGAACCACTGCGAAAAATATCACATCCTGAAATGTTTCAACAGAGCAAACACAAAAAAGTGAAACATTGTGAACTTAATGCCCAATTGGGTACATCTTCTTTATTATTAGATATTATTATTATTATTATTATTATTATTATTATTATTATTATTATTATTATTATTATTATTATTATTATTATTATTATTATTATTATTATTATTATTATTATTATTATTATTATTATTATTATTATTATTATTATTATTATTATTTTTATTATTATTATTATTATTTTTATTATTATTATTATTATTATTATTTTTATTATTATTATTATTATTTTTATTATTATTATTATTATTATTATTATTATTATTATTATTATTTTTATTATTATTATTATTTTTATTATTAGATGATATTATTATTATTATTATTAGATGATATTATTATTATTATTATTAGATGATATTATTATTATTATTATTATTAGATGATATTATTATTATTATTATTAGATGATATTATTATTATTATTATTATTAGATGATATTATTATTATTATTATTATTATTAGATGATATTATTATTATTATTATTATTAGATGATATTATTATTATTATTATTATTATTATTAGATGATATTATTATTATTATTATTAGATGATATTATTATTATTATTATTATTATTATTATTATTATTATTATTATTATTATTATTATTATTATTATTATTATTATTATTATTATTATTATTATTATTATTATTATTATTATTATTATTATTGGTGTATATTTCTTGTATCATAGTGTTAACAAGCTACTTCAGGGCTTTAGAGGACATTTTATTTTTAAGGAAGCCACAGATCCCAGACCTTAATATTTTGGTATCTGTGTGGTGATGATAAATGGGAGATTGGGGACATTATTGAATTGTTACCTATATGCATATAGGTTATATTTAAAGACCTTTATAGGTTATATTTACCACACCTTATTTACCAGAATCTAGGGAAGAAATCGTAATTCTTTTATGTTTCATATAGCTGTTTCTCTATTTAAATCCACATTTACAATTTTTAGTCTTTGTAAGGTTCAATATCGAGGCGACTTCTCCTCCTCCCTTTTTCTCCTCCTGATAACTAAGCATTGATAATATCTGTACACAAAGATATATGCAACGAAAGAGAGCTACATGTTTGAATGCAGTTTTAGCTTCAACCAAAACTGATAGTGTACATTCTTAGCAAATTGGTTTAAGTGAGCCCTTACAAACAGCTTTATGTTCATTTTGCTCCTCTTCAGGCAGTTTTTAACTATATTCGAAGAATTTCTTCGTTATGCATTTTCAGAATTTGACGAAGGAAATCAAGCTCTGAAGCTGATCACTAAATTATCCAGGTGCTCAACTATGTTATGTTTAATAGACTCTTTAAATTACTCCAATATTAGAAATGTTCACAGCTCGGCGATAGTTTTATAGTTTCTGCTTGAATTCTGTCAACAAAATCCAGTATTTTCATACTACCAACTCATATTGAGTGTCAATATAAAACGAATTGCTTTGTGGGACACCACAGACAATCAAGAAGTCGTTCTATTGACCACATGGAAATTAAGTATTACTCGGAAGTAGGCATAGCTCTTCTTGCAATTGAAATAATAATAATAATAAAAAAACATTTGTTCCAATGTACTTGTGTATGCAAAGGTAATTGCGTATATGGGGTTCCAATTTTTTCACAGTTTTGACAGTATTCAAATTCAGAGGTGGAGACCTCATTAAGTACTTTTTTTTAAAAAAAAAAGCTGTATCATGTGTGTAGCCAAAGCTTCCTTGTGAATTTGGGATTTATTCTCACATCACGGCACGTTTTCGTTCCTACTGTCGCAAATGCCTCTGAACCTCCAAATGACAAATGCTTCATCCGCTTGATATGTCAATTATTAATAAGTCTTATTTGTAATTTTGTAAAGAAATGACAGCGAGGTAAATAATTGCAGTAGCATGCGTATGATGAAATTAATACATCGTGTAATTATTAAAGGTTACATTCATTAGCTAAGCAATGTAAAATTTCGTCATGAAGTCATTAGCAGGTGTCACGTTAAGGAAGGGCCAATAGTGTAAGGCTGTATAGAGAGAGCAATTATCCCAAGGGTATTCTGGTAAGACCGTTATGTTCAGCTAGTCAGACTATTGCCAAGGCACATGGAGATAATTCTGAAAATTAGAGAAATTCTTGGCATTTTAGGAATACGAATTAACATTTTAGAATTGGCGATATGTGCAAGAGTGGGGTGGAATTCAAGTTAATAAACGAGCTTGCACTTATAAAATTCGCGTCTTTTCCTTCGTGTTTGCAGTCTTGGAAAAGCGTTCACTTGATGCATTATCGGCCGCTCCAGTGCTTAAAGACCGCGCTAGATTTATGTGCATTTAGTGGTTACTTCAACTTCATATTTCTGCGACTATCAGCAACATACACTTAGCATTGTTATTATTGAAACGTGTATTTTTAAACTTGAAGTCTGGATAGGTCAAAAGTTAGCAGATGTCATTCAGTAGTTACCATGGTGAGTAATGAGATTAAGAGACCTTTTCGTGCTTCAGTCTCAGCGACGACAATGCACTTTAGATAGATCATTAAATGTATCCTCCATCTCTAGTAAATGTACCTCAACTTAACTAGTGCTGTTTATCCTCGCATCCATCCACGCGTACTCAGAGATCAAGATTGGAGTCGGCTGCAAAAAGTGACGCAGCATCAGTATCAAGATTCTGTATCAGAAAATCGTTCTGAATGTCTTTCTGCCCTCTTGTAAATTTCGCAAGTCCCCAGTTTAGAAACCGCTGTAATAGAAAGAATGCTAGAATTTCAGTATGCAGTTATTGAAGCAGTTAATGTGCTCTTTAAATGTGTTGTTTTAATGCTTTTGCTTGAATGTGTCTGTGGTATTGCGGTTAACATTAATAGCTGCGAGTCACGCACACTCTGGTTCAATTTACTCTTGCGGGATGTAATTGTACCCCTAGGAATATGTACCTCCATTTCGGTAATGTAGGTGATTTCTTTTATCTTCCGTCCTGCACATTTTGTGATTTACTTGCACCATGTTCGGGAGCAGCTCACGTCCGCCATTCCAATGTATAAACTAGTAATGGCCATATTGGCTTAAATCAAGCTTTCCTAACAATATGCTGCTCTATACTGATGTTGATGAACTTGTAATAGTGAGGTAAGATTCCATTCACTAAATGTTTCCGGCGTAAATTCATATAAATGCTTGATTATTATTGGCAAAGCCTGTACACCATTGTTGGTCCCTTGAACACATAACGGAAAAGTGCCCCAGTGGACCTATAAACAGACCAAAAACATTCGAAGGCCGGTTTTCCGAAACAAATCCAAAGTCACTGTTCGTGACAAAAGTAACTGTGCTGAAATATCCTTTTTTTTTTAGTGGTACTTACGAATATATCCCTCTATCCTGTCTTATTTTGTGGTCGTGTTCGATTCAGCTAGGTTTTGTATTCTCTGGGGTCGACATTCATATTTTTGGGATTTGAGACACCATTCTTCATGGTTTTTATTATAGATATGAATATAAATCTGGACCTTATTTACAGAAGCATGTACCTGTATTCAGTGTACTTTTTAAACAGGTATTGTCTCAGCCGTCCCTTTAGCTTGTAATAGCGTTGCTGCCTCGGGTGCTAGGGGAACCGGTTCGATTCCTGATACAGGCAGTGGGATTTTTTCCGCGCTGGGAGGCCTGATATAGGGGGCGCAGTCTAGGTTACTAAAAACACAAAGATGACTGATGCCGCATGTCAGGGCGATCATAGATCTAACTTGAGCTACTAGATATATAGTCAGGTTTATCATCAGACAACCTATTTAAAAACGCGCCCATTTCGGTCTTCTGCTTATGTTACGAGTCATTGTCAAGCATGTAATACCTACTCTGTAATATTGCCCCCTTCGGTGAAAAATTTGAGGGTTATCTTCCTTCTCCCTTCTCTCCGTCATAACACTTATTAAAGCCTTATGGCCTGGGTGCGCTTCAAGTGTTAAATTAGGCATTGGGCCACTGATGTGGGCTTACGTTGAACACTTGTTAGATTTTTCAGATTATTACACTGTAATAATATGAAGAACAAATAGTTCTGTTTTAGCATAGTTTCGGAGTACCTAAATTAATCTAAACTAAGCATTTAAAATGTGTTAGTTTCCTTCTGCATAGATCTGTCTAAAAATAACGTTAACCATTTTAGCTAACTGCATAGGTAAAAATCAAATAACTTAATAGTGTAACCTAATAATTAATGAGACACTTGTATAATTGACCTAATTGAAATAACGATAACTAGTACAATATAGTAATATAATAAATATTACCAGGCAATATTGCTAATGACTAATGAATTTAACAAGATTCTTGACACTTATCCCAAAATGGTGAAAAATGTTGGAAACTGCTCTTTAGTAACCTCTCCTAACCCAGGCACCCTTGGTGAGCCAAGCGGTCTAACCGCTCAGCCATGTCGCGGCCAACCACTGCAATGCCGTGCCATATCGTTCTCCGTTTCACCCAAACGAACAGTAAAATAGTTTTGTTTATTTTTGCATTTGAGGTCTATTGCATACCCTTACTCTCACACTTCCATAGAAAGCGTGAAGAAACTACATTGAATACCTGTGCGTGTTATGGCTCCATTCGAGACAGTGTACCCAAACCTTAAGCGTAGAACTTTTCCATCTCAAATTTCCTTCTTTACTACTAAGAATGGGCGTTACACACACGAGAGAGAGAGAGAGAGAGAGAGAGAGAGAGAGAGAGAGAGAGAGAGAGAGAGAGAGAGAGAGAGAGAGAGAGAAGTCACTACTCTTCCATAAAAACTCTCCTTATTTGATTTCCATGTGCCTCACCAGCATGGATTTATACCTGTATGGAATGCATCCATGCTGGTGAGGCACATGGAAATCAAATAAGGAGAGTTTTTATGGAAGAGTAGTGACTTCTCTCTCTCTCTCTCTCTCTCTCTCTCTCTCTCTCTCTCTCTCTCTCTCTCTCTCTCTCTCTCGTGTGTGTAACGCCCATTCTTAGTAGTAAAGAAGGAAATTTGAGATGGAAAAGTTCTACGCTTAAGGTTTGGGTACACTGTCTCGAATGGAGCCATAACACGCACAGGTATTCAATGTAGTTTCTTCACGCTTTCTATGGAAGTGTGAGAGTAAGGGTATGCAATAGACCTCAAATGCAAAAATAAACAAAACTATTTTACTGTTCGTTTGGGTGAAACGGAGAACGATATGGCACGGCATTGCAGTGGTTGGCCGCGACATGGCTGAGCGGTTAGACCGCTTGGCTCACCAAGGGTGCCTGGGTTCGACCCCAGGCGACCGTAAATAAAGATTTGTGGACATCGCGCTGGGGTGGGCTTTTCCGGGTTCTCCGGTTTCCCCCGCCAGCATTCCATAGATTGCTCCATCATCTTTCCTATCACCTAATCTCTCTCGTACTTTCACTTCCAGCGATGGACTGATCCCTCAACCCGTAATCTTTCTGATCAGGAAACCTCTGATCGTCAGCCCGTTCTCTACGGGCCTCGAGGTTGCGCGTTTCAGAAGGCCCTATGTTCCTCTTAAAGGAAATAAAGGAATTCATTGCAGTGGTTCAGTGTTCAAGTCTGGGGATAAGACACACACACACACACACACACACACACACACACACACACACACACACACACACACACACACACAGTCATAGAAAAAGTTTGCAGCAATTCCAAAATAATCATAGCTCAGGTAGTATTTGAGATATTAAAACTAGAACTTTGACAAACGTATCGTCTGACATACAGTTTCAATGGCATGAATGCTTGTGCTAAAAGTGCAGTTCTTTCTGTTTTGCTCCCCATTTACATTATAAAGCACAAGCAAGTTGTTATTTATAAAAAAAATCGTTTAAGATTTCACTGCAGACCTATGGAATGGTGTTGCTTCGCCGATGGCCATTTAAACCCTTCAGGGGCCGGAAACGGATACCCAATAAACAGAACAGGACATTTAAATTGTTAAATGCTGTAAAAATGCATCATAAATACAACTCCGTATCTTCCGTATTTATTAAGTTATTTAAACGAAACAAAAAGTGGTTTAAAACTCATTAAAGGCAGTATAAATCTACAGTAACAATAAAGTAGAGACTACATTAATAAATTGTTGAAATTTCACTACTTTGTTTCACTGTAGCAAAAGCCATTCTTTGTGCCGAACGCGCCTAATGTTTGAATCATTTTGTTTTGTGTGTATACGAGCCGATGTATGTATAGCTACGCAAGCAACTTCTCCGGTTCAAGTTTAGTTTATTTATGCTATACCAAGCGATAATCATACGAGAATATATTGCGTTACACACTCACACACTGGAAAGAAAACCCTCTGTCAGCATCTGTTATTACAGTGTTTATCAACCAAGGTTTCTAGTAGCCTTATGCAGCTGTTTTCGCTCTGTATTTTAGTTATTTATAATCTGTGTTCACAGTGATTTCTTATAGCTGTCAAGAGCTAAATGAATGACACATATGGAATTGTTAAATTTAAATGTTAACCATGGCTTATCCCCGTAATGTAGCAAATCAATTAGCTTGGGTATGATGTGTACAGGCTTGTGATATTACTGTAGAAAATCTGGAAGATTTGTTGTACGATTGTGAAGGAGATGTTTAGGACATACGTAGCAGTGACGTGTGCTGGTCTACAGATGGCATGCTAGCTACTCCATTGTTTGGGGAAATGGCGGGTCAAATATGGGTGATGCGGATCAGCTATTACTAGCTATCCCTCTTTACGGAAAACAGTTAAATGGTAAAAGAAAAGTATTTTATACCACTGGATGTAACTATGCACAGTTGTTTAGTAATTTTCAGAACTGTAAATTCATGCAAGACATTCATCTACCTGTACTTGCGCGTATAAAGAGCTCGTAACCTAATTGAGTATTATAATACTCAGAGGCCTCTTTATACTAGGGCTAGGAAATTCACCACGACATCACCCCTCATACTTGAGAGAAAACTTTCCTAAAAGATACCACCCACAACCAAAAATGTCGCAACCATTTCGAAAATCTGTAGTGTGTTGCGAAAAAGAAGTTCGCAAGGAAACCAATATTATTTGGTGTGAATCTGCAGATGTGCCCTTGGGTGTTTATCTAGTTTTGGAGGTGTACAATTCAAAAAGAAAGCTTTAAGGGTACGTTTACATTCCTTACAGAACTAATTTAAATTTATTGTAAAATAGCAAGATTAAAATAATTGGCGTTAAATGAGCATTAAATGCATGTATGCGAAGGACGTCTATACACGTCCATATCGGTTTGGGGCATTTTAACTTGGACGACATATGACGTCCATATCGGTGAAAGGGTTAATGTGGAAATCAAAAAAACTGGTCAGTCGCCTGCAGGTTCCATAGATAAAGAGCCTTGAACCCTCCATTGACTAGGAATGAACAAACAATACGTGAGCAATTCATTCTTTCGAATCGTGACCCTAGATTCCTTATGAGGGATTGTACCTCCCCGGCTCATGAGAATTGTCAGGGAGAGCCTTCTGGCGCAATCTTTGGTCTCGCAAAGTGCGCCGAAGCGGATGTAGAAGGGGCGGTATGCCGATCACATGCAGCCAGCCCCATTACTACACTTTGTCCAGGATTTACTGTGTGAACGGTGGTAGAGCATGCAGCGGCCATGCTAATTAGGACTTTTTCTCCAATAAATTGTCATTTCTGTCGTTAAATTTGCGTACAAACTTATTAGCTCTACCTAATATACATATGATAATTTCCACAAATCCCGGATGGTATATACATCGCTTTCCTATGCAACAGAACACCATTTTAGCAATCGAGACATTGGTATCAACATGATTTCCATTCTCGCATAAAATGAAAGCAGAATTTTAAGTCAACTTCTTTTCGATCGCTCTCAGGGATAAATAATTTTCCTTTTGCTCATGTGTAGAACACGATCCGCGCATAATTGAAACCGCAATTGAAAACTGAAATCTAAATGGTGAGTTGAATAGATCTTTATCCTATCCAACCACTTCATACTTGTTTTAAAATATTTTCCATAAAATTCGTGTAGTATCTTAGATCCTTTTGTATACTTTGTAGGCTGTAAATACATTTGGCAACACATTCAGATGATCGTGTCTTCACACGATCAGCTATGCTATTTCTGAAGCAGTAGGGGACTTTCAGTTCTGTCAGCCGATAGTTTTCTATGAAACTTAGGATTAGATGGCCCCAATCCTTGAAGTACCACCTGAATTTGCTTGTACAAAATGTCCTTGACTACAATAGGTTCATTGTGAAATCGTTTGAACCCACAGCTTCTTGATGCAATGCATATGATGGTTTCTTAATGTTTCACCATGTTTCATCCATAGCTGTGAATGTGTTGTCATTAAGTTATGTTTTATTTATTCTCTGTAAACGCAACCTTTATTCCATCATTCGGTGAACATAATTGTCCTTGATGATTTATATATTTATCTATCTATAATGTGTAGTTCCGAGAACTAGAGCACTCCAGAGAAAATCCGGGCTGACGTCAATCTCTATCATTCACATGACTGGAAAACTGTAGTGATATGAACAAAAAAATACCTTAGAATTTTTTGTTTTAAAATATTTGGTTATTTTATATATGTATTTTGGAAGCTATTATTTTCATTAAATGCCAGCTGTGATTCTGTCGCATCTTATGTTTGCTTACACATCATGCTTGCAACAACAATGAAACTTAATACTGCCATTTTCACAAAGGGATAAATTTGCGTACCTTTTTAATAATGTGAAGCATTATAATAGTGTATTTTATTCTGCCAATAAACGAATGAAATATTCACCAATACTTAGTTGCAAGAATTGTTTACTGCATTCTTTGATAACGCTAACAAGCATGTATTGGCCTCCCTTCAGGATATACAGAACTTCCATTGCCCGATCCTAAGCGTGTACGACGCCAGCTAGTATATCCTGACCTGCATTCGGAAGAAGCCAATACATAGTCGAACTTAATTATTTGGAACATTTTAAATTCGCAATTCTGAATATTTCGAACGTTTAGCATGGTCCATTGTTAACTCAATGCAACACATTATTTAATAATCTTCTGCAGTTCGGCATCTTGATGTAATTTGCAATCAGATTGTAAGATATAAAGGTCAAACAAGCTTGTTAAATAATTCTATGAAATACTGTACCATACATCCATCAGTTAAGGTGCTAGGTTAAGAGACAGCCAAACAATTATTTTCTAGTTGCTTAATAAACTAGAAGAATTCAATATGATAGCAACATGAAGTGCTAAAAAGGAAACTCATATCTAATTTTTTAAGAAGCTTTGAATTTCTGCTTTTCTGTTTTTTTAGCATTACAAATACTGTATATTATTAAATGCCTGTAAATGCAGATATGTTTTAATTAGAACTTCAAATTTTAATTTTTTTTCTGATTTGAAAGCTTGAATTTTTTATGCTGGTGTCTTCTAATTAGAATTATCGAAGTTCGACTGTATCAAAATCCAGCAGATATGATACTTATCGGCAGATGTAAAGTAGAAGGATAATGCCTTTTCTTTATTGTTATGGAATGTTCTTGCTCTCTGTGAATGTTTCTCGAGCTCTTCTGTCACTGCAACCGCATCATGTCCTTGAATTAACCAGCAATCAGTTGCTCTATACGGTTCCTTTATGCATTTTTTGTAATAAGGGTGTTTGAAAAATAATTGCGTGATGAAAAGCCAAAAACAAGATTAAACTTTTGAGCTACAAACATAATTACGAAAGGAGGGAGAAAATTAGTTGGGTTATCAATAGAACAAATGGCTATCATTTGCTAATTTTTGCCCACCCACACGGAACCAATAAACCTTTCACAGGAACTAATAAAGCTTCATATTGTTAACAACGCAGAAAAAGTGTTAAAGGTGTTATGCGGCAAACAATCATAATTAATTAAAAATATAATAAAACTAAGTATTTTTAGAGTGCCGGAAAGACAGTCAGAAAGTGCCTTTTCCGAGGAGGGATACCTTTTTTTAAATTTTTGAGTGCATAATCTTCACCAGGCATAAGAATTTACTAAATAAATCCCTCCATATGAGAATGTTTTACCCTTAAACGCATTTGTTACTTATATCTAATTTCACGGTAATTGTTTTGCTAATATGGTATGTAGTGATAAATAAAAAATGTTAAAGGTATAAATATTAAAGTGAATTATATTTTGCATAACTTTAATAAACGACCAATCCTTGACGTTTATGTGGTAAAGGTAAATATACATTTAAGCGGAGAGTAATGTTTAGTTCCAGAAGAAATGGAACCTTTGCACTACAGTTTCTCTACACATTATATTTGGCTTGATTTACGTAGGATATTTTCAAAATACGATTGCATACCCTTCATAAGAACCACTGCCAGAAAGGAAACAGGATGTACATATGGTGTGCATATGCACTCTAGTTCATAACAATGGATATGTATGACTGAAATTTCATGAACATTTTCAAAAAAAAATCACCTTTTCCTCTTTTTAGTCTGTAAAATAGTCTGTAAAGCCTTCCTGAATCCAAAGAATGCGTAGATAGCATCCGCAAGCCAATTTTAAATGCTCTAATCTAGTTTGAAAGTTACGTGAATGCTAGTGTTAGATATGAATTCTAATTCTTTATCCTTGTTTTCTCGCTATTAAGAATTTCATCATTTTTCATCATTTAAGATGCTCCTTGCGTCGCAGTTTTAGTGGAAGACTAATGAAACTTGCTACACACGGTCATAGAGGCACACTGAATAGAAATTGCCATGGGTTTTATTGTGAGATGCACACTTTCTTTAGGTACTTCAAAACACAAAAATTTCAAATTTTGGTCGCAAAAACCATATTCTTACCTTTAAAAATTTCTGGAGGCTAAAGTTATTGGGACATGGAGAAACCTAGGGCAAATTCAAAAATGGATATATTGGGAACCTATTGTTAAAATATTAGACCAAAATTTAAGTTATTTTGTCGCAAGGGACTTTTTAGGTGACGTAACCAAAAATAAATAAATTTGACCATATTTTCCAAACTATCTAATTGAAATTGGCAAAATTTGGGCTGTATCATATCTGCACTAAGTTACAACTGTGGTATAAATCTTAAAAAGCTAACGTTATTAGTTCAGGATTTCAAATTTTCAGTCATAGGTATCCTTAAACAAGTAGCAGCTGAGGATGAAATGCCTTCACCTTCAACTGCATTTTGATTCAAGCGCAACAGGTTTGCTACCGAACCCAGATCCTCAGGTTACAGTCCCTGGCGGATCAAATTCCCAAGTGAAGTTTTGGAGGTTTCCTCGACTGAGAGGAAAAACTGAGCCATGCTGTTCTGTGTTAAGTCATGCAGTACATGTCACTTCCGCAATATAATTTGCGTTTGGTGTTTTAAAAACTCTCATTGTTGCAATTTAATATCTTATCGAATGAGAAAAATACTAGATGAAAGGAGTTGGGGTTAGGAAGAGTTAGGAAGCATGCTTAGTTGTGGTATAAAGAAACCAGGAGGCATTTGTCTTTCAACGAATAATTGGTTTAAACAAATAACTGTAATATCAGTATGAGTATAAACACGAGATTTAATGTCTATGTATGTGATAGGTACGTATAGGAATTTCTAAGCAGTTGACTACACGCAAACTATATGCCGCTACAAAGAATGTAGACAACAGCGGCTGATTAACATGGTCTGGCAAATGCTGTCTACAAAAGCTGACAAAGACTACGAGGGATGAGGGTGCTTTGCTACACATGACTTCCTTACTCAGAGTCCCAGTAGCAGTTCAACTTTTATTTCCTTTCGCCGTTGTTTTAATGTTTCGAAATTTCTATGCCTGGTGTTGGACATCTTTTCAGAAAATCCGTGAGACTAGCAGGATATTTTATTTACATTAACGACATTCGATTTCGTGCAACTTGTTAATTGTATTATTATTTATTACTGTCATTATTATAGTTATTGTTATTATAGTTATTTATTTATCAGCATTCCCTTCGAAAAAATGAATAGAAACATGTACCTAAACTTTTAAGACAAAATACCTAGTACCAGATGTTTCTTGACCGACATGACTGGCAGCCTGCCGCTTGCACCTTCTCAGGTGAGCCTGGAGCCTATTGAGTTGGGTTACAAAACATACTTGTAAGAATAGAGAAAAACGCAAGACAACTATTCATGCAACTGGCCCTATCGATATTCGAACTAAGGCTAGAAAGCCGATACTGCTTGATTCACGTGAGGACCGAACAGAGGTGCAACAGCTTCCCGGGGTACTTCCTTCGCGGACTGTACCACGAGCGGTTCTTGCTGTGTGGTTGACAACCTTCTCTGAGATGAGCACTCAGCTGTGCTTAGGAATCGAGATAACTTTAGAATGACTCCTTGGAAAAACTTCAAAACTCTTAGTTCAGAAATACTGCATAAACAGAGAGGGGAGGAGGAAACAAGGACATCATTCTAAATAAATACTGGGCCTGTTTCCCGGCGGTTATTAAACGGCAACTGTGCCAGTCACATATAAAAAATTAAAAGAATAATGGCGAGTCTATTAATACTTGAGCTAGTTTGAATGTAGACGTCCATCTGCCGGTGACATTCCTACCGCTCACTTTACTTTCAGTGTCAATAAATGTAATAGTTCACTTTTGTCACTTGTGCTAGCTTAGTGGTGAAGTGAAGGTCATACTTGAAATTTTAGTAAGATTGGGGGGGGGGGAGCTAAAGCCTTACGGGGAGTCGAAATGCCCTATCGTGCCAATGACCCATTATTTAGAAAACTATTTAAGGTAATTCGTTGAATTTTTCAAGACATACTTATCGATACTTTTAAATTTCATGAAAAATAATTAATTTATATTTGTCAAACACAGTCATGTTAATATACTGCCTAAAATAATAGTGAGTGCTTTTTCTTTAATTTTAAAAACTAACTTATATTGGGGCATTTGAGTATAATGAAGAGTAGTTGTTCAGAAAATGATGGTAAACTAGATACAGCCTAGATGTATTGTTATTTTCAGTAATGATAAACGATTTACATTTAGCGTACCTCGGTGAAAGTTACAACCAAATGAGTGGTTTATTTGGAATATTCCAATGCAGTTAAAACCTGAATACGGAAAACAATCATGAATGCCCACTTTAAAAGTTTTCTTTTTTCGCACAGTAACCGCCTCTATTAACACTCGTGAATTTCTCTCCATCATTTAGCGGCCTAAGAGCGTTCCGTTACGGTGTCTTGTCTCCCCATCCCCCAAATATGTTCATAAAGGATCGTTCTAGTTTGAGACAAAACTATTCTGTTTTTCGTTTAGGTTGTCCAGTATCCTAAGCGGCTCAATTTGGAACTTTTTACTAGAGAGGAGGCTGGCTTTATGTGAATTTGAGGAATGTGTAGGTGTATTATGAAGGCTGACTCACTCTTCATAAAATACATCAGTTATTGATGCCTGCTTTTATATGACTGTTTCATCGGGTGTTAATGCAAGAACACTTAGGATATTTTAAGTATTCGATCATTAAAAGAATTTATCAGTATACTTAAAATATACTTGTACTTAAAATATTATGTTTTGACCCGTTCATTAAATTTAATATACATTTATTTGTTTTCTAAGCCAATGCCTATAGGCTAGATGTAAAACTTTTTCTAAAAGGAGCGTCGTAAGGTCTGCTCTAACGTTTAAATGCCATTCAACATTTTCTTTCTCAACTTGTATAAAAAATGTTATTTCAACAGTTTAAAATCCTAAGAAAGTTCTAGCTATATATGTATAGTCCCGCTGCTGGAACGGTTACCATGGATTTATCTTTGGTAATAGATACCTCTCAGATAACGCACTGATTACTCCACGTAAAGTGAACATATATCTGTCATTTGTGATTCCTGCGAACTCCATTGGCTGAAGTGATGCGTTCATTGGTGCTTAGCACACGAACGAGAGGTGCGTTATTACCCCTCTCACTCTTGCAAGAATAATCAGTGCGTTATCTGAGAGGTTTCTGTTAACAAAGATAAATCCATGGTAACCGTTCCAGCAGCGGGACTATACCTGTATGTACTATTCGCATTCGAAATGTCCCGGTTATCGTCCACTCTGACGCATAGATTTTTCGTGGTTTCCCCGTTTGGCAAGCGAATGCTGGATAGATTCCTCTTTTACCACGACGTTCACGTACTCGCCACTTCCTTCGTCATCTGTCTCAAGATTTTTGAACCATGTAACCGTGTTTGGCATGTCGCGAATGAAAGGTGTATGTGTTCTCTGTAAAGGTTTCTTCCCTGGTGTTGGTTGAAACTACCCAATCAGGACCCGCCTCTTTTTGAACCCACCAGGGGGTTAGGGATTTGTGGATGTGCTCGAGTGGCGTCGAATGTGTTCGAACTGGAAAAGTTAAGTTAATCACAAGTTCTTCGATAGTTACAAGGTTTTTCAACTGGCTCATTGTAGCCGGTGTTGGGCATTTTCCTAGTGTAATGCTACATCTTTAGAAAATACTGAACCTAAATATCAAATTTGCACTTACCAAAATTTCGTTTTTTATACATGCACACATACACTTTCGTACGAAGTGATAAGATTTGTTGTATTATCAGGTCTGCCAGCTCTATTAGGAGTGCTTTATTGCTCAATTCTACCACCACCCTTGTCGTAGAGCGTACCTACTGTTTAACGTCCTCTTGCACGTACACTGAAAATGTTGATGTTTTTTATCGTGCACTATGAACCATATAATGCAAATCGCAGATACGATTTCCCTCTATATTGTCACCCAATTATCGGAAAGCACGACCAACGGCAGCTGAGAAGGGGACCAAAGGCACCCGGGCTACGCCCACCCATTTATCTCAGTCACTAACTGAGGGGATGATTAGGGAAGTGTCACTGGTCGCTGGCCGCCTCTTCCCCCTTCCCCTGCCGTCTGGAACCTTCGCGGTGATTCACTGAAACGAGAGACTTCGAGAAACTGTGATATCCCTATAAAGGCGGCTGTAGTGAGTGAGTTCAGTCAGTTCTTGGCGAACAGCGTAAGAGCGCCGTGCTAGTGTACGGACGAGAGGACTGTGTACGTGCATCGGAGAATTGTACGTAATTGCGAGAGCAAAGTGGAACTGTAACGGACGAACTGGTGAATCGTAATTGTGGGCATTATGTAATTCTGTGTAATTGGCAAGTGTTCAACTGTAAGTCGGTGGAAATAAAGAACATTTTGAGTTTGTGCAATTGGACCATTCACGAACCCACAAAGTCACAATATGCAAGGAACTGGGATTGAGAAAAAGGATTCCATTCAAATCCCAAGAAATATGAAACCCACCTGTTTAGTGACAGTTGGTCGCATTGTATGCAAGGAAGTTGGTGGACCTGCTTTCAGAAAGAAAGACAGTAGAGAATCGCTGTATGAAGAAACATGAAGCATGTTAATGGCAGCTGCAATTAGTTTTGTTTGTAATATGTTTTAGTGTTGAAATTGGTAATAGACTTAGTCAAAGTTCTTCATACGTGATGTATCAAAGTGTTTAGCAAATGATAAGTATGATGGTGTACTATCTTTGAGAAATTAAATGAAATACATCACTATAAGCGTCAGACATTTTCTTCTCCTGACTGTTGGCCGATTCTTCTGCAATACAGTCCATTTAGGTTGTGAGCTTTAATCTGACGGCCACAACTTACACCACGACGGAACATTTTGGTCCTCCGGACCAGATCTAGTGCATTTGGTGGTTAATTGTCAGTGAAATTGTACTGGGACTGGAACTTTTTAAAATATTTGGTGACGCTTATGAAATGAGCGCGCTGCCATTTTGTCGAAAATTGGAAGTTGACGTCAGAGCATGAAGAAAGCGGATGGTACACGATGTTGGCATGCTACTACGTAGTAAGATTGATGCACTGTAACGGCTTCTACAGCTTCAGGAGCTCCAGGTTTGAGTTTGTTTTAGTAGCTAAGTAGTAACCTACCATACTGGCTTAGGTTAATTACAACCATTGTACTTTATATTCTTCTTAACTTTGGTGAATTTTATTCCTACAAATACATTCCTATTCTTTGTTTCATCTCATCACCTAGATTCGTTGATTTCAACTGTTGTATTGTAAACTTTCAGCATGGATGAACAAATTAAGAGGAAATTAATTACAGCTCGAGCAGTAGCTAAATCTTGTAAATTTTGTTGAACAATTTCAAGCAAGTTCAGATATTTATTTGATAAATGTAAGAATGGAAGGTTGGCCCAAAATTAGAGATAAATTTGAAGATGCTCAGTCACAGAATTATTTGAAGAGGATGAAAGCCATGCTGCTTATAGAGATGCATTTGAATTAGCTTACTATGAAATAAAAGCAAGAATGGCTAAATTGATAGCACAAAGTACAGAGAGAAATGCTGAAAATGATCCCTGTAGCCATTCTCTTTCAACTTCAAGTGCTAATAAGAAAACAATTAAATTGCCAACAATAAAATTACCTTCATTCAGTGGAGATGTAACCACTTTTAAGCACTTTTTTGATACATTTGAGAGCTTAGTTGTTAATAATGAGTCTCTAGATGATATTCAGAGGTTTCATTATTTGCTATCGCCGCTTACTGGCGAAGCACACAATTTGATAGCTAACATTCCAGTTACAAGTTCCAATTTTGATGTTGCATTGAAAACTATCTGCAATCGTTATGACAATTTACGACTTATTGCTTCTGCTCATCTTGCACATTTGTTGAATTTACCTGTAGCTCATAAGTCATCAGCAATGGAACTAAGGGCACTGATAAATCAAACCATGAGTAATTTAAATGCAATAAAGGCATTAAACTTAGACATTTCATTGGATGATCTGATAGTGTCACAACTAGTGCTAGATAAGTTAGATACAGTGGTTAGAAAGCAATTTGAAGATACTTTAGATGCAAATAAGTTCCCTTCTCTACAGGATCTTATTAACTTCCTAGAAGGAAAATGTAAATCATTAGAAATAGTAAGTTCTAAGTTAAATACAAGTGGCACAAGCAATGTTAATCCTCACTCTCAGAAAGCTACAAATCACAAACACACATCTAGCTTTCCACAGACTTACATTTCTACAACAATAAAGTGTGCATATTGTAATAACGTTCATGCATTACAAAAATGTAAAGATTTCAGACAAGCTCCTGTTTTGGGATGCAGAAAAGTTGTTAAAAATGCCATTCTGTGTTTCAACTGTTTGCTAACAGGTCATATAGCTAGAAAAATTCAAATCAAGCAATTATCACTTTTGTGGTACAAAAAAACCATCATACTTTAGTGCACCTTGATGATTCTTAACAGCAACACACTAGTAATGCTGAAGGTTCAGCAGACCCAAGCATCTCATTAAGAGATAATGGCATCAATAGTTAATTGTGCATTTAAAATGGAACCTCGCAAACACATTCTCCTATCTACAGCCTTGATAAAAGTTAAGAATGATACAGGTCAGTGGCAGACCTGCAGAGCCTTGTTAGACACAGGATCACAATCATGTTTTATATCTGAGGCATGTGCTCAGAAATTAAGGCTTAAGAGGCATCATGATCCTAAACCTGTTCAAGGAATTGGAAATGCAATTTCAGAAACTAAACATGGCATTTGCATTCAAATTAAATCACTTGTAAGTGATTTTGCAATGTCGGTGGAATGTTTAGTGCTATCAAGGATTACAGAAAATCTGCCAGTAGAGAAAATTGACTTCAATGATTGGAATCTACCTCAGAATGTTTCATTTGCAGATCCTAGATTTTATGAGCCTGGAAGAATAGATATTTTATTGGGCGCAGAAGTGTGCTCATACATTCAGCGTCAAGGTAAATTACTTCGAGATAATGATCATCCTGTTATGATGGAAATAGTTTGGTTGGGTACTTTCAGGAAAATATTCAAATACTGGAAGGTCCTGTGATGCACCATGGCGGCCGGTCATTTCCTGTTTTGCAAAGACTGATGTTATATTCAGCAACAGCTATAAAGATTTTGGGAGATTGAAGAGTTGCACCAAACACCAGAAACCAAGGTTGAAATAGCATGTGAAGACCACTTATCTCAAAATATTAAAAGAGAATCTGATGGAGGATTTGTGGTTCGCCTGCCATTTAAGGAAGACCCAAAGAAGTTCGATGACTCAACGATGGTAGCCACCAGAAGGCTATATCAGTTAGAAAGAAAGCTAGACAAAAACCAGAGAATAAAGGAAGCTTATATAGATTTTCTACGAGAATATGAAGAATTAGGCCATATGGAGGTAGCAACTCCAACAAGAGAACATTGTTATTACATGCCTCATCATGCAGTTGTAAAGGAAGACAGCTCAACTACAAAGAGCAGAGTAGTATTTGACTGTTCTGCAGCCTTGAAGAATGGAAGCGCATTGGATGATTTGTTACATGTTGGTCCCACTATTCAACAGGATATTTGTACAATTATCTTGAGGTTCAGAACGCATGAAGTAGCATTTACAGCTGACATAGAAAAGATGTATCGACAGATTTGGGTACACCCTAATGATGAAGTGTACCAAAGAATACTATGGAGAAGTGACCCTGCATCTCCGATTCTTGAGTATCAGTTGAAAACTGTAACATATGGTATGGCCAGTTCTCCATTTTTAGCTATTCGTTGTCTGCAGCAATTAGCTTGTGAAGCACATATCTTTTCCAAAGCAGCAACAACTTTGAGAGATTTCTATGTTGATGACTGCATTTCAGGATCTGCTACTTTAGAAGAGGCGATTAAGCTTCAACAGGAATGGATGGTTATGCTGAAGAAAGGTGGATTTTCATTGCACAAATGGTCTAGTAACAATCCAGAACTTTTGACAAACATTCCACTACACCTGAGAGAAACCAGACTGTCACAGCTTCACAAAAATGGAGTCAAGACCCTCGGATTATTATGGCATCCGAATACAGATACGTTTCAAATTATGAGCAATCTAGTGCAAGAGGTTCATCTGGAGTTACTAAAAGAATAGTTTTATCAGTAATTTCTGGCATTTTTTATCCTTTGGGGTTCATAAGTCCTATTGTTTTATGCAAGATGTTTCTTCAAAACCTGTGGCAAGAACAAGTTAACTGGGATCAGCCTTTGTCAGAGAAATTGACAGTTGATTGGAAGATACTTTACAATCAACTTCTTCTAATTAGCAATATTCATATTGATCGTAAAGTAATAGTTGATGGTTCAACTAGCTACATTGAATTACATGGATTCTGCGTTGCATCAGAAAAAAAAAACATATGGAGGGTGCCTCTACATACGCTCCATAAATAAGGAAGGAAGGACATTTGTAAAACTCCTTTGTTCGAAGTCATGAGTTGCACCATTGAAGAGATTATCTCTTCCACGTTTAGAACTTTGTGATGCATTAGCGCTTGCTTGTTTACTAAAGAAGATGAAAGAAGCACTAAACTTATCATTCAAATCCATATATTTATGGACTGATCTTTTCCCCAACAAATTATAGATGTGTCATCAGCATATGATACAGTTTTAACATTATTAATCACAGGTAAATTGTTAGTGTATAATGTAAATAGTAAAGGCCCAAGCACAGATCCCTGTGGGACTCCATATTTAACGGTTGCTAATGAGGACTCATATTTTGTTTCTATTTGGTTTAGTTTACATATTATTTCTGTACTATGTATCCGGCCTTGTATGTATGTGTTAATTAATTTACCTGCAGTCCCCCTTATACCATAATGTTCCAATTTTCATCATAAGACTTGGTAATCAACACTATCGAAAGCCTTTGATAAATCAAGAAAAATCCCCATTACTTGATTGTCATTTTCCATTTTGTTAATTCGTCTACAAATTCTACCGCAGCAGTAATTGTAGAAACCTTTTCGAAAACCATGCTGGGAATTACATAAAGTGTTGTTTGTCCAAAAAACTTAAAATCCTCTTTAAAATAACTTTTTCCAGTAGTTTAGCAAAAGTAGATGTTAAAGTGATTGGTCTATAATTACTCACATTAGTAACATCACCCTTTTTGTGTGATGGTTTAACAACCCTCTTTTTTAAACAGTTTGGAAAAATTCCTTCCCCTATAGAGACATTTATTAGATGTACTAGGAGGTTAACTAATTCTTCCTTGCATTGTTTCAGAATTTTTGATGAAACTTCATCCCACCCGCTCGAGTTTTTAGATTTTAATTGAGTAATAATTTTGATTAATTCTGTCTCAGTAACAGGATTTAGGAACACTGTGCTACCAATATGCTTTATTCCCTCATTCCTATCCATTTTAACCGTTTTATTTCCCTTAGGCACCGCTACATTTATGAAGTATGCATTAAATATATTACCAATGCTTACTGGATTATCAACCCTTTTGTTCTGATGATTAATTACAGTGTTCTCTGAATTTTTACAGTTTTTCTTACTAGCCTTTACTATATCCCATATAGCCTTACTTGTATTTTTTGCAGTAGCTACCTTATATTTAATATTTTCCGACCTTAAACTTTTGAGAGCAGCTTCATACTCTTTTTTGTAATGTTGATATCTATCATAATACAATCTATTACCATACTGCTTATAAAATATATACATGTCCTTCATTGATTCCCTAATCTTAATTACACTGGGGGGAAGGATTAATTTATTACTTTCTTTTTTGCATTTATTCATAACCCGTTTTGGACATGAAGTATGGAAGTGTTTATTAATTATGAGGTAAAACTTTTTCATTGACACAGTCAGTATCATGTACTTCATCCAATGATTCATATTTTAGCAATTTTTTGAACACATTTATATTATATGAATTTGTTTTCCTTGTTCTTGCTTTTAAAATATTATCACTTCTAACAATAATTTTTTGAATTTTCATTATCTGTGCCTTATGATCAGAAATGAAACTGTCAAATACTTCTACTTTTATTCTTTTACTCTATATTTGTTGCAATTTGATGTATAGCGATAGCTGATGTCAAAGTAACCCTAGTCGGTATTTTAATATGCATTTTAATATTGAACATATTTAATAACTCTAAGTTTTGTATACACGTTATTTCCATTGATACAGTTTATATTTATGTCACCTATTATTACAATTTTGTTACTATATACTGTGTATTTTGTAAACACTGTTTCTAATCCTTTGAAAAAATTTGAAATTTCACCACTTGGCGATCTGTATACTCCAAAAAGTAATATATTACCCTCTTCAGTATGAATTTCAACCCCAGCAATTTCAAAATTCTTTTCTATGCAATATTTATTTAAGTTGTATATTTGCACAATTTCTTTGTAGTTTTCATGAGCATATATTGCAATACCCCCACCTTTAAATTTACTTCTACTGAAACTATTTTGTAAAATAAAATTGTCTAATTTATAATGCTCAATTTGGTTTTCCTTTAGTCCATGTTCTGTAATAACTACAAATATAGGGCCTACTTGATTTATAAGTATATTAAATTGCTTCATCTGTTAGAAGTTTTATTTAAGTTAATTCGAAATGGAAACGAAATTGCTTTCCAAATCTATTTGACGTATTGAATTTGCAAATTAGATGCATGCTTTCGGATCGAAAAACTATGATGGTAGGTTTTGAACAATTGATACCTGAAACACAGAATGGACGTTCATGTTGTCGACATACCTTTCTATCTCCGACTTCAGCTCATCGCGATTTAAAAGCCTTAATAGTCAAGTGTTTTGTTCTCTCTTCTTGTTTGACTTCCATTACCTCATTGCGGAATAATGTTTTAAACCAATAAAATTCCAATGTCAAATTCAGGTTACCATTACCTTCTTCTTGTACTCATTTTTGCATTTGCTCCCGGTTTATTATGCACGGAATTTTAGCATATAAAGGATATTAAATGTATTAAATCAATTAAAATTGCATCTTTATAAAGTCAAATAATCGAGTCTACACTTTGTGGATTATGATGAATTGTAAACGGTTCGTGGGTGACTTGGAATGCTTGCCGTATTAAGCTTGTTTGCAGGAAGTAAATAAATAAAATCCGTCCCAAGATCTCCTGCAGATGGTCTGGATATTTCCTAAACATGGCAAATTACTCTGTGGTTTATTAGTACAATATGCCGAAGTTCACATTTGCTTTGTCTGTTGGAAAAGATTTAAAATAATGTAGCAGCATTTCCTGGATGAGGTGGAACCTGCAATTGTTAGGCAGCTGTTATTTAAAGCACCTTTGAAGTGATTCTTAAGAGGTAAAGGTCCTCAACAAAATGTGATTACTTGCATGAAAATAAAGATTATGCCATATTGAAACATCTTTATGCCCTAGCATATGTGTGAACAAAGGCAGTAGAAGACAATGATTCAGTATGTAAGATTAAATATGAAGCATTGTAAATAAATGAGCTTAACAAATGCTGTTCAAAGGAAAATAAAATGTAAATATTTATGTTCAGACAAACTAAAACTAGTCAAATAACATAAAGCTGTTAAAAATCATGTCTTAAAAGCCAAATTTTTCTAAGCGCTACATGGCAAAAGTACATTTGTATACACAACATGCACTACAGTTGTTTAGCACTGCAGCAAGTTGTACATCAGTACTAAACACACTATTTTCCAATCATCTCCTTTCACTGCTGTGTCAAACTGGGGGGCACTTCTGTGGTAAGTTCATTTCTCGCATGTAGTAAATTCTTCCTTTTAAACTTTGTTCTGGTGATAATGTTTAATCAACACATAGCGCCTACTTAAGTTTCAATATAATGCAATTTACACTTGGTAAGGAGAATAGTTATTATGAAGGATTGCTGAACCATGCAGCACATGCTCACTTCCTGTACACAAGTTATTTTCCCCACACCAGTGACTAAAGCAAGATGAGACAGGCTTAGTAGTCAAGATCTGGATGTCATGGAGTGGTTCTACAATGTCAAAAGAATATGCATTCCACATTGGAACACTTTTTGAACCAGTCTACAAATAAAACGCCAATCATTGTTACTGTTTTCACAATTATTTACATTGCGTAATTTTAAAATTTAGGTCACCAAAATCTATGAATAGAGTTATGAAACCCATGTAAACTTCCATCTATTGAATCTTGACATTAATACCACTGTCTTTGTTAAGGTTCTTAAAAATTAAGTTCACAGTAATGAGTATAAGTCCTTAAATTAACATTCAAGATGAATATATGCAAATATGCCTTTTTGGGTATTTCCTATATGTATTGCAATTAAAAATTGTCAAATAATTGCATTCTGATTTCAGCAAATAGCCATTACAGGCCTGTTCAACTTATTGCACTCGTTACCTTTACATAATTTGAAGTTACTTTAGATGATAAAATGCCACAAGATTACATAGTACAAAATTGAATGTAAAAATAGTTATGTGAATGTAGAATTTGGATGCAAATATTAGCTTGATGTTAATGCAGCATAAACATGCATACTCAGAGAGAAGGCAATTCATTACCAAAATTCTGAATTTTCACATCTTATATCAAGGCAATAATAGCTGAACCCATGGTTAAACCATTCTGCACTTGCCAGCAATTATTTTCTTGTTGGTCTTTGCTGGAGGAGCTTAGCAACTAATCTTTGCAAAAGGACTACTTTTCTTGCACTAAGCAGAGTAATATGAGATCACAGACAATTTATGTTCATAAAACTTACGAATGATACAGTTCACTTCATACATATTAATACTTTGTCAATCTGCAATTTTCAATTGTTGCTGCAGGCTTAGGAAAGCCGGTGTTAGTGGAAAAGATTGTTTGCGCCACCAATCTTATATGGCCTGATAGTCAGTGTTTCTTAACTACCAATTTATTGCTGGTTTATAATTGACCATTAATTGTTAATAATTGATAGCATTGTACGTAACCAGAGTGTGTGCTGGCAAAATAATTTTAAATGTGTATGTCATTTTGTATTGTGATGCTCATTTATATCATTTTTGTTTTGCAGATTGCCAGAGAAATTCTTATTCATCGGGATCTTATTCATACAAATGTTGTGAGGATGCACCATTTTTTTGAAGATAGTGTTAATGCATATATCATACTGGAAAACTGCTCAAGAAAGGTTGGTTATGTACTTAGAAATGTCTTCACTAAACCTTGACAGAAAAATATACTGAATATTGAGCTAATGTTCCAACTATAACCAATGAAATAGGATCACTGATGAACAAATTTTGTTCATAAGCATTTGTCTTTAACAGTAATGTTGTGTGATAAATGATATACTCATGTTGGGCATGGAGTATCGGTTACAGTGTCATTAATATTTTACCTTGACTTTACTTTCTTTCTAACTTCTCTCCTCTTAAAGAAATATGCATATAAGTCACATACATTAATCTCTTGGACATTGGCTTTGTGTCCCAAGTTTGCAGACCTCATCCCAGTCTAGAAATATGGTATTTAACTGTGTTTAATTATGACATCCTTAGTAGATTTACTAGTACATACGAGTGCACTGGAACAAAATTTTGGTACATTATTGAACAGATATGACACAATTACTATAAAAAAACAATCCTAACATCTTCACCCCAATACCATAATGCACTTAGCAAGACATATGCTGCAAATGTAGCTGGCTGGTAAATTCTGTAGATCATTCTGCATATATTAAATAAGTAGGTTTCATTCATATTCTTTAAAACCTTTGAGAATAGAAGGTAATGTTACTAAAATAATTTGATCAAGATTACCTATTTTATCATCAATGAAGACAGATGACCAATGGCCGTATGTCAATATGTTACAGCACAATGTAAAAATTGCAACAGTATTACATCTATTGTTTTGAATGTGAGCCATTGTGCAAACAAAATAGACAAAAATATATTTTGTGGCACTCTCTCCAGAATTAACAAACTGATAAAACTAGAAAATAGGGTATCAAGCACCGAATGGATTTCACCTTTCTGAGGGAAGTTACTGTGAAATTTTGACTGCGCATGCTATGTTTGGCTTTTCTCCTTGCCAGCTATGAGTGCGCTACAGTTCATGTAGCCAGTCATTGGCTCTAGGCTGTTGCAGTATTCAGGTTTTTATACACTTTGCACATTGTGTTGCACAAGCAACATAGCAAATTCTGTAGATATATTAAAGAGACCCTCTTCATTAGATCTTGGAAGGAGAAAATGAGAATTAAAGAGCTAGATAGATCTACTCCAAATTTAAATCTGTCAGAAGACTATAGATAGTGGTAAAAAAGTGAGTATACAAGGAAATATAATATGAAAATGGATGAAATGTGATCCTCAGAAAACTGTTTTCTCTGTCCATGTTAATTATTTGGAAATAATGATCTGTGGGATATAGGGATAGTGACAGATCTTAGGCATATTTAATGTATTAATAAACATGGTGTGAATAATAAGCATATAAACAGCCCACTTTTTCTTAGTGCATTAAGCAATGCTAATATCCTATTATATAAAGGCATGCCTATCACAATGAAATACTGAAACACAATCAGCAGATGGGAAGGAAAATATTTACTGTAGAATTATTGATTGTATCACCAATTATGGTACTTTGAAGTTGACTGTGTGAGAGCATGATGGCAAACAGAAAAATCGGCAGTTGCTTTTCATTTCTGGAATAATAACCACCAAATTGGAGAGGAGATAAAATTACTAAAACAACAAAACTTGAAACTACAACATGGGAAAAAAGTTTTATTTTTAAAATCATTCCACATATTCTAAATTTTGATGTGCCATCAGTGAGTGGTCTACTGAACTTATGTAAAGAATATTGCGAGGGAGGGAGCCAATTACATGAGATCCAGACAACCAACTATGATGAGTCGCTGATCAGCTGAGGATGAGACTGCAACAGTCTCGAAAAAATTCCTGATTTTTTAAAAAGACATGAGTGAAGTTACAAGTTTTAAAATGTATGACTCAATTTTAGTGTTTATACATGAAATTAGCTTCACTGTTAACACTTTTATTTATAACCATTCAAACACCCAAATATTCAGGTGTCTTTATTTCTGATAGATTTAATTTCTGATATGGACAGTGCAGCGAAAGAACATGTAGCTGGTGATCAGGTTTTTAAGAAGATTTCAAAATCCACCTAAAATGACCTGCCAGATTGTATGTTGGAAACCTGTGAAGTTATGTTGGAAAAAATAATTATTGCAGCACATTAGTACATTTTTGCACTGGCTGCCACTGAATGAACTTTAGTTACAACCGAGGTGTTACAACTTCTTGTTACATTTCCATTTGCCTCTTAAAAATTTATTTGAATCTAGGTTTTTAGGTTTAAAACATAATGCATTTGCTGTCTGTAGGTCTGTTGTTGTGAACATGATATAATCCAATAATATTTTCATGTGCACATCTGTACTATGGTGATAAATCTTAACAAGTTTTCAGAACTGTTTCAGAAATTACAAAAGCTGGGGGGAAAAGAAAGTGTTTGGCTGTTTACATGTAAAGCAATCAGTTTTTCTTTTGTTTTTTGTTTTTTTGTAGTATATTGTCTCATTTAATATTGCAACTTAAAGGTCATTGAATATACATTTTTATTTTAACTGCAGATAAATGTAGCACTTTAAATCTAATATGCATTATATGTTTGTTTATAAAGAAATGTACAACTACCAACATTAAGTGTTTTATAATGGCTGCCATTGAACAAGGCAGTAAACGAGCTTCTAAATTTAAATAATCTGATTGTAAAACATGGTTTTTCTTGCTGCTCCTGAAAAGAACATGCCCTTTATCACTGATTCAGATATTATTTGTATTGTACTGCATATGCAGAATCTAAGATTTCTTACTTTATTTGCAGTCACTTGTTCATGTTCTCAAGCACCGCAGTGTTGTAACAGAACCAGAAGTTCGATATTACCTCCGTCAGTTGATAGCAGGGGTTAGCTACATCCATAGTAAACAAGTAATTCATCGTGATCTCAAGCCAGGTAACATGTTTCTTGGGGAAGACATGGTTGTCAAAGTTGGAGACTTTGGTTTGGCTACGCAGGTGGATGGTGACAAAAGAGTGTAAGTATAAAAAAGTTAGCAAGTTTCAATAAGTCAATTTTATTAGGATTATAAATTAATTTTTAATATTTTATGTGTAGTTCTTTGAACATTCAACAATATATTATATACCTCCTTACTTGTTCTATCTTTTGGGGAAGAGGTGCACATTCATTCTTTCTAACATTGTTAATATTGAATTGAAGTTTGAAATTCTTTTTAGGTTTCAAAAAATGTTCCTGTTCTGTAAATGTTGTATTCATAAATAGTATATTTGTAAATGCACTGTAATAAGACTTAAGATGTTCCATCTTAACATGAGGATTTCTAAAATGTGGATTTTTAAGTTATAATATCCATATTTCTTTAATTTTCTGGTTCCCTCAAATTTTCTGCTTTGTTGCAGCGCTTAAAAGTGGCTTTAAGGCAATGCACCTATGAAGAAGCTAAAAATCCACAAGTTCCATTTGAACATCCTAGAAGTTTTAACACAGTGCTGTAATGTAATGATCAAATTCAAAATTTCAATGAGATATCTACATTTGTTTCTGAGATATTAAAGTTTTTCTTCTGGATTCAATTAATTTGTGTTCGTAGATCTCTTTTAGTGGCGGTTCGAGTAACTTGCTCAAGAAATCTTTCTGGCAGATGTTGAAATTGAATACTTTTTTTCTATTTGAAATGAAGATTTGTTCCCATGTGGACAGTTCTTGTTTTCCTGTTGTGTGTTTTAAGTAGTTTTGGTTCTGGATTTATATTGTGGTTTTTTTCCCAAAAATGTGTGGCAACTGCTGATTTTTCTAATTGTTTGTATTTTATGTTCCTAAAGAAGTTCCTTTGCTCTTGTTTCTAAATTTCTTTTGGTTTTTCCAATATAAATTTGACTACAGTCACAGAATTCAATTTGATATATAACAGATTTTTTGTTAGATGGAATGGTATCTTTGATGTTAGAGCATATTAGGTTTTTTAAGGAGTAATGGTTGACTGGTGCTAGTTGAATATTTTGTTTTTTGAAGACTTTTTTTGAATTTATCAAAGGCTCATGGGTGGTAAGTGAATTTTTGGTTGTCAGTGGAGGAAAATAGCCTCTGAAACATGTTCCGGGAAATTTAAAAGTAAGTGTTTAGTGTCATTAATCGACTCCCTTTAAATTTAATTAATTTGTGTTAATTAAAATACCTTACATGTCAGAGTATTTTTGTAGCTTTACCTTTAACAGACCATTATAAAAATCACTGGAGTTCTTTAAAATTCAAATGAAGCTATGCTAGAAAAAACATTAGCCCTTTTGTTACACAAATATAACTATTTGTAACAAAAGCTTCACTTGTAAGACTTGAAGCTTTCACGGTGAGCATTACTAATCAAGGCTTCATGGGTGATCAGCCATGTCAAATTAATAAACGTCGAGCTTTCGGCCATGGAGTTTACAATGGCCGAAAGCTCGACGTTTATTAATTTGACACGGCTGATCACCCGCAAAGCCTTGATTAGAAAAGCTTCACTTATCTTAAGAAAAATGATGCCAAATTTTTCTTATTAATGGAAATTGATTTCACAAATAAATCGTTTGTATCATCAGTCCAAAACACTTTTGTCATCAAGGATATCGGTTACCATGTTATGTTTTTTCAGTATTGCCAAAATCTGAAAACGAAACAAACCTAAAAACAGAATCAACTGCTGGTATTTCAAAATTCATTATGGAACGTTTATTTTTTTAAATAAATATCTTTTCCCAAACCATTAAATCTATCGGACAATTTAATTGTTTTAATAAGTTAACTTCAGTAGTTATTTCATGGTTAAATGACCAAAAATGATCTCCTACGGCCGATTTATCAGTCTGTTTATACTTGATGTTACAAAAATGTTCCTTCATTCTGGTTTCCAAATTACATTTTGTCTTTCCAATATAAATTAAGATAAGTGAAGTTTTTGTTAAAAATAGTTATATTTGTGTAATATTCATTGCTTCACTGTAACTAGCTTCATTTGCTATGTAATTAGCCCTTTTGGTATTTTCCAATTTCATGCATGCCTGGCTATCAAAACACATTAAATAATATTGTAACTATAATATTTAAAAAAGTGGCTATGTGATTCTTTTAAATAAATATTTGCTGAAATTTAGAAGTTAGTAGTAGTTTAGAAGTTGACCTATGAAGAAGTTTAAATAATTGTTTTCACAAAAACATATAAAATTGGAATGTATATTACAGTACTTCTGATCAGGAGTGTTTAAGGACTGCACAAAATTGTAAATATCGTTGATATTAGAAAATCAATGGTATCAGTTGTAAATATGGAATATAAACGAATGCAGAACCTTCAATTTTTGTATTTTTTCTATCCAATTTCACAGATGCATTCCCAATCTATTCAAAAACCTAAGCCTATATACGGCTAGTGTGAATAAATTATTAATTTCCATCAATTAACTTAAAGAATAAGAGTTTAATGATGGAAGCCTGGGGCTCAAGTACTTATAGCAATTAGTCGCCACAAGCGGTGTCTCTCAAATATGAGAGACCCTAGTGGTTTACCAGGAAAATATAGGAGTTAATTGGAGAATTTAATGTCAGGACGGCACGTTGGCCATGGTAGCTTAATGGGTAAGAGCGACTGGACGGAAACCAGGAATCCTGTGGTTCAAATCCTGGCCAAGGCATTGAACTTTCCAGGTTGACTCTATCTACTTAGTAAATTTGTTGTTAATTTATAGCAATTTTTTGTTCCATTAATTAACACATACTTTCTTATGTGCAGGACCATCTGTGGGACACCAAATTACATAGCGCCAGAGGTCCTAAACAAACTGAGCTACAGCTATGAGGCCGATGTTTGGGCTATAGGATGTATAATGTAAGTCTGTTATTGTCATACTATTAAACATCTTCTAAGAAGTCAGGTAAAGAGTAAAGGATATATGAACACACCAGGGGCATGTAATTAGGAATTAAGCTTTAAGAAATACATCACCAGAATTGTCTTAATGGTAAGTGGTTTGTTCTCCTCATGTAACCAACCTTCCCCTGATATTAACTGACTTATTGGCAATATTAATTGGAATTCCTGAATAAAATGAATACAGCAGTAGACTTCCAAAACAAACATGCAATTTTAAAGGGAACCACCAACCACCCACCAACAACCACCCACCAACAACCACACACCACCAACCACACACCACCCACCACCCGCCACAAACTCATGTTTTATTCTCATTTAAAGACAATAGGTTTTCTGCTGGTATTCAGTTGCAATGCAAAGTTAGTGCTTTGCATTACAGTTCTAACCACAAACTTAAACCATTAAAAGAAATTATAATGGAAAAAGTAATGAAACTCAATGGAGCTATACTTGTGACTTGTGATTAACGTGAATATGTTATAATTTAGTAAAGATTAACTGAAATGATCCATTGCTTTGCAAAACTGCTGTAAACTCTTTAGTTTTTGGACAAACACAAACTAAACTTAATTTCTACATGAAGATAAAAAGGATAACTTGGAAAAACTACAGTGAAGGATGTGGTTAATTTAAGTGATAGTAGACTTAACTCTCCTCTGTAGCAAAACTTTAGATGAAAATCAGCAGAATTTCTTAATTAATGTTCTTTAGAGTTAACCTTATATTATCTGCAGCTTAACTGGAAACCTGGTAGGGAAGTGCTTGCAAAGTACTTACTTCAATAGTTAACATTGAGATCAAATTTAGAAGTTTCTGGGCAACAATCGTACAAGACAGAAAACTAATGTAAATGAAGGAGGAGTTCACTTTCTTCTCGGGCAGCCAGCCAGGTGAAACGATGATTAGATATCAACGTTTCAGGAGTGTGCATCTCTCCCATCATCAGGATATTTATTAAATGTTATAACCACAAATGAAACACTGGATATAACACAGCTATATCAAAGACAAAACACAATCAAAATTCGCATTACTGAACAAAAGACTGTTTTCAGTAAATTAAATGCTAGGTCAGGAGATGGCGTGAGTATAGAAAGTTGTGTCAAAGAAACGTAACTACTTGATTATCAAGCTGTATTGATCTTTGCTTCTTAATTTGACGGATTTCCATTTTTAAGGCAGGTTTCCAAGAGGAGCTGAACTGAAATCCAGCATCACAATTAAGCATGCTCCTTTCAGAGGAAATCGCCAAAGCCTCCTTAATTTTCTGCTCCCAGTAACTGTTGCATTTTGCCAAGATGGTCATGTCCCGAAAATTGGCTCTATGGTCATTATCAAAACAATGATCTGACAGCCCAGACTTCTCAGGTTGCATTAAACGAATGCTCCGTTCATGTTTGATTATTCTAGTAGTGATGGTCCTTCCGGTTTGTCCTATATACGGTGTCCCACATTCACAGGAAATGTGGTACACTCCCGGAACTTGGAAGTCCAGTTTGTCTTTCGCTGGTCTGAACAGATGCTTAATATTCGGAGGTGGCTTGTGGATGGTCCTGATGTTGTATTTGGTGAGAATTCTGCTGATTCTGCCGGATAGATTGCCAGTAAATGGGATGCAGGCAGTAGCTGTAGGCTTATCTGACACTTGCTGTATTAGAGGTTTCCCTTTCCTAGCTTTGGTGATAGAGGCTTCAACGTCATATTTGAAGTAGCCGTTTTGATGGAAAGTGAGTCTCAGGTGCTGTAATTCTTGTTTTAAGTGGCTGGTATCAGAGATAGACAAAGCTCTGTGGGCCAGTGTATTGAGAACTCCCAGTCGTTGAGACCTATGATGGAAACTATGAGCGTTCAGATAGAGATCGGTGTGTGTAGGCTTGTGATATATAGCATGCCCCAGTGTACCGATGCTGGTTTTTGAAACAAGAATGTCCAGGAATGGAAGACTTCCATCCTTCTCCACTTCCATGGTAAACTGTATTTGAGGTCGAAGGCTGTTGAGACGCAATGTAATAATTATACCATCGAAGAATTTATGTATCACTGTAAAAATAACTAGGCTTTATTATTGATTTTAGCATATATTTAATTTTAGCATATTATATTTATGTTTAAATTCTATGACATGGCTTAATTGTGTTCGAACACTGTATTAAGTTGCAATAAATATGAATATGAATACGTTTGTGAATGCAAATGGCCAGAGTGCTATAGATCGAATAATTTGTAGTAATGAACTAGAGGGAAAGATTAAAAATTTTAGAGTAGGAGATGAACCTGTAAGTAGCTGCCATTTTCCAATTTATGTAGATTTAATGGAGGAAACATCAGAAATCTTAAATCAGTCAAGAGAAGGAGTAGTAAATCGATTAACGTCCTATAAATGGAAAGAGTCAGAGGCCGTAGAGTTTCGGAGAGAAATAAACTAAAAAGCAAGCAAAATAATATAATCTGTGATAGTTATCATTAAAAGAAGGAAGAATAGAGAATGCTTTGAAACTGTTAGAGATGATCGTAAAAAGAGCAGGAGTTAAAATGGAGATGAAACAAAAGACTAACCCAAATATTAGTGGCTGGTATGACGATGAATGTAGGAATTGGAAAGAGAAGTAGGGAAATTAATAGACAAATGGCGAATTACAGAAAAAGATGAAGACAAACATTTTATATTATGTAGGTGGGGGTATAAAAAACTAATAGAGAGGAAAAGAAAAGTGGTTAGAAACTAAGAGTAAGAAAGTGAAAGAGGCAGTGTTAGAAAAAGATTCAAAGAGAGTATGGGAAACAAGGAGATCAATAGGAAAAGAAATATTGATTGGAAGATGGCACCCGCAGAGTGGGTTGAATACTTTACAAAGCTGATCAGCGAGCAACCTAAAGGATAGCTTTAAAAAATGGATTAGGGATGGGGTGGTGGTGCAAGATAATAGATTAGATGGGGAAATCGCAGTAGATGAAGAGAATTTACAAGTAAAAAGGTTAAGAAAAAACAAGGCTGGGGGCTTTGATGGACTACCAGGAGAGTTCTGGAAGGAATATGGTAAAACAAATGAAGGTGTAAGAGTCACGATGAAATTTCTAGAAAAAATAAGGTAAGTGAATAGATTTCCAGAAAATTGGAAAGTGAGTGTTATTGCACCAATTTACAAAGGCAAAAGAGAAGTTAGTAAACCGCAAAATTATAGGGGGATCAGTTTACTAGCAATATTAGGGAAAATTTACACAGGAATAATGTCTGAAAGGGTGCAAAGATGGGCGAAGGCAGAAAAGAAGCTATCGGAATTTCAATCAGGATTCAGGAAAGGGAGAAGAACAATAGATAATATACTAATTATTAGAACAATAGTAGATAAGTACACAAGTAGGAAAAGAGGGAGAGTATATATGTCTTTTGTAGATTTTGAAAAAGCTTTTGATACAATAGTGAGAAAAGCACTATGGTGGAAATAACAAAAGAAAGGAGTCAGCAAGAAATTTATTACAGGGCTAGAAACAAATTTGAGGGAATAAAGTTTGGAACAAAAGTAGATAAGAATGGGATAACAGAATTAGTGGAGCAGAAAATGGGATTAAGACAAGGCTGTAAACTTAGCCATATATTACAGGTCCTTTCTTGGAAGTGTTGAAAACAGTGTTATAATAAATTAAATTTAAAGGGAGTCGATTAATGACACTTATGTCAATTATGTCATTAGTCGACTCCCTTTAAATTTAATTAAGCCCTATATTTTTCAACTTGTTCATTGATGATATAATTCAGAGGGTTGAAAAAAGCAACAACCATTGCCCTATTATTAGGAATAAGGTAATACCAGGGCTACTATTTGCAGATGATTTGGTAATAGCATCTATGACAGTGATAGGATTACAGAGAGCAATAAATGAAATTAACAGCTACTGTAAAGAATGGCGGATAAGAATCAATATAAGCAAGTCAAAAATAGTAGTGTTTAAGAAGGGTGATAAGTTAAGAAAAGATGAAAAGTGGTATCTAAATGACCAAAAAGTGGAGGTGGTAAAGGAGTTTGACTATTTAGGGATGAGACTGCTACAATGGAGTCTAGGGAGCACATTGGGAGAAAGATAATAGTCAAAGGGAAGATAGCAATGTCTGGGTAAGGAGCTGTAAATATAAGTTACCAGATGTCAGTAAAGTGGCATGAAAGAATCTATGAAGCAATAGTAGAACAAAAAATGATATATGGTGTGGAGTTGTGGGGGGGCCAATGAGATAAGAAATCATGTTGAACATACATATGAACAGTTCTGTAAAGAGATACTGGGTTTGAATAAGTCAACGCCAGATGGAGTATCTAGAGTGGAACTTGGAAGACCTTGCAGGAGTCGGGTAATTATAGAAAGATGTTTAAAATATTGGTATAGCTGTATAAAAAAGAATGATGATAATACATTAAAGATCTTCTAGAACATCAGAAGAATTCAACATGTAAGAACAGCTGGTGGGCAGAGCTAGAGAGAACGCTGGATAAAAAAGGGATTGGGGATATCTGGCAAGAGAGTGAAAGAAATGTAAAATGTTTTTGGACAATTATTAAGAATAGGATAGAGAACATCGACAGACAAGTGACGTGGGGAAATCTGATAAGTAAGAAATCACTAAATGTTTACCTGAAAATAAAGACAGAATGGGGAAGGGAAACATATATAGATATATGTGACAGATACAATACAATTCAATGTTTATTAGCCACGGTAATTCATACAGAATTATAGGCATTGTCAGTATAGTTAAGAGTATTCAACAATATTTACAATTCATCCATGAGGTATTTACAATCTAAAGTTTACAGATAATTTACACAAATTACTATATACAAACTTTTTAAATGCTGAAAAATTGCAAGTGGTTTTATTGGCTATAGGCAGTTTATTAAAAAAAGTGAT
Organism: Mantis religiosa; assembly: GCA_030765055.1. Taxonomy (NCBI): domain Eukaryota; kingdom Metazoa; phylum Arthropoda; class Insecta; order Mantodea; family Mantidae; genus Mantis; species Mantis religiosa. The sequence goes on from CM060950.1 coordinate 113,823,276, forward strand.
TCCTAGGTTTATTACACTGTTTTGAATACTTGAGTACAATAACAGATCAACTCAGTTATGAATTTTCATGCAGACACCGACCTTAGTATTACACTTAATGTTAATGCTTTGGTCAGCTAAAATTCTTCATTGATGATTCTTTCAATCTTGGACACATGAAACAAGAATAGAAATAGAATACATTAGTATAATTATGAACAACAAACTGATTAATTTATGCTTTACCTGATTTGTATTCTAAGTATTCATTTACTGAGTAAAACTGATTTTTTTAAAGAAATTGTGTAGCTCTGCCTTAAACTTATATATAGAGGGTATGTTTTCTAATTGATTTGGCTTTAAACCCATGTATTTGACAGAAGTCTCAAATAGTTTTGTTTTATGAATATAGGTGTGTAATTTGTCTTTATTACGTGTGTTATGGGTGTGTATTTTAGCATTCGTGACATAGTTTGCAGTATGTCTTCATGTAAATCAATAACTGATTCATATATAAACTTGGTAGGGTCAAGATATTAAAATCTCTGAAATGATTTCTGCAGCTTTCCATTTTTGGAATACCAACCATAATTCGTAATGCTTTCTTTTGTAGCTTAAATATCATCTTACTATTTGTAGTATTTCCCCACAATGGTAGTCCATATGTTAGTAGTGAATGAAAGTAAGCAAAGTAACAGGTTCTGAGTGCAGTAAATTCTACTCGAGGCTTCAGCTGATGTAAAACAAAACAAACACTGCTCAGCTTCTCTGCTAACTTTTCTATAGGTTATATGAGAGGGAGGGTTTAGCTTGGTTAAGGACAGGAGCCATATTGAGGAGGTTTACCAAAGGAGTGCATTCTATGTGGAAAGAAAATAAGTTTAGAACATTATGTAGTGGAGTGTACAGAAATTGAAAACTGGAGGAAATTAATATGGCAAAGAACTGGGATAATAAAGGGGCTTACGTAGTAACAATGAAAATGCTTATGTTGAAAAGAGAGAAAAGATTAAGGGAAGTGGGGAAATTTTCTGACAGTCAAAGAGAAATGGTTGAGAAGGGCGAGGAAATAAGAGGTAGAGAAATGGAAGACACAATCAGAACATTAGGTCAAGGTCGTATAAGGGCTAGGATAGCGGTTAATGGCCAGCGAGCTAACACCACTATCAGTCCGTAATATAAGCAGCTGACAAATTTGTACCTAGATTAGAATTGTAAAACTTGTAATTGAGATTGTAAGATATGGAAGTACAAATAAATAAAATAAAAAAATATTAAAATACTTGTAGTGTAAGTCCCAGGTATTTATAGGAGTGACAGTTTTCAGCTTGTCTATTCCACATAATAAGATGTCAATTTTGGAGAGATTTCCTCCTCTTCTGAACTTCATGGCCTTGGTATTACCTGTAGTTAGCCATTTCTTTTTGACCAGTCATGTAATCTGTCAAGTCCTAGTTGTAAATTATTTGTTACTCGACAGCATAACCATATCATCCACATATGTGTTCTGCTACCTCTCATATTACATCTTGTGACAGCAAATTAAATAACATCAGACAGAGAGTTCCCTTGGAGAACTCTATTGGTCTGGGTGTAGCATACATTAGGTCTTTACTCACATAGCACATTAAATGCACTGTAGAACCTTGATTATCCCCTGCTCAATTAATCTTTTTATAATATATTCTGGAATGAAAATTCCTATATGTGGTAAATTGAGATCTTTTTGAGTACACACTCCATACTTAATACCATCAGTGTTTCCATGTTGAGTTTGCCATGTACAAGCAGATTTATTTTGGCAAAGAATGAACCTGTTAACCATAAATGTTTGTTACACTTTTATGTGTCAGGCAAAGGTCTTGAGCTCAGTGTGCCATGGTTTTGGAAGAATATGGCAACGTTAATAAGAAAATGGTAAAAGTAGCCCTGTTGTGTCTATTGCACCAGTTTCTGGCAGGTTTATTGTTCCTTCACAGCAAAAGAAAGTGGTATTATAAAAAGTACTGACCCAAAACTTGTATTTCACAATTCTGCATTACAAGAAATGGAACAAAATGTAAATATATGAAGTGAAAGAAAGAAGCAAAGATTGATGGCAATGTATAGTTGGATTTTTGTCTTAAGGAGGATGATTAGCCGGAAAATTTCCAAATTAAGCTATGCCTCAAAGTATAAACTTGAAAGAAGCGTAGATACAGTGAAGCACAAACTAGTACAAAATTGAATCGAGAATATATTGACACATTGCTTCACTCACACTGTTTATTCACAGGACATGTTTCAAGAGCTCTTGCTCCTATCCTCAGCTGATACTCGACTAGTGCAAGTTGTAGTGGTTTCTTCTTTCTCCGTATTGTCAATAGATGGCGTGATGTATTTGTCAAAGATGTCCGGTGGTGGAGTTTCAAAATTCATGACTCTATGACAATTTTTGTTAATGAAGATTTTTTCCCATACGGAAAGGTCTATGGGGTGATTAACGCATTTTATTAGAGATGTTTCCAAATTGATGTCATGTCTAGTATTCAAAAAATGAAAAGCCACTGCTGATTTTTCTGTTTCACCATTTTTAATGTTTCTCATATGTTCTTTAGTTCTGATGTTAATATTTCTTTTTGTTTTTCCTATATAAATTTTTAGGGCAAGTTTATATAGGAAAAACAAAAAGAAATATTAACATCAGAACTAAAGAACATATGAGAAACATTAAAAATGGTGAAACAGAAAAATCAGCAGTGGCTTTTCATTTTTTGAATACTAGACATGACATCAATTTGGAAACATCTCTAATAAAATACGTTAATCACCCCATAGACCTTTCCGTATGGGAAAAAATCTTCATTAACAAAAATCGTCATAGAGTCATGAATTTTGAAACTCCACCACCGGACATCTTTGACAAATACATCACGCCATCTATTGACAATACGGAGAAAGAAGAAACCACTACAACTTGCACTAGTCGAGTATCAGCTGAGGATAGGAGCAAGAGCTCTTGAAACATGTCCTGTGAATAAACAGTGTGAGTGAAGCAATGTGTCAATATATTCTCGATTCAATTTTGTACTAAGCTATGCCTCCTTTAAATTCATATTGTAGTGGCTTGGCCACAAAGTGGCTCAGTGGTTAGACCGCTTGGCTCTCACCAAGGCGGCCCGGGTTCGATCCCAGGCGACCGCAAAGTGAGATTTGTGGTGGACAACACGGCACTGGGGCGGGTTTTCTCCGGGACCTCCGGTTTCCCCATCCATCTCATTCCATCGGTGCTCCATCTTCATCTCATGTATCATCAGTGTCATCGCCTGCAGTGCCATATATAGTAAAAGCGGGCGTTAAACACTACACATTTCACACATTGTAGTGGCTTGAACCATATTTATACCACAGTAAAAGATTTAGACGTTTCAATCATTGTATGAAAAGAAGAAAAAAGATAAGTGCTCAGCATATTACAATGATTACAGTAGTAGTCAGTACTCTGACATATTCATTATAATTTCAATAGATTAATGGTTTAAAGGCAATGAAAGTTCAGTTGAGCCCTACTATCTAATAGTTTAGAATCATAAGATTCAGTTTGATCTAAGTGTGCATTTCCATGTCATGTTTAATACAGAATGTACACTAAAATTAATTTCAATTCTCCATGTAAACATGATAAAAGTTGCAAACTAAGTACAGAATGAACTTGTATGTACTCTAGGCAAGAAGTTTATTTGCTTCCTACTCCTATATATTAAAGTTTGTTTCAAATTCCAAAGTGGTCATGCAGTCAAGGCAATAGTATATACTGATTATAATGTGCTTAGCAATCTACTACAAAATTAATGAAAATGTGAGTGAGTAAATGTGCAGTTATATTGGTTTTATTTTTATCATACGTACCTGCTACATGGACTACAATTGCCCTTATTGCCATTTTTCTAATATGCAAGAGATGTAACAGAGAACATGGGTGTTCAGGGAGCATTTTACTTACTACTTATTAAACCTAATGTTTGTTACGATGGTTTGTCATTTTTGGCTGTCAACCCCACCATTCTCCATGATAATGGTTAATCAAGCTGCTACCATATTTCATATCAAGAAAAAGAAATTGTCAGTAAAACATGTATTTAGAAAATAATAATTACATATATTTGTCAGCCTCTGATTCATTAAAGCAAGGTTTATTACTATAGATGAGCTAAGAAATATGCTGTTTTCATTATAGGTATGCAATGCTTGTTGGACAACCACCTTTTGAGACTGCAACACTCAAAGAAACATATGCAAGAATAGTTGGGAATCAGTATACTCTTCCAACTCTAGCCTCAGAAGCTGCACGATCTCTAATCTCTGAACTGCTTCAACCAATACCAGATGACCGACCAAAACTGGAAGACATTCTGAAACATGAATTCTTCACAAATGGTTTCACTCCAGACACGCTTTCACCTACCTGTTGCTATTCTGTACCAAAGTTTGCCATTGGAAGTCCTGCTCCAAGGTAAAGTATGATAAGGAATATTCATTGTTATTGCCACCACCACCATCATAATCACAATCATCTTCATGGATTTGGATTTGACAATATTTCCTATTCCAGTACATATTTCTCACATCTTTTGGTTGTCATACTTCTCAGTAGTGGGTGGGTGGACAGTGTGTTGTCGTCATCCTATAAACCTAAGAGAGATATCAATGAGCACATGCATTTTTATGAATACTTTTCTTTATTTTATGTATTTTTCAAAAGAAATTTGGAAACAAAACACTTGGTAACCTCGTGTTTCACCTAGGAGATGAATGATAATGCCTGTTGCAGGGCTGGAACATGATTCTGAAAGTGGCTAAGTCTGCACTACTGGAATAATGTTAACTTCCGTTAAAAGAATTTTAGTTCTCAAGCCAATTATTTCGTACATTTTTTGTAAATTAATGGATAGAACTATGGCAGATGCAAAATTTAATGGTAGCTGAAGGTTGACCGCTAGCAGCTTTCTGTGTTTAGATAAATACAGTGCTGAAGGTAATATCGAACTATCCGGTCTTAAATTCAAATATGGAGCCACACCGTTTTTTATTATAGAGGTATTTTTTGAGCGATTAATTGAACTCTTAGAAAATTTAATGCCACAAGCATGCTGTTATTTGATGCTTGCTGGAGATTTTAATATAAATGTTTTAGAAATACATACCTGTGAATATAGAAACCTCACTAACATTTTAAACCAGTTTAGTCTAATATACACTATAAACAAACCCACAAGGATAACAGGCACAAGTAAAACTGTGGTTGATAATATACTTACTAATATTTCTTCCCAATACTTAAACTCACAACTACTTCATACTGTAATTTCAGATCATTCTGCTCAGTCAATAGTCATGTCAGATTTTAACTTAAAATGTAAGCTCGCAAGAAATACAACACCTATAAGTATCAATGGGTCAATAGTTCCAATCAATCAAACTTGTCAGCCCTAAATAGAGCCCTAAGTGAGCTGGACTGGAATGAAGTATATAGTGAATCAGATACCAACAGGAAATTCTATACTTTCCAGAGTACATTAATACAATAATTTTGATTTATATTGTCTGAAAACAAGAGGTAGAAATAATACTGTTCAAAACTGTAATAAAATTGGTGATTGGATCACATGCAAAATAAAACAACTCCGTTCTCTCTTACACATTGGTAAAGACAGAATGTTATCGGGTAATTTGAATTTCAAAAATATATATGATAAAAAGGTTGTTAAAGCTAAACAAGACTTCTTTAGTATTTAAAAAAAAAAAAAAAAAAAATCTGACGTGTATAACAAAAGCAGAACAAGTTGGGACATTATTAATAATTTCAGAGGTAACATAAAACCAAAGAAAGAAACTCCCTTTGAAATCAAGTCCAATGGGAATGTTACAAGGGATCCTTCAGAGTTGGCAAACATATTTAATAACTTTTTTGTTTCAGTAGGTCAAAGTATCTCAAAAACACAACTGAGGCAGCATAACGGTAGCATTCAACCAGTGAAATTCAGTAGTTTAAATACTCTTACATTATTCCTATATCCAACCAACAAAAAAGAAAAAATAAACATTATAGGAAGCATCAAAACTAAAAATAGTATTGGCTACGGTAACATCCTAGTAAAACTAATAAAAGTTTGAAAAGAATCCATAGCTAATCCTCTAGTGGACATTATTAACTCAATACTAGCAAATGGAATTTTCCCTGATTGTCTCCAAGTAGCTAAAGTTATTCCAATATACACAAAAGGAAATAAAGTAGAGATGGACAATTATAGGCCTATTTCCGTATTACCTCTTTAGCCAAGGCGATGGAAAAAGTAATTTATTCTAGAATCGTTACTTTCCTTGACAGCTTTCACCTCCTATCAGACTGCCAAAATGGATTTGTCCATGGAAAATCTACCATATCCGCAGCTTCAACATTTCTTGAGTACATAATTAATAGCATTGATGCAGCTTGGGTTTTATTAGATCTATCAAAAGCTTTCGATTGTGTCGATACAAAAATTCTATTAAATAAACTTGAACGTATTGGACTCAGAGGTCTAAGTAATAAGCTGATACAATCCTACATGACTAACAGAACACAATATAGAATAAAAAGAAGTATTTCAGAAAGTGGAGTGCCATTGTTACTAAAATTAGGCAAGTGAGTCAACCTTGTATATACTTTTCTCCACTTTACATGTTTTTTGATAAAGACTAGTTTCTGGGAACCTTTTCCCTATCGTCAGTTCTGTGGTTGACTGATGATGCATCCGGTGTCTGCATCTGGCTTGGTGTCGTGCTGCCATCTAATGTCCTGGTAAGTTTGATGACGTCATCTACCGCGGGAATTTCAAAATTCATCAAGAGGTCCTGTTTCTTCGTAATAAATATGTTTTCCCAAATCTGTAGTTCCAGAGGTTTCTTTGCCTGTTTGATCAGTTCTATTGTTTTATGTTGTGATTCTCAGACCAAAAGTGATGTGCTACGGTCGACTTGTCCATGTGTTTGTCCTCTTGATGAATTTTGAAATTCCCACGGTAGATGACGTCATCAAACTTACCAGGACATTAGATGGCAGCACGACACCAAGCCAGATGCAGACACCGGATGCATCATCAGTCAACCACAGAACTGACGATAGGGAAGAGGTTCCCAGAAACTAGTCTTCATCAAAAAACTTGTAAGTGGTGAAAAGTATAGTCAAGGTTGACTCACTTGCCTAATTTTAGTAAGAACACAATATGTACAACTGAAATGTAAACAAGGTGACTTTTTTTCAAAACCTGTAGAGGTACAGTCTGGCATGCCCCAGGGGTCTATTTTGGGACCTTTATTCTTTATTGTGTATATTAATGACATAAAAACTGTGGTACAGGGTAATGTAGCTTTAAGTTTGTATGCAGACGATGCCACACTGGGTTTCAGCAACAGCAACTTACTAAATCTAGAAATTGATGCAAATTTAACCTCCAGTATCGTGGCACAATATTTTAATGTATAATGTATTTTAATGCTGTGTACTAATGCACAAAAAAGCGAATTAAATCTATTTGATTTTAAGAGACGTCCTTTCGAACCTCAGCTTAATATAGGCAATAGTCTAGTGTGTAAAAAGTGTAAATATTTTAGGTTTAATCCTTGATGACAAGTTAACTTGGAACAACCACATGAAAAACTAGAAAGTAAATTAAGCTCAGGACTTTTTGTGTTGCGATATTTAGCCAATTATCTTTCAGTAGATACTAGTAAGTTAGTATATGTTGCATTAATATATTCACACATTTCTTATAGCATCGAGCTGTGGGGACACACTTCCAAATTAAATTTTAACAGAAGATCGTATTTTAAAAAATTAAACATACTTACTCTTTCCGTTGTTTAAGGACTATGATATAAATGAAGCACAAAATTAATACAATTTTGAGTCGAACTATACTCAATGCTGCATTTATTGCTAGCAAAATTGTATACTTACTCTTCCCTGCATATTCTGCAAACAATACTTTTTGTACATAACAGGAATATAACCTCCACAAATTCCAATGTCCACACATATGAAACAAGGAGAAAGAATAACTATATAGTTAAGAGTCACAGGCTAAAACTTTTTGAACAGAAACCCCAATACTTTGGTCCAAAACTACTTAATAAGCTTCCGAAAAGCCTAAAAATTACTGTCAGCTGCTAAGTTTAAAATTAAACTGACTAAATTCTTGTTAAGCAGAGCCTATTACAGTATAGATGAATATTTTGATGACAACTTCAATGATTTTGAATAATTATGTTTTGCATGTGGGTGTGGGTGTGCGTGTTAAAGCTGTTGTATCTGCTTCGTCATCATATTAATCTTCATCCTCGCTTCTGACCACATCTGAATCTTCCTCTAAGTTGATAATTGGCTGCAGTATTTCTTCACAGTTTAAAGAAACAATATATACTGTAAATTATACTTCTGCTTTATTGATGCAACACTTCCCATTTATGTATTATTGGTTCACTTTTATTGCTTGCACCATGTTCACTATGTGACATTTTGACTAATCCAACAAAGAATATTAAATTAAACACCAATAGAACAACTCCACACAATCAGTATAACTGAATTACGGGTGCAGGACCGAAGCCTTCCATACCCAGGTAAGCTTAGCAGGTAATAAATAACCCCCAAGCCTCCCGCAAGCTTAGCAGGTGACAACCCCCAAGCCTCCCATGAAACAGGTGTAATTAGACAGCAATTAACATGTTTTCTGACGAGACTGAAATTACGGTGAGTAGGATAAGAAGGAAAATTCTACTTCAGAACAGTTACACTTTCGGATTCCAGAAGTGTTTAAAAATGGGGTAGTGCGATGGACGTGCAATGTTAAAAGTTGCAAAAGTTCTATTAAAACCTTTCCCATTGAAGAAATAGATGTCCTAGATATTCAAGAGGACCATAACAATGCAGCACCACCTGGTGACAAAATTCAGAAACAGAAAGTACTTTGTGATCTGAAGAGAAAAGCTACGGAAGATATATGTGAAAGGCCATCAAAACTAACATACCAGCAACTGAAGAGAGAAAACACTGGAGAAGTAGCCACTGGAGTTGTCCACAGTTTATGTAAGTCCATATACAATGCTAGGTGGAAAATTCTGCAAAAATTACCCACAAGTATTTCATAACACATCAAATGTGAAAACTAGATGGATCAGAGTTGTTGCTACACAATGATGCTGCGAAGAATGTTGTAATATTTTGAATCTGAAAATCTCAGAGTTCTATGTACGTGTGACACAATTATTCCACAAGTGTTTTTGTTTGTTTGTTTTTTTTTTTTTGTTTTTTTTTCCAGATCTTTTATTTACATTCCATGGGCTTGTTAATGGACATTACATTCCAATGGCATTTTCTTTGTTAAAGAACAAGAAAACTTCATCTTATCAGCAGGTATTTTCACCAGTTGTTAATAAATGTAATAAACTAGGGCTGAAATTCTCTCCAACAAGGTTTTCTGACTTTGAAGAAAGCATCATGAATGCTGCAAGAGAAGAGTGGACTGATGTTAAAATCCAAGGATGTAAATTTCATCAAACACAAAGCTAGTGGTGAAAGATACTAAACTTGGGACTTGACTACTATTCATAAAATGAACATGAAATCGGAAAATTTCTGAGTTACATATTTGGTTTGCCAGTCCTGGATCCTGATATGGTTGGTGACTGTTTTGCTGAAGACTTCATGGCAGTGATGCCTGTCTCAGAAGAACTACAAACATTTTGCAACTGTTTAGTGGAAACTTACATAGACGAAAATGCACTTTTCCTCCTTCCATGTGGGCAGAACTAAATTGCAGTAGACAGAAAACTACCAATGTTTGCGAAAGTTTCCACAAATACAACAATCGGGTTTATTCCTGGAGCCCAGATTTGTATAGATTTTTTGAAGTACTGAGGCAAATTCAACTGATTACTAAAACTGCAATTAATTCCTCTACAAATGAAAAAAAGCAAAGTTCTTATCCACACTTGAAACTCATGATGCAGCAAGTAGAAAATTACAAAGTTGGAAAAATTTCAAGAATGGAATATGTGAAGTTGATTTCTTATAGAACCAAAGCTGGAAATACATGGAAATAAAATTTAAAAGGGGAAAATACCGCTTATTTTAAAGACGAAAATACAAATTACTGTACGATATAGGTTTAGATTGTCAAAATAACAAAGCATCTAAATGCGGATCCATTGTGAATAAATTACAGAAAATAAAGAAATAATGAAGAAGCTGATAAATGTGGAATATTTTGGTGTACAAATCCGTTCCCCTCCTCTTGGTGCACCCTGAGTAAGGCTGAAAGAACTGGAACAACCACTAATTCAAATTTAAGCATTAGAGGTTCATTTTCTTTTGGAACTAGAGCCGTGTTTCTTTGTTATTAATCATAAATGCAAAAAATGTAACATCTTCAACTATAAGTATGTAATGCTTCATCGAATATTATAAACACCAAAGTGGAAATGTTACCTGTTTCAACCGAGAGGCTTTGGGCCTATGTAATTAGGGACTGGAACTGGGAAGATTGGGAGCTATGTAATTAGGAATCTATGAGGGTCCAGGAGGCTTCGGGGCTATTTTTCTGACCGTGGGAGGCTTTGGTCCTACACCCGAAATTACCACCATTAACAGGAAAGCAAAAATCCAAACTGAAGCTATAATACTAAAATTAGGCAAGTGAGTCAACTCAATAGTTTGAGACTTTCAGTTCCTTATCCTAGCCATGCGGTTCTATTATCTTTGTTGAGTCACAACCATGAAAACCCCATGTTTTTAGCTCAAATAGTTTTTCTAATACAAATAAATAAACCACTATTACCTGTATTATAATATATCGCGACTTAAGCACTGTATGAATATCATTATTGGTTGGCATGTATTTGCGTGCATATATTTGTAATTACTCACAACTGAAACGTACATTTTTGACATGACGTGATAAAAGAATTACTTTGAATAAACCAATTCGAGCGAGAGGAAACAATAAATTTCCGGTTGCCCTGGCAGAACGTGTCTGGTCATATATCTTTGTTTATGAATGGTTCGTAATCTCTACATACTCTAGTGAGTTCAAAGTGGTTGGTGTGTATGTATGTACATATACTTTTAATTAATCACAACTGAAATTTAAACTACTGACATGACGTGATGTCACATGACACATAAAGGTGTTAAATTCCAGAAAGAGCAAACACTTCTTTTCCTGTTAGCCTGTGGAATGCTGTATGCTTATGAATGAATGCTGGATAAGAAGTGTTTATTTACTCTGGAGAGTTCAGATCAATATCATTCAGTTCTTTACACAAGAGTAGAGTAAGAGTTAAATAGTACAATGGGTTCTTGCGGTGAATTTAGTGACAAGTCATAAAAGGCAGGAATTGTGAATGTCAGCCTCGAAGTATTATTTTTAAGGTGTACACGTTCGTCAAAAAATCAGGCAATGAGGAATATAGAAATCAGCTCTATTTAAAAAATGCTCAACGGCTTACTGTTGAAGTGTGTGGTATAGGTAAAACAAGTGTGTCCTGCATTTGTGGAGAGGCAAGAAAATTTGATCCCAGTGTTCCCCAGGTGTTTGTGTCGCCCAGGAAAATATTGGTCCTCCGAAGAGGCTTATAAATTTAAGTGACTTTGACAAGGACATTGTACATAGAACTGTGTTTGAGTTTTATGACCAAGGTGAATTTCCAACTATACAGAAAATAACTTGCGCTCTTAGAACCAAAATTTCATACACTGGATATAAATCATCGATTTTCAGAATTTTGAGGGAATTAGGGTTCAGGTACAGAAAGACAAATAGTGGGCATCAATTTTTAATGGAGAGGAGTGACATTGTTGCAGTAAGATTAAAATTATTATGCAAAATGCATGGAATTAGACAATCTGGTGATGCGAGACCTATCTTTTACTTAGACGAGACATGGGTAAATAAAAGCCACACTCAAGTCAATCTGGCAAGACTCCTCAAAAAAGGGTGGCCTAAAGGTACCTGTTGGAAAAGGCAGTCAGCTCATTTGTCATGTTGGATCTGCTAAGACAGGGTTCTGTCAGAAAGCAAATGGATTTTTCTCTCCAAAAGTACCTCAGACTATCATGAAGAGATGAAAGCTGATACATTTAAAGAATGGTTTCTTAACAGATTCTTAAATTATTTAGAACACGGAAATGCATTATTATAATGGATAATGCACTGTATCATTCGGTTATTGCAAATAAAATACTAAATTCGGCCAGCAGAAAAAACGAAATTGTTGAATGGTTACAAAAAAGTGGGGTTGAATTTTCGGAAACAGAAACTAAAAATGAGTCATTGCAAAGAGTACTTCCATTTAAAAACACGGAAAAAGTGTATCAGATGGATCAACTTGTAATTGAAATGGGACACTAGGTAATACGTCTCCCACCGTACCACTGCCAATATAATCCAATTGAATTGGTGTGAGCTCATATAAAAAGGGGGCTTGCAAACAGAAATAATACTTTTAAACTGACGGACATTGAACGACTTGTTCACTGAGAAATTGACATACTAACACAACAGGACTGGGAAAACTGTGTAAGGCATGCAGAAAACCTTTAAGATTACGATTTTAAGAAAGAAATAGCATGTGACGAGATTTTGGAACCTATAATCATAAATTTGCAAGACTTAGACAATGAAGACAGTGACAATGACGAATTGTCTCTTTACGTAAGTGACATTGACAGCGATATGGATGAGCCAGTGGCAGTTCCATTGGATTAGAAAAACAGGTAATTCATAAACTATAATTATAATTCACCGAACCGACGTCCATTAGTTGACAACAGCTGATGTTAGGAAGATCCTAACGAAATGCGTTCTAGGTAAATACTAGCAGTAAGTGGAGCATTGAGTAGTAGTTTGACTCAAAATTATATTAATTTTGTGCTTCATTGTATCATAGTCCTTAAACAATGGAATATAGTTATAGTATTTAAAAATATACATAATTTGTGAAAATGCTTTTTCCAATTTTGATTTTGGCAACTGCATCATTGTAAAAGTTTGTAAAATACAATTTGCTTACCCTTACGTCTGCACCAAGCAGACCTGCATGTTGTACGAGTGTGCAAGAGAGAGGGAAATATAAAAGGAGTGGGGTAACGAGCAGGCAACGCTGATTGTGATACAGCATCTGATTAGCTGGACTCCAGAACTCTTCCCATTTGAAACACATAATAGGTTACACATACCAAGGTGGAGGGGTGAAGAATGTTTGGCTCGTGTTTATAGCTGAAAATACCCAGGGTTGCTGTTGTTTAAAATAACCTTTAGAAGGAAAAAAGCTTCAAGCTGATTTCACTGTACGAACTAGTCATTTGGTTTACCTATTGATATTTTCAAATAAATTTTAAATAATTAATGTATCCTATAATAATACATAATGTTACAATGCTTTATAACATAACTGAAAAGAGATATATTACCTATGCTGTTATGGTATAGTACTTATATTACCCACAAGAGCTAAATGTGTATTAGTAGCATAATATTGTCACCCAATTAGCGTAGGGTACGGCCGGCGACAGCTGGAAGGGACCGAGGCAGCCGAGCCACGCCCCCCGCCCATTAATCTGTCACTAACTGAGGGGTGATTATTGAAATGTCACTCGTTCCTGGACGCTTCTCTCCCCTTCTCCTGTTCTCCGGAACTTTCGTTGTGATCGGCAGAAAACCAGAGACTTCTAGAAAAACAGTGACATTCCTATAAAAAGGGCTTCAATGAGACAGTCAGTGAGAGTTAGTGGCAATCAGCGTAAGAGTGCAGTGCTAGCGTAAGGACGAGAAGACTGTATGTGCAACGGAAGAATTTACGTAATTGTGACCGTACAGTGGAATTGTAACGGACGAACTGGTGAATCGTAATTGTGTGCATTACGTAATTCCGTGTAATTGGCAAGTGTTTAACTGTAAGTCGGTGGAAATAAAGAACATTTTTGAGTGGTGTGATTGGACTTTTCATTTCACGAACCCACAAAGTCAGAATGTCCAAGGAAAGCTTAGTAAAACATTACAATTTTAAAAGGGTTAAATTGCATCAGTGTGCATGAATTTGCGAGGGATATTTACTTGCAAATTAAAGAAGCACTTTGGATATTCTGGTATTTAATAATAATTTATAAGCAAAGATTGCACGTTAGAGCTTTGTTTATTGCAATTGTGAGCCTATTTATCCTGAAACATTTTCCTATATTCTATGGCAGCTACAGGTGGTGAATATCAGTTGATTTAACAAAGCAGTAAATACTTCTAAAATAAAAAAGAACGAACTAAGGAATTAAAGAAAAACTAGTAAGGAAACTCTATTACTCGTTTTAAATGCTGGAAGCTTTTTACAAGGATGTCTGCTAATTTTACAAGTTTGAATAAAGTTAAGCAGTGTAATTTTTTGGGGTGTGGGGGAGGCTTCTGTTAAACACAATTTAAATAAATAATCATGTGCATTCCACATAATAATTAATTATGTCATAAACGCTATAGAACTCGAGAAAGGTTAGAAATACTGTTTTGTGTAATTTACATCCTCTAACGTTAAGTCATATCGGACGATGAATGAAATGGTTGAAATGATGCTCAAATGTGTCCGGGGTCCATGGAGCTTAGAGGAAATACTGTTGGGTATATATTACAATATGAATGAAAATCCATGTTAGGTTCGATACCCACGTCTCTACATCTTAATTAAATTAAGCAAGTGCTAAACGCCAATAACTATTAAAACACTATTAAGTTTATAAAACTACACTATGTAAGGAAGACCCTTATAATTGCTTATATGTGAAAATGTGTGGTCAGAAGGGAAAGCTTGGTCACTATAACACAAAAGTTTAGCACATGTCTGTAACCTCATTAACTTCCAAAAATTGTTTTATATAAGACAAAAATATTAGTCGGGCAAAGCATGTTTCTTAAGGTAAAAAAGTTAACATAAAATTCAGGTCAACTACTGTTTGTCAAATTGCAATAGAGCTTGCATATTAGAATTAGAGCGCCAAGAAAAACTTGCAATAGCTGATTTTCTTCCACTGAAATAAATCTTGAACATAAAAGTGTTCTGTAATTTCTGATTCATCTGTGTACATAGAATCGCGTCCTATGGTGACTGTGTACCCCAACCACCTTGTATATGTAAAAGAGAGCAGTTTTTACATGGATATTGTGGATTGGTTGGGAAATGCTCCAATAAGGTCATATAGTGGCCACTATAAATAACTATTGTAGGGATAAAGGAAGTGATAAAACAAAATATAATTCAAAAGAAATATAAAGTAGGATACATATTCAATATTAAAAACATTAAGAAGAAGAAAATTGGTGTTTAACGAAAATGTGGAAACTCTTTATATGTAAATTCTGCTTTTAAACTTTTTATAAGAGCATTGAAATACTCGGGTACAGTGATACCAAAGCCATAAATGAAAATCATAAGGACAAACCATGGGTAACAGGCATTTAAAAAGTCATCGTCCTCTGAAAGACTGAGATTTTCAAGAGGAATTTAAAAATTGCTCATAACTTCAAATCCCACTACACACGCACACACACATTAATAAGAACCATAATGATGGTATAATTAATTATGCTCCAAACAAGATGCAATGAAGCACAAAATTAATATAATTTTGAGTTGTAGTACTCGATGCCCCATATATTCGCAGTATTTACCTAGAATGCATTTTGTTAGGAAGGACCTAATAAAATGCGTTCTAAGTAAACACTAGCAATATATGGAGCATGAAGTTCTAGTTCGACTCAAAATTATATTAAAAAGCTTAATATTTTACTGAAAAAAGGAAATCTGAAGAGTTGATTACTAATGTGATTGAGGTCACTCTTTCATTCAGTGACTTTTCTATGAATAGTGATAATAAACTAGTTGTTACAGAGCAAAACTTGTCAGTAGGATAATACCTTGTTGGAATACAATATTCTTAACTCTATTGGACTATGAAGAAATGGCGAAAACATAACTAATTCGAACAACAGATGTAGTGTGGAGTGATATTCCTGAGTGCTAGGCAATGTGTACATATTATAGAGCTATAAATCATTTTAACAATATTTATGAAATTGTAATTTAAAATCCATCTTCAAATTACAATTTGGGAAAAATGCTGGCAGCATGCAAGTCTTCTAGTACGTTCAACATTTCATTAATATCTGGGGGTTTTCCATAATCCTTAAAGATTCCAAAAGTGAAGTGTACTGGCAGGAAGGGGGCAAATTCAAAATGGAAAATTATAGACCTGTATCATCATTGCTTATTGCCAAAAATAATGGAGAGAATGGTGTGTAATAGATTGCAGACATTTCTTCAAAAACATGACAAATACTGAATGTCACTCGACCTGGACTCATAAAAGAACATCTACAAATCTAGTCGTGTATAGTTTTGTAGAAACAAACATATAAATTTTTGGATGCTGAGGAATTCAGTATTGAAGTATTCCCTAAGCTATCTATTTATGGAATGCCAAATCTTAGTGGATCCCAGTATTCTTCTTTTAAAAAAGATACAAATTATGAAATTAGTGAGATGGCAAATAAATCATTGGAATTATGGGCAGTTTGTGGAGATTGCAAGTAGAAATGAATTAACATCTCCAAACAAAATATTTAATTTTACCATATAGTCTGTTAGCATAGGACTCCCTCAAGGCTCAGTTCAAGGTCCAATTTTGCTCCTGTTATACATTAATGATTTGTCTAATAACATTTTAGCAGGGCATCACATATGAAGTCGAAAAGTTAGCATTGGTCAGTGAACACATAACAAAACAGTTCTTACAGAGTAATCTTGTAATAAATAAAAGATAAAATGTATGCAATCTCATCACACAGAAAATAAAAATCTATACAAACCTTATTTAGGAATAAAGTATAAGCTAATAAGCTATGTAGAACGTGACAAAATTTCTAGGTTTGTGAATAGTTGCAAATCTGAGATAGGAGGTGCAGGTGGAAAATCTGGCAGCAAACTTGGGCCAGGTGTGTTTGCACTAATTATTTTAAGGGAAAAAGTTAACCTTAAGTTTCCAAGAAGCTTGTATTTTGCATATTACTATAGCATAATGAAGTATGAAATATTTTTAGGGAAACAGAAAGGTAGCATTTTCAAAACTCAGTAACAGTTTATTAGAAGCTCAGAAACTATATCTAGTGCTTCTTTGGAAATATTTTGCTAAAAGGCAAAGAAGAATCCTGCAAACACCATTCCACTCATTAAGCATTTCACTATTTACTTGGGTATTTATATTAAAAATGTTGTTATATGTTAAATGTTTGAATTTAAGATAAATCAGCTTAACCATAGTTATAATTAGGGCCCAGAAGTTGATCTAAAAATTCTCTAAAAATGAGCTATAAAATGCCCTTAAAATATAAAAAATGCGCATAAAATGTAAAAAAATGACCTAACAAAAATTAACAATTTCTTTCATAATAAGTTAATTGTTGCAGACAAATAAGGAGTATATGGTTCGAATAACCACATTTTAAAATTAACTTTCTTAGTAAATAATGCACTTATTGCTACTAAATAATAAATAAATTCAAAACTCATCAGGTCATTTTCAATTTTATAAAATATGAAAAAACAAGTTACTATACCCATTAGCCAAAACATATCTTACTTATGCCCGATTTCACCAACAACATTTCACCATGTTAAAATCAATGTTAACAAATGTAATGTAACAATTGTTACAGCGCTAATACTACTGTTAAATTTCTTGCATTTCACCAACCTGTTTTCTGAAAATGTTAAACACGTTTATTGATATATAGAATAAAAAGAAGTATTTCAGAAAGTGGAGTGCCATTGTTACTAAAATTAGGCAAGTGAGTCAACCTTGTATATACTTTTCATAAAAAACTTGTAAGTGGAGAAAAGTATATACAAGGTTGACTCACTTGCCTAATTTTAGTAACGTTTATTGAGTTTGATTTATGAGTCACTATGTTTACACTCCCTAACATTTATGTTAAACACGTGTTAATGCCAAGAAACTTGCAAATATTACAGCTGTAGAAGGCTATGGATCAGTCATTATTTTCTGAACGTACTGCGATGCGCTGTTGTTTTCATTTTCGTCTGCACACAGCTGAAAAATGGCGGGTGAACTGTTATATCGTTATATGTATATAAAGTAATTATGTTTGCAGTAAGTAAGTCACACTCTGTACATATTAAAGATAGCCATATGTATAATACCAGATTGCTAAATAATTACTATTGAGATAATATTAGTAAATGAGCCACAAAAAAGAATCCCCTTATTATGGGTAGAATACTCTATAACAGGTTACCAAGTGATATTAAAGTTCTAAAAGGCAATGAATTTCAAAAAAAGACTAAAAATGTACCCAATACAGAAGCGCCTATATAGAATAGATGAAATGTAAATATTTTATGATTCTTGACAATGCTTGAAACTTGTATAAGTCTATAAGCAAATAAAGTTTATTATTATTATTATTATTATTATTATTATTATTATTATTATTATTATTATTATTATTATTATTATTATTATTATTATTATTATTATTATTATTATTATTATTATTATTATTATTATTATTATTTATTACATATTTTAGAATCATAAAGCTTTGATAATTAAATAATCTGTGGGGTAAATGATAATAATCTAAGGTCCCTGCAAATTACAGTGTGAGCTTCCCTGCCCCATACAATGTAACATTTGGTAATACTACTGCTCTAAGACATTGTGATCTATAAGAGACAGTTGCAGCAGATTCATTGTTTGTTGCCACTAATTATATGTTTAAGGCACATATGCGTGCTTTTTCAATAAGTAAGCATTTTAATTAGTTTTGTAATCTAAAATATTGGAGCAGCATAAATGTCACAAAGTGTTTGGTTATTATGGAGGATGTCTCATTCAGTCCAACTTATTTTTTTAAGGATTTAATTTCTGTCTTGTTAGCAATATCCTAAAATTCAATCCATTTCTCTTCCAAAGAACTGGTAAAACTCTATACTGAAAGCCCTTGATTATATTTGTCCTTTTGCTCACAATTAGAAAGCTTGTTGTTTTGACACGTAAATATTAGAAGAAAGAGCTTTTTGAAGCATTCTGGAACATTTTAAAGCAAGATAATTCATTCCATTTGTGTTTCTTTCAGGTCACCTCAGGCTCATACACAACCACAAATCATATACCAGCCAAGTGCTGTGAGTCAAAGTCAAAGTCAAAAGGGTCCTGCCTCTGTTGCAAAGGTAAGAAGCTGTAGGGGGGAAAAGAAAACATAATTTCAGAGAAATGTTTGTAAAACTTTTAGTATCAGTTCTTATGGGATTTTTGGTAATTATTCCAAAAACTGGTTTAAATTTATCTTGAAAGTTAATTCAACAGTAATATAAAATTATAACATAAGATGTAAGACAAACAATTTTTATATGTAAAATCATCCTAATTAACATTGTCAGATAGTAAACTACAACTTTATTTTTATTAAAATACATTGTGTTCAGTGAATTCTTACTATTTCATAGAAAATGAAGAAACTTATCTGTGATGTAAATGGCCTACGACTGCAACCTGCCAACTTGGCAACTCTGCCAGCTTCTGTAAATGTAAGTCTTTGGCATGATGTGTCCTTAGGTTTGGTTTGGAATGGGTTGGTTGGTTGAATGAGTGTTTCTTTTCTTTCCTTTCTCTGTTTATATTTCTTTCTTTTTCATGCTTTGTAACTGCATTATTGTACTTATTTGTTATTGTTCACATATTGTTGGTCTTCTTTTGAAATAACACATCTTTATAGTTATATTTGTTTAACGTTGCCCCTCTTTTGCTCTGTTGTGTGTTAACACTGCACTAAACTAAATAGCAGTCTTAATGTAATGTACTTACCCCATAAATTCAGGATAAAATTGTCTTCCAAAAAGCTAATATCTCTTATTTTGTGAATATCTAGAATCAAATTTCATTACAAGAACGAAGTCCTGCTTGTGAAACTCTTGATTTTTTTAATATGTATCTGGATATGAATGCTCAACATAGTAAATATTAAATTCACACCTCATATTAGAAATCAATCTGTATATGATTCTGTAATGGTATACTTAATTGTAAAATATATATAATAAGTATATCCTTCTTGTTCTTAGTTATCGGATCAGCATGATGAAGTAGACATTTTTAGTTATCGGATCAGCATGATGAAGTAGAAATTTTTCTTGTTAATGATGTGTTTCCGAGTATCTATGTCGGTAGATCTGATTATTTTAACTGCATAAGAATTTTTGACTTCCTAACACAACTTAACGAAATTGCAATGCAGTTTTCGTTTTAACCAGAACTGGTCCATAATAAAAACGTTTGAGTTATGTCTCTCAGTAGGAATTACATGTGAAATTACTCAGAAGAAAGATTTGTACTTAAAACATTGAACACAAGAACTTTGTTAATCTGTTCTGGGTGGGATTTGAGGTGATCTGGAAACAAACTACTAAATAAATACAAACTTCGAGGTATGATAGTGGAAATATGAATGGGCCATTGCAAAGGCAGAAGAGAAAAGAATTGAAAGTCATTCAGATGAGAAGGGTAAAATTGCTATCAGTACTGTTAGGGAAAATGTAATTTTACTTAGTTTAGTTTTGTTGCTCTGCAACACTAACCATGTTACAGTACTCCTGTTAGTTTAAAGGTGTGACCAGCAATCTCTACGCTATTTGTGGCCCCAAATTTTAACTGTATATCTCTTCTTGTATTAATTGTTCAGGGATCACATAAGTACACAGGAACTGAAAAAGTAAGCAAAAATCAAACTGGATTAGTGAGGGTAAGCTAAATTAGATTCCTGTGTGCTTAGATTATATTATAGTTCGCCAGATGGAAAATCTTTGTCTTAGTTCTCCACAAGGTAAAGACATTTCTCCATCAGTTCCTCTCATCAAACAAATTAATTGGTCATTTGTATTTAGAAGCACTTTTCACAGACTGCACTGAATCTGGAATTAAATAACTTGGATGTCTGTATAAAACATCCCTTTATTGGTAAAAATTGATATCCATAAGGGAAATCTGCATCTTTAGAGAAGTTAATCTGTCATATCAAGATCCTTTGAGTTAACTAATACAAACATTTGCTAGGCAGTCAGTCAAAATATTTTTTGCTGTAGGTTATTGTAGGAGACTTGTCAAGTTTCACTGCTTGTGTACATCAAATGAGTAGTATACATTACAATAATTTTATAATTTATATTCCTTAAGACAGAAGAGATTGGGGCATTTTCCCAAAAAGTCAAAATAAGTCCTGAAGTAATTTTTTCAGTAAAGATATGGTTCACTGAAATGTACGAGCTCTAGAAATTTGATTGTCTACTGTTGTATAGCTCAATAGTTAAGATGATTTTAAGTAGTATAATAAAATGTTGAGCTGAAAATCAAAAGTAGAAGTCTAAGTTCATGTTTTACTCAACAAATCTCTTAATTGGCTACAATTAAGCATTTACTACATTGGTTAGCACTTGTTCCTTGACATATCCTTTGAACTGAGGATCTTAAAGTATTTATTTAATATAGACTTATTGCTTCATAGTCCATGTTAAGAAAACAAGTCTGAAATCTTGAGGGCTGTATTCTTGCCATTGTCTTATGTTAAACATCAGAAGATCAAAACATGGTGATTTGTAGTTATTTCTTCAGCATTGTAAGTGTGTTTCATTCCTAAGTTTAATTTTTTTAAGTAATATTTGCATTTAGGACATGTGCATTGTTTGCTTTTGTATAATTCATGTTTCTGCTATATGCTCTGTTTGAATGTTATAAAAGTGTCAGTTTTTTCTTTCTTTCCCCTATTGCATCAGCACCCAGACTTTAAATATAATAAAACAAAAAGACAAATAAAAACTGAAAAATTGTTCTAATGGAAAACCAATTGGAACTTGATTGCTAATCCCGAATAAGTTAAAAGTATTCTGTTATTTTTCTATGATCCTGATTGTTTATACAAAATTTAACCTTACATTTTGATGGTAGGTACTCCATTTCCATCGCAAGAAAGCATTGACAGTTTAATTGTGGATTTTGGATTTTGTTTATTTATTGCATGTTTCCTTCAGTTATGTATCCTGGATGGAAGGGGTGTAAATGCCCATCTCTTAGGATTATATGTAGAGAAACAAATAAAAGAAAATTAGAGTACCATTTTAGCCTGTTAATAATTTGCATAATAAATTATGGATAGAATGATTGAGGAAACTCGTTCAAATATGTAGTAGAACGGCAACTATTCAGCACTTTTTGTCATTTTCACTTGTTATTTAAATGGTCTCATTTCATCACAGTTCAGCATTTATGTTTTTCAAAAATCACAAGTGAGCCTGGAACAGCCATTCTAAACTGTGAAAGAGAGATGAGGGGAAAAGAAAAAGAAGAGAAGATAATTGAAGTTATGACATTACAGCAGCCTAAATAACTATGTACAAGCCTCTCATGACTGCTAGAGGCTCTCATTCACTCATTATCGTGCATTCATATTTTTATGAATAGTGAACATAATTTACATATTCTTTTAGCATGATTAAATAAAAATAAAGTTATATGAGGTGAATTACGTTGTTGACCCAAATTCACCCACTGTTTATTAGCACACTAGTTTCAGAACTCTCTTCCACCATTAAGAGACACCATATAGTATGTGTTTCCCTCTGTTGACTCCATAATGAACCAATTGAGAGCATCCATTTTAAGGAAATCTTAAGTTTTTATGGCAGATTTTATTCTTCAGCATAAATACTCTTTCCTTTACTGTTAGCTCTATTACATTGTGTGTGTTAACAATTTTGTATCAGGCTCATATGGTTCTTCCTTTAAAAAAATGTGTTGCCACTAGTGATTTGGATTTTCCCTCTACATATTTTTATTAATTGTTTATATGTATTTGCTGTGGGGTGCCAAGATCTTATGCTTTTTGAAAAAACAAATTTGAATTTGTGATCAGCTTACACATGATAAATGAACTTGGTGCATTTATTTACTAGTTTTATGCTGTCATTATGGTAATTCCTTTATTTCTTATTTGTCTTCATGTTGTATATTCTACCTTATGTCATACTTGACCTTACCCATCAAATGTTTTTTTTGTGGTTTGCTGTTGTCATTCAAGTGAATGCTGGGATAGCTTAGTTTGATACCATCGTTTCCTTTACATCATTTTCCTTAATTCCATTTCATTATCTTCAAGGTGTGCTTTCAGGCTCGTTGTGCACGGCGATGCCCAATAGATGGCATTGTACTAAATCCTGTTCTCGGCACTAGGAGGCACATGGTCACTGTCTTCATGAAGGGAGATACTGGACCCACAATGTTGGTGGCTGCATAACAATCCTGGTGTTGAAGTGAATTCTTAGACTTGTTAGAGACTTCTACACATCTGTGGCCCATCTTTGTGCAACCCTGTGGCTTCCTGCAGTTCCCTCACTTCATCCTTCCTCATGGAGGGTGTTAGCAGCAGTTGATCTGTGTGTACCCATCTACAAGAGAAATAGCACTATTGCCAAGTGTCAGTGTGCTTCTGAAGATCTATTATTGGTTTAAAAGATGGAAGTTTTAACTGGAAACAGAATTTTTGGGTAAAATTGATGCAGCTTTAACTTTATCAATAAAACTTGTTAGTAAAGCAGTTCATGCACAGTAATAGTCTTGAGTAGTACAGTAGTTAATGGAAACTAGGGTGTTTTCTTCTCTAGAGTAAATTGGGGGAAGATGCCTAACTTAAGGTTTGGAGAATCAAAGGTTTCGTTAAGATAGAGATTTTAGGTATGCACCATACTGTTCATTGAGGTGCCTTACTTATATAATGGTTAGTTATCATTATCCTACCATTATTAATAATATGTTTTGAAATTTGTTATGAATGGTGCAGTTTGGGCATCTCACCCCCCCGAGTATCAGGGTGAGATGGTAGTTATATTGAAAGGACACTCAAGTACTTGCTTTATGCATTTAGGTTACAGTTTAGCTAAATCTATAGTTCAAAATTGCAAATTTAACACGGTTAAAAAGAATAAAGCATAAAATAAATATATAAAGTATGTAAAAATAAACAAATTGCTTCCACATGAAATCAGTTGTTTTGCACGGTTATTGCACACGTTTTCTTCTTTCATGCAGGCTTTATGCAACCATTTATTTTATAAATGGTAGTACACTGAATCCAGCCTACTTGTATTCATTTTTACATGGTAATTGAGATCACAATCAGCACTTGCTGTCATCGTCTGACCTGCTTGGTTTCCTAATCCTAGACTGACTGACTGAATGAATTTCTTGCTTTTAATTTGTGCTCAATGAGCTCTTGCATCTTCTATTCAATGTTTTGTGACAACAGAAGCTATTTTCTTTCTATGTTTAAGTGGCAACAGATCCAAAATAGACCAGGAAGTAATTTCTTCAAAAGATATCACTGGTGTTGGCTCATTCTTAATTGTTGCTCTAAATCTGTCATCTTTGAGAGAGGATCTTGAGCCCATCTGCTGTTGTCAGGTTCACCTTCAGTCCTGTGTGCCTCAACAGTAGCAACCATATCAGAAATGTGAACTGCCTCCTCTGGAATTCTCTCTGGGTTACAATCCTCAAGCTCATACCCTGATTGAGTACTAGATGGAACTATAGTTTCTTCCACACTTCAATGAAGAAGACTGGGAACTGTGCTTATATTGCAGATATGACAAGGTCCATTTGCACATAGGCCTGTAGAAAGCTTGCTTCAGTAATTTCAAAACAATTCTTATCATATGAAAGGGCTAGAGCCAGACTGAAAAATTCAATGCTATAGCCGAGATTTGAACCACGGATCTTCTGGTTTCCGTCCAGCCACTCTAAACCATTGAGCTACTATGGCCAACGTGCCAACAGGACATTAAATTCTCCAACTGACTCGTGTTTTTCCCGGTAAACCACTAGAAGTTCTCATAAACACATGATACAACTACCTTAATGGTGACTTACTATGCTGTAAATACTTTAAGGCCCGGGCTTTATAGTTAAGGCCACTATTAGGTACCATTAATGGGAATTAATTGTTCTTTCACACTAGCCATGTGTAGGACGCTGTATGAAAGGGCAGAGCCAGAGTAGAGCAACTATGAAAGGGTAGAGCAGTCGCCATTAAGGTAGTTGTCTCATGTGTTTGAGAACTTCTAGTGGCTTACCGGGAAAAACACGAGTCAGTTGGAGAATTTAATGTCATGTTGGCACGTTGGCCATAGTAGCTCAATGGTTTAGAGCGGCTGGACTGAGACTAGAAGATCCATGGTACAAATCCCGGCTATGACATTGAATTTTTCAGTCTGGCTCTACCCTTTCATAGTGCGTCCTACACACAATTAGTGTGAAAGGACAGTTAATTTCCCATTCTTATCATAGTTCATTAAATGACATTTCAAAGTTCTGTATGGACCACCTAAATCTTGGAAAGCTCCAAAACAATTCATTCTATATTAGTCCTTAAATGCTCCATTGTCATTTGTAGGAATTCAGTCCACTGACTCCTCTATGGTTTTCAACATATGTTCTAAATATTTTCCCATGAAAAGACCATTTCCTCAAGCGCTGAATGACATTCAGCATCTGACTCTGAGAAAACAGTATCTCTCCTGAGGATCGGGTTGAGATGCTGCTTTACTTGACTGACACAATATGGCCATTGTGGAGCAACTGCGGATGGTATCCTCTATCCTTAACGTGTATAATATTTGATAGTCAACGTGAAAAATTCAATGCTGGCCATGGAATTTTTCATGTTAACTCTATCAAAAACCTTAGCCTATATACGGCTAGTGTGAAGAAATGATTAATTTCCATCAATTAACTAAAATGTAAAATATTTACCTCTTCTACTGTTATTTTCAAGTTCATGCACATTTAAGGTAACTGTGCACTAGTAACAATGCCTCTGTTTTAATTCTTGCCTTGTCTTTGTTGGTTGCAAAATGAAGATATGATTAACACAGTGAGATACACATTTGCCTGTACTTCACATTTCGGCAAGCAAGTATAGTTCAGGTCAGTATTGCAATCTGTTGCTATCCTATGCAACTGCAAACTTTAGGCATCTCCCCCAACAGGTATCTTTCATCAATGAATGACATTAATGAAAGAGAAAAAGGTGAACATCATTATCCACATTAAAACTTGCAAGAAAATGTAGTAGTCGTTTTAGTTTGTTCCATTCATATTGCTGTTACACAAAATTTACAACCCCAAATTAAAATAAACCTCATATGGGGCACATCAAATGTTTTCTAAGGGACAAGAAGACTGTAGAGTAAAAGGGATAAGAACTTCCTATGAACTAGTCGTATGTGGCCCAGGAGCAGAGTTGCATTGAGCTATTTACATTTTTATGTATTGGTCATACGTAAATAACTCTGTAATAAATCAATAATTATAATTGTATAGTAAATGTGAAAATAAAATATTAAATAGGCACTTGATTGCCTGTGCCATGAAGTGAAGAAGAAATATTATTGTTTTTATTGCTGTTGTCATTATGTTATGAGCTATTTTGTGTATATAAATTTTCAAATTAAGTTTATTGGACATTTGACATATCCATTGATACAGTATAAAACAGTATTCAGTTTTCATATGCCAACACATTCAGTTAAAATTGTTTCACTTAAATTAGATTTCAAAAATAATTATTCAAAAATATACAAATGTAGTGTTCCAAAATTAATCAAAAAACTTTGGGAGATGACAGATAACATAATTTTAAACACTTTTTGTTAGGAAAAACTTTTTCTGCAGTGCTTTGTTTAAGCACTAGACGAGCTAATGTTGGGCCGTGCGGCTGCAAGGCTTTACCAAGAACAGTTCCAAAACCAAAAGGCTCCTCATGACACTACATTTGCCGCATTGAAGATAGACTATGTGAAAGAGGCTCCTTGAACAGACGAGCTGAAGAACAAGGAAGATGTGTTGCAGTGCATTGAGAACAATCCTGCAACTAGTACTGACACCATCACTCAACATTTGCACCTAAGTTGTAGCACTGTGAGAAGAATTCTGCAGGAAATGTTGCACCCTTTTCACCTTGAAAAGGATCATACAATGAGGCCTGAAACTTTCCTCTGCAACTGCAATTTTGTCAATGGTATCTGGACAAAATTGAAAACAATGTACTGTTTGCATCCCATGTAATGTTCACAAATAAAGCAATTTTCACATATGAGCAGTTATTTAACTGTTGGAGTTCATACCTTTGGGCCTTTGAAAATCCCCATGCTACATTTCAGGGGTCACATCAACTGAGATTTGATGCTAATGTGTGGGCCCGTATTGTGAGTAACTTCTTAATAGAACCATACATTTTGCTGACCCGACTCAATACTTAAAATTGCATATTACTACTGCAACAAGTTTTGCCTGATCTGATGACAATAGTTCCCCATCATATTAGCACCAGCTCACCTTGGTGCTGAAGTACGTGATCTTACATGCAACAATCACTGGATAGGCACTGTGACTTTGTGGGTTCGTAGAATTAAAAGTCCCATTTGCAGAAATCAAAATGCTCTTTATTTCTGTAGAAATATACTTTGGTCAACCCTTGCAGTAGCAGAATTACATAACATACACAAATATAATCTTACAAGATCGTTCACAGAGTTCACTTTAAAAACACAGCTGCATGCGCTCGATAATCAATTTCCATTTCGTCTCTCCTAACATGCGATCGCGGCTACTTTTTATACGTCCATTGATATTTCTAGACGTTTCTGGAATGCTCTGTAACAAACAAGAAAGAAACCGGAACTTCTGTCAGCTATATGTCTATCTGTTTCGGCAAGCTTTTATCTCCGTACTGCACTATCTGTCCCATATCTCCGTCGGCCGCCAGTCGCGACACTGCTCCCTCCTCAAGGCTGGTCGTCCCAAGCATCACCATCATAGCAGTCCAGGCAATCGATGTGTACCACCAACAACTTTCCTCGGGGCACCTTCTAG
Source organism: Mantis religiosa (assembly GCA_030765055.1). Taxonomy (NCBI): domain Eukaryota; kingdom Metazoa; phylum Arthropoda; class Insecta; order Mantodea; family Mantidae; genus Mantis; species Mantis religiosa. The sequence continues at coordinate 113,851,306 of CM060950.1, forward strand.
ATGCGGTAGACCACGTCGTTAATCCTCTTTACCACCCGGTACGGTCCTTGCCATGGTTGTTGAAGCTTCAGGCAGCAATCCTTGGTCCCAGTAGGGCGATACAACCAGACCAGATCACCTTGCTGGAACCCTTGGCTGTTGGCTTGCCTGTCGTATCGGGTTTTCATGCGGTCGCTCTGACGCGGTCGTTCTGACGAGCCATCTCATGAATGTCGTGGAGATGGTCCACCAGGTTTTCCACTTACTCCGTTGCTGGCTGTTTTGCTTCCGGGGGCTCCCAAAAGCCTGGTCACAAGGGAGGCGTAGCTCTCGGCCGAACATTAAGCTGGCGGGCGTAAACCCAGTGGTGTCGTGTGTTGAGCGGTAGGCCAACAAGAACAGTGGCACCTTAACGTCCCAGTCTCGCTGATGGCTGGCCACGACCTTCCTCAGGTGTTCCTCTAAGGTCTTTATGTACCTCTCCACCATGCCGTCCGACTGCGGATGTAGGGGTGTTGTGCGGGTCTTGTTCACCCCAAGTCTTTCTAGTGCCTCCTTCATTCGGACACTGGGAATGATCCAGCTATGTCGACAGCGATGCGTTCTAATGGCACCCCGTCGTTGTACTGCTGCATGCGACCCTGGCTCCTAGTCTGGGGGCCGCGACTCGCCGCGCACACGTGACTTTGACGGCACCACCTCTCAGCGTCTGCTTGGAACCTCAGTCAGTAGGAGCGCTGTCGGAGTTTGTCGATCCTTCGGTTTGCTCCCAGGTGTCCTGAAGCCCCGGCGTGCACTTCCTCTAAGACCTCCGGGATCTTACTCCGCGGAAGTACCAACTGTTCTCTCTGCGTCTTCCCATCAGGTGATTCCCACACCCGGAACACCTCGTGGGAATCGGGTACGTCTTCGGATGGGGTTGAGGGAAGCCATTAATTCTCCCGGGTACTAGCCTGCAAAGCTAGTAGAAGGTGTGCTAGATCACCAGGCGGCCCCACCGAGGTCATATCGGTAGTCTTCACCTTGAGTGTTGACGCGCGTAAGTGGCGTATCCACTTCCGTCCTGACTTGTGTCCATAGGACCAGATGGGGGGGGGCTTGTTAGGCAACCAGGTCTTGCCCTACGGAAAGCCCCACGGAGGATGCCGAGCGCCCTTTGGGACAGCTCGGATAACTCCCTGGTTGAAAGAGGCCCGGGTCTTGTTCCTACGGGTTCAAGGCTAATGGGAGTAGAACCTCTGGACTCAACCCGGAACACCTGCCCCACGGAGGACGCCGAGCGCCCTTTGGGACAGCTCGGATAACTCCCTGGTTGTAAGAGGCCCGGGTCTTGGTCCTACGGGTCCAGGACTAATGGGAGTAGAACCTCTGGACCCAGTAGGACTTGTATGTAGCGCTTCTTGGTGCGATGTCCTCCCAGATCGGCCTTGTCCCTGCCTGCACTTCCCTCAAGAGTGGCTCCAAGTCTGCGTCCGCCAGCTGCTCCCTCCTCAGGCCTGCGCTATCTCAGCCATCCGCAGGCACTGCCGTGACTGCTCTGACAGCTGCAGCATGCTCCTTCTCCCAATCTAGTGCACTGGCCGCAATCTTCCGGGCAGGCTCTTCGGGATATGCCGTCTGCGTTACCGTGGCTCTTCCCTCTACGATGTTTAGAGGTGAAGTACTCCTGCAGCCTGTGGACCCAATGGGCTGTCTGTCCTTCCAGGTTCCTAAGGCTCAATAGCGAGGTTAGTGCGGAATGGTCAGTTCTCAGCTGGAATGGCTGACCGTACAGGTTCTTGTGGAAGAGCTCCAAGGTCTTTACTGCCGCCAGTAACTCTCGCCGGGTGACGCAGTAGTTCTTCTCTGCCTTGGACAGCGTCTTGCAGTAGTAGGCTATCACTCGCTCGTGGCCGTCCTGGACTTGGGATATAAATGAAATGAAATGAAATGTGTAGTGTTTAACGTCCGCTTTTACTACATACGGCACCGCAGGCGACTCACTGATGATGCATGAGATGAAGATGGAGCACCGGTGGAATGAGATGGCGGGGGAAACCGGAGATCCCGGAGAAAACCCGCCCCAACGCCGTGTTCTCCACCACAAATCTCACTTTGCGGTCGCCTGGAATCGAACCCGGGCCGCCGTGGTGAGAGGCAAGCGGTCTAACCACTGAGCCACGGCGTGGCCGGACTTGGGATAGGACGCCTCCAGTGTAATGGTCACGGGCGTCAGAGTCCACAATGAAGGCGCCCCCTGCTTGTGGGAATTCCAAAATAGGAGCACTACAAAGTGTCTTCTTCAGCTGTTGGAAAGCGTCCTTGGCGTCCTGCGTCCACACATAGGGCCGGTGTTCTTCCGTCAGGCGGGTGAGGGGTTTGGCGATGTTGGAGAACCCCTTGATGAAACGGCGGTAATAACTGCATAGCCCCAGGAAACTGCGCAATTCTCTCTTATCCTTTGGCCGATGCCCATCTCACGGCCTGTGTCTTCTCCGGGTCTGTGGCCACTCCGGTTGGTGAGACTATGTGGCCCAAGTAGTTGACTTCCTTGCGGAAGAGCTTGCACTTCTTCGCGTTCAGCTTCAAGTTGGTCGCCTACAGACTCTGCAACACCTTGCTTAGGTTCTCCAGATGGTCTTCGAAGGTCTTACCGACGATGACGGTGTCGTCCAGGTATAACAGACAGGCGTCATAAGTCAGGCCTCTCATTAGCGACTCCATGAGGCGTTGGGAGGTAGCTGGTGCGTTGCAGAGGCCAAAGAGTATAACAACTGCCAAAGCCCTTGGCCTGTCGATAATGCGGTTTTCTCGTTGTCTCTCGGGTCTAAAGCCACCTGCCAGTAATCCGACTTCAGATCCAGGATCTAGAACAACTGTGCACCAGCAAGCATGTCCAGAGTGTCGTCAATCCGGGGTAAGGGGAAACAATCCTTCCTGGTGACAGCGTTCAGCTTCCTGTAGTCCACGCAGAAGCATAGCTCGCCGTTCTTCGTCACCAGAGCTACAGGGGAACACCAAGGGCTGTCAGACTCTTCAGTCACTCCCCCGGATCTCGTGTCCTCCAGCATATCTCGTACCGCCGCTTGTTTTGCCAGCTGCGCGCGTCTGGGTGGTTGCCGAATAGGCCGGGCGTCTCCGGTATCGGTGTGGTGAAGCACTCGATCCGTGCGGCCTTAGTCACTGTTGCCTTGGCTGAAGACGCGCTGGTATCCTCTCAGTAGTTGTCGATCCTTTTCTAGCTGCTCTGCGGTCAGGTGGTCGGCCGCCCTCTCCAGTAAGCTTTCCAGGCAGGGCCCCAGATGTTGCGTTGGCACCGACTCCTGTGTCTTGTCAATTGCTGTCACGCTGACCACGGGCTCGCACGTCTCTAACTTTGTCCCGGCCTGGAAATCGTGATCGGTGTCGGGATGAGCAGCCTCACCGGCACCTCCTCTCGGCACGGCAACAACGTTCTGGCCACATATAGTCCGTGCATAGGCGTCTTCTTATCCACCACCATGTCCTTCGTCCGCTGGCCTTCCAGTCGCGCCGTCACCACCACCTCGCTTCTGCCTCGGACAACCACGTCTTCCTTCAGGATGACTTTGCAAATTCCCAGGCGTTCTTCGGGTTGCCGGAGTATCACTTCTCCATTAAGCGGCAGACCTTCCTGCCGACGTCGACCGTCGCCTCGTGGCTCCTGAGGGCATCCAGTCCCAGTATCACCGCATCAGCCACCTTTGCGACGAACACCAACTGACGCATGGCACTCCATCTCAAGGTCAACTTCACAAGCTGGTATGGCCGGCTCGGTTTTCTCGACGGCAAACCCCTGGCTACGTCAGGTCTAATGGTCACGGCTGCCCCGGTGTCCACCAGCACGAGGCATGGCTTCCCTCTCACCCAACCGTCCGCGATGAGACTGTGATTCATACGCCAAGTAGCGTCAACGCTACTTGAACTTCTCCGAGGAGACTACGACCACGACCCATGACCACGCCACTGAAGATGTCCACCATAGTAGTGGACGAAACGTCTGGAAAAATCCAACTCCAGCAGACCACGGCATAACAGCCCGGAAATAACTCTTAGTTATATTGACTCCGGCCGTGAAAGCCTACGCTCTCTTAAATTCAAGTTTATTATGTTTTTTTTTTTTTGTAAGTTTTAAATCTAAGAAAGGGATTTCATTGTTGTCTCTTTTTCTATGGAAAATTTTATTGTCGGATTTTGCATTCTTATTTTTGTCGCCTCCAATGAGTTCACCAAACCAACGTCCATTAGTCGACAACAGCTGTTAGGAAGATCCTAATGAAACGCGTTCTAGGTAAATACTAGCAATAAATGGAGCATTGAGTATTAGTTTGACTCAAAATTATATGAATAATACTGCTTTGAACTCTCTAGACAATTACGAAGCATTCATAAACAAAGTTTTTATACATCGAAATTTAACTGTATTGGAACACCACAGTGAAGCGAAACAGTTATTAATAAATACGACTTATCTATAATTTAATAAAAGTTTTTATCTTGAATAGTAGCATTTCTCACCATATTGTGTCAAATGCACCTTTGTAATCAACAAATAGTGCTAGAGTAGTCCTATTTTTATTAAAATTTTGTTTAATGTCCTGTGTGAGTCTTACGACCTGATTTACTGCTGAGTTGTCTTTCCTAAACCCGGCTAGTTCAGAGACTAATATGTTTGTATGTTTCCAGGTAAAATGTCAATCTTGTAGCTATCATTCTTTCTAGGAGTTTTGCTATGATTGCAAATTGATGGGTATGATTTTTTTGCCTTTTTCCACAGTGTTGGTATGTTATTTCTGGTTGTCCAAATGTTATTGAAAAGGTTTAATAGGGTGTGGAGTGCTTCATGTCCTAAATTTTTAGTAGCTCTTGATGTATACTATCAGGACCTGAATTCTATTTATTTTTTAGTGTCCTTATTGCTTATTTTATTTCTGGAAATGTAAATGACTCCTTGGAGATATTTTGGAAGTTGGAAGTATCATCAAAGTTGTTCCTTAGGTATTTATTCTGGTTTTTTTTGTGTTATTTTTTAATGTAGTACTAGTTTTGTAGTGTGTTGCTAGTTTTTCTGCTATAAAGGTGTCTTCATATATTTCTTTATTATCAACATTTAATGGATGACTGTTGGTTTTCTCTTTTTATGTGTTTAACGTAGTTGTGTACTTTAGTACTATTTATTCAATAGTCTAATTTGCTTATGAATTCTTCAAAGCTCTTTTTTTTTTCTTCCCAGTTTTATAGCCTGTTTTAATTGTGAGTTTGTTTTTCGCCTTTCTATAACATCTGCTTTATCTTGTGATCTTTTTGCCCTTTCTCTGGATTTGTCTCGTTTTGATTTGAGTTGTGCTAACTGTTCATTCCAGAAAGGTTTGTATTTATGAATTTTCCCTCTTAGAATACATTGTTTTGCAGCTTTTAGAATTGCGGCATTCAGTTCTTTCATGACTTTATCAGTGTTTTGTTCTAGTTTAATTTCCTTTAGCAGTGTGTTTGTCATTTTATACTCTTCCCAATATGCCTTTTTGAAGTTCCATTTAGGCTTTATTTTTCCTTTTGTTTTGGATGGTTGTTGATTTATATTTGTTTTTGTTATTGTGACTTTGAGGGTTTGTGAAATAAGAAGACGAGGTTAGAAAACACAAAAACTACACTTTATTTTCCTCACAATACACCGTTCACCATTACAATTTTGCTGGCAACCTCAAAAACTGTTTATTTTTTCCAACTCTACACTCAACTGTCTCGCTTCCGGTAACGATCGGTCCCGAAGTTTCCCGAATCTCCACCGGCCATCATTTTTCATCGGCTTCGCGAGTCTACCGCCAGGGTGACACTGCTCCCTCCTCAAGGCTGGTCGTCCCGAACAGCGCCTTCGTAGCGGGCCAGGCGATCCAGGTGTACCACCAACATCTTTCCTCGGGGCACCTTCTGGATGCGGTAGACCACGTCGTTAATCCTCTTCACCACACGGTACGGTCCTTGCCATGACTGCTGAAGCTTCGGGCAGCGCCCCTTGGTCTGGGTCGGGCGATACAACCAGACCAGGTCACCTTGCTGGAACCCTTGGCTGTTGGCTTGCCTGTCGTATGGGGTTTTCATGCGGTCGCTCGCCTTCTGGATGTTCTGGCGAGCCATCTCGTGCATGTCGTGGAGGTGGTCCACCAGGTTCTCCACATCCCTCAAGAGTGGCCCCAAGTCTGCGTCCGCCAGCTGCTCCCTCAGGCCTGCGCTATCCCAGCCATCCGCAGGCACTGCCGTGACTACTCGAACTGCTGCGGCACGCTCCTTCCCCTCCACTCTTGTGCATTGGCCGCACTCTTCTGGACAGGGTCTTCGGGACATAGCGTCCGTGTTACCGTGACTCTTCCCTCTGCGATGTTCCGAGGTAAAGTCGTACTCCTGCTGCCTCTGGACCCCACCTGCTGTCTGGCCTTCCGGTCGCGCCGTCACTATCACTCCGCTCCTCGCGGGGACAACCACGTCTTCGCTCAAGACGACCCTGCCAATTCCAAGGCACTCTTCTGGTTGACGGAGTATAACCTCTTCTCCGTTGAGCCTCAGGACCTTCCTGCCGACGTCGACCGTCGCCTCGTGGCTCCTGAGGGCATCCAGTCCCAGAATCACCTCCTCAGCCACCTTCGTGACGAACACCCACAGACGCACGGCACTCCGTCCCAAGGGCAGCTCCAGTAGGGCCTCCTCCACAGGCATGGTGTCGCCCGATGCTGTCACAAGCTCGTATGGTCGGCTCGGCTTCCTCGTCGGCAAACCCTTCACCACGCCAGGTCTGATGATGGTCACGGCCGCCCCAGTGTCCAACAGCACGCGGCACGGCTTTCCTCTTACCCAGCCGTCCGCGATGAGGTTGTCATCCATCCGCCGGCTGACGGCGCGGATTGTCACTCGAGGGGATGGTGGTAATGGCGCCGACGTGCCCCTCTCCACGACGAACCTTACTCGTTTTCCGGCTGCTCTTCCTGGTGTGGGCAGTCTCTCCGCAGGTGTCCGGGCTGTCCACACCCCCAACACAGGCCACTAGGTGTTCGCCGGCGTCCCTCAGCTGGTCTTCTGTCTCCGGCGTAGCGGACACTCCTCGTTCTCGACGTCGGGATAGATGCTACCTTGGCCGCCTCCATCCTTAATGCCGCTGTCAGCGCCTCGTGGATGGTTTTATAATCGCCGAGCATTAGGCGCTGACGAATCTCCGTGTCCCGTACCCCGTCGACAAAGTTGTAGGCGGCTTCCCGGGATACGAACTCCAGTGGCAGGTCAACCAAGGCCTTGCTAGCTAGCTGCTCAATCGCTATGGCTAACTCCTGCAGCGTCTCCCCCGGCTGCTGTGACCTTGCCTTTAGTTGGCTGCGGTACGCTGCGGCTAAGCGGTGGTTCCCGAAACAGTTCTCCAGGGCCTCCCAGATGTCCTTGGGCGCCGCCGTTGTCTGCACCGCGTTTAGAACTTCCGCGGCCCGTCCCTGCAGGCTGGCTATTAGCTGTGTGGCCTCCTCCTCCTCTGGTGGCCATCTGTTGTGCTTGGCCACTGTGTCGAACTGGCGGCGGAAGACCTCAAATGTTGACGCGCCGTCATATTTCGGCGGTTTGACGCGCGCAGATGTTGTGTCGCGTCCCGGCGCGTCGGCCTTCAAATCCTTCAGTTTCCTGCCGACGACGTCCTCTACTATGGCGTTCAGGGACTTGACGCTGGTGTCGGCCTTTCCCTCCAGGTCGTCAACGCGGCTCGCCAGGTCCTCGACGCGCTCGTCCACTTGGCCCATCCGCTTGCCCAGCTCCGTCACGTTATCCCTCACGCCGGCCAACTGGTCTTAAAACTTCACGGCAAGGGCCTCATTTGCCGCTTTCATCTCCGTGGCCAGGCTGTCGTTCGCTGCCCTCATTTCTGTGGTCAGTTCGGCCATCTTTGCGGTCATTGTCGTGGCCAAGTTGATATTTGCCGCTTCCGTCTTCGCTGTTATTTCCGCGGCCAGGTTGTTATTTGCCGCTTCCGTCTTCGCTGTCATTTCCGCGGCCAGGTTGTTATTTGCCGCTTCCGTCTTCGCTATTATTTCGGCCTTCAGTTCTTGCATCTTTTCGGCGATGTCGTTGGCCGTCTTCATTTCTTCCATTTTCTCTAAAATCTTTGCCAGTGCAGCTTCCATTGTCGTATATCCCACTTCTGACATCAGTTGTGACTTTGTGGGTTCGTGAAATAACAAGACGAGGTTAGAAAACACAAAAACTACACTTTATTTTCCTCGCAATACACCGTTCACCATTACAATTTTGCTAGCAACCTCAAAAACTGTTTATTTTTTCCAACTCTACACTCAACTGTCTCGCTTCCGGTAACGATCGGTCCCGAAGTTTCCCAAATCTCCACCGGCCATCATTTTTCATCGGCTTCGCGAGTCTACCGCCAGGGTGACACTATTATGACTCTTGTGTCCACTACCAGTGTCTGCCTTTTATTTTTATTATTATTATTATTATTATTATTATTATTATTATTATTATTATTATTATTATTATTATTATTATTATTATTATTATTATTATTATTATTATTATTATTATTATTATTATTATTATTATTATTATTATTATTATTATTATTATTATTATTATTATTATTATTATTATTATTATTATTATTATTATTATTATTATTATTATTATTATTATTATTATTATTATTATTATTATTATTATTATTATTATTATTATTATTATTATTATTATTATTATTATTATTATTTATGTAAAAAACTGAAGCTGCTAACAATGAAGTAAACTAGGTTATAAATAATAACTAAACACTAGTAACACAACTTCACTTATCTTATTTAAATCCTGGGACCGGTTTCAAAGCAAAACATCTCCTTCATCCTCAGCCACTCAGCTTGACACTTGTTGTTGTTGTAGTAGTTGTTGTAGTTATTTTATTATTATTATTTCTATAGACTTAACTGCTATGGTGATATTGGGAGGCTTTGAATGAAAACTTTATGGGTTATTTATTCTTTGAACTTTTAGATTAGGTTATTGCAGGTTTACGTCATTTTTAACTTTCATGTTTGTTTGCATACGCACCTCTCTCTCTCTCTCTCTCTCTCTCTCTCTCTCTCTCTCTCTCTCTCTCTCTCTGGAGGTTGGAGAATAATCCTAATTAAGGAAAAAATTCACAACCTCCCTCTGCATTAGGAAATTACCTGTAACCTCCTAGAAGGAAATATGTTACAACTCCAAAGTGATTGTTTAATAAAGCTGTAAACTTCCTTTAGTCATTTATTAGTTTAAATATTAATATATCTGTACTCTGCATAAAATTGGATATTTGTGCAGTTTGTAGAATTAGCCAAACAGCAATGTTCTAAATGGCCACAAACTATTTGATAAGAACACAGTAAGGGTAGTTGAATCAAATCAAATTTTGACACAATAACTGATGTCTTGTCAGTATACATATTACAATGTAAAACTACATATAAAATTAATGATTAATACAAAAGAATAAATATGTTTGCTATTAAATACATAAAATATGAAGCTGTTAAGTGAAGCAAATAAATATATACAAATATAATAATTTGTAACTAAATAACTTCACTTATCTTATAAGAAATGATGACCGTTTTCATACAAGTTGGCAAGGATTGCAATTTCGTGAATACCTCATTCACATCGTCATGTTGAAACATCAACAAACTCGTCAACGCCACCATCACTAGATGTCACTATGTTTATTTTAGTACTATCAACATCTGAAAATGAAACAAATTTAAAAACAGAATCGACTGCCAGTATTTCAAAATTCACTACGCGATGCTTATTTTTTAAAATAAAATATTTTCCCGGACCATTTAGTTGTTTTAATAATTTAACTTCAGGATTTACTTCATGGTTAAATAACCAAAAATGGTCTGCTATGGCCATTTTATCAGTTTGTTTATACTTAATGGTACAAAATTGCTCTTTCATTCTGGTTTCCAAATTACGTTTTGTCTTTCCAATATAAAGTTTATCACAATCAAAACAATTGAAATGATAAATATCAGATTGTTTACTATCAGGAATCTTATCTGCGATGGTGGCATTGACGAGTTTGTTGATGTTTCAAGCTTACGATGTGAATGAGGTATTCATGAAATCACAATCCTTGCCAATTTGTAAGAAAACAGTCATCATTTCTTATAAGATAAGTGAAGTTTTTTTAGTTACAAATTATATTTGTATATGTTTGCTATTGTTTAAAACTATGCAGCTCAAAATCAATAATTAGTTTATATCATCTTGCATATATTTTTTAACAGAGTAATAAGCTTTCCTAATAAGTAGGTTCTCAACATGTTTTTTGAACAGTGTTTGACTTTTTTTTCTTTCCGAATTGACAGTTGTAGTTTGTTGAATACCTTAATTCCCATATAGTAGGGGCATTTTTCAAGCAAGGCCAGTCAATGGGCTGGAAGTTTTATGCTGTTTTTATGTCATGAATTATAGTTATGCTGGTTTTGACTGATCAAAACATTATCCTGCTTGGTATGTACATAATTGATTAAGTTGTATAAATATAATGATGCTGTGTAAGTATCCCTAATTTTTTAAATAATGGTCTACATGACTGTAACCTACATGCATCATTAACCTTATCTTTTTCTGAATTTTAAATACTTTTTCCCACCCAGAACCATTACCCCATAGAATTATGCGATATACAAGTACTAATTGAAAATAACTAAAATTTAATATCTTTCTTATTTCTAGACTAGTTATCTGTGCAAGGAAATACATATTAAAGTAAGGCATATATGGTTGAACAAATTAAACAGAAATACTAAATATTGTCAACAACTAAAATAAAAAATAGTTATTTTTGTTTTGCATCAGGCATAACATAGGTATAGTATGAATATTGATAGTTCAGCTTGTGTTATAAATGCACAGTAGTATCGTTGGACGAGAACTGCTATTTCATTTGAATTTGATCAGTTCTTACATGTTTCAACTAACACCATCCTTTAAAATAGCTTTGATGGATTTTGAGCTTTAATGGTAACTCCTGAGGTATTTGTGTTGAATAGTTTGTTCTTCCATCTTTTTCATGACTTGAATTTACTTTATGTAAGAACAAGCCTAAATAACTACTGCAATTTGTACATACCGTCACATAATGTAAATAAGGTATTCAAATGGAATGTCATTAATTATATGTCTGTAGACCCTTTTAAGCTTAAGTTAACTGAAGGAAATTAATCATTCCTTCATACTAGCCATGTATAGGCTAAGGTTTTGGATTGTTAAAGTCAAACTGAAAAATTCAATGCCATGGCCTGGATTTGAACCATGGATCTCCTGGTATCCATCTGCCCAATCGCTCTTACCCATTGAGTTACTATGGCCAATGTGCTGTTATGTCACAAACGGTGTATGTCAAATATGAGAGCCCCTAGTGGTTTACTGGGAAAATATATGAATCAATTGGAGAATTTGTCATGACGGAAGTTGGCCCTAGTAGCTAAATGGTTAAGAACGACTGGACAGAAACTAGGAGATCCATTGTTCAAATCCCAGCCATGGCATGGAATTTTTCAGTTGGACTCTATCCTTTTTAAGCTATTTTTATGCTCAAAAACAAATTTCTGTTCCTATGCCTTTTTGGTTCTTGTTCTAATATATAAACCATTACATATGCTGAAGCAAAAAATTGAAATGAAATCTTGTTCTTTTAACTTCTCAGTTATTTACTGATCTTTCCCCTTTTGTCAATCAAAGTCCCTCTCTCCTGATCACCTGTAACTCACTGATTTTTTCAAGGTTGTGACATAAAGATGGCTCGTATATAGCAACCAATTTGTTGCAAATGTCTTAGGTATTTGTTTCTTGTTGCAGCCTTCATCTAAAGACAAAGCGGCTGGTAGCAATGTTGGAGCAGGAAGTGCTGTTGCAGGTCAAAAAGAAAAGGAGCTCAATTTTCGTCACAGTTCATTGAAGCAAAAAATTAGCAGTGTGCTTTGTCCAGACAGAATGACACTTTGTCGTAAACGTGCAAATGATGCAGCAGCTTTGTATCGTTACCTGTCAGACTGCATAAGGAAAATGCCACTTGGTGAGTTTATAGTTGTTAAAACTGTATAATGTGTTACATGCATATTTACGCATATAATCCTGGTTCTAAAGGTTCACACATTATTGGCCCATTGCAACCAGAACACAAATCTGCAGTGGTTAATCTTCCAGGAAAGCTTAAATGCTTACTGCTTGCAATATTCCAGCTAGAAGATTTAGTTGGTCATCAAACTGAATGGATACAACAGCAAAGGCTGCAGCATCTCAGATGATTTTATATTAGGTGTTTTAGCAATAGAGAGAGAGAGAGAGAGGGGGGGGAGAGAGGGGGAGAGAGAGAGAGAGGGGGAGAGAGAGGGGGAGAGGGAGGGAGAGAGAGGGAGGGAGAGGGAGGGAGAGGGAGAGGGAGGGAGAGGGAGGGAGAGAGAGGGGGAGGGAGGGAGAGAGGGAGGGAGAGAGAAGAGGAAGAGTGGATTCACAGGATAAATTGGAAGACTGATCAGAATGGTGAATTTAGTCATCTTCTCAACTTGTAAGAAAACTCAATAAATTTTGTCACATAATTGGTTGTGATAGTTGGCATCTGCAGTATCATACAATTCATTACAATTTTCCACAGCCAATAATAATCCATCATCCTTGTCAAGGCGTCTGGTTCTGTTTGTGTTTATGCGAAAAGCAGTGCGTGTTGAGGGAGCCAAATGCAAATGTAATATAACCAGTGTACTTGTCAACTAAATAACACAAATCTGCCCTTGTAAGTTTTCTACTTCATTTCATTCTGATCATGACAAGCCAATGTCTTTATTATTGCATAAGGAAAGACATCAAACTTGTACCTTCATCTTTATAAGCTAGGTATTGGCTTGCAGGGTTTGAGGAAATAACCTAGCAATATTACTTTGCCTATTTATTTGCTACAAAACATGGTCTGATAATTTTGCAGGATTGGTTTTGAATGCAAGTCCCTTTAAAACTACAAAATCAGTTTTCTTATGATTTTCTTGAATGGTATTTCTATGATGTATTGTAAATAATGTTTCAAGCCATACCTGCAAAGACTAGAAACACACCAGCATAGCTGTACTATCCCCCTTAAAAAGAGAGAAAGACCTAATACATTTGTGATCAAACTACTTGTATACAAGCAACTGGAAACAGTTTGAGGTAGGTGAAGTCATTTATAATATTTTGTTCTAGTTAGATGTCACCCTGTCATACATTTTGCTGATCGCTCCATAATAATGATAATGATGATGATGATGTTTATTAGCCCATAGACAAGTTGTACAATATGTTTCGAGCATTGTCAAAAACTACAATGAAACAAAGCAGACATATTTACATTAACACTTAAAAATATGAATTATCAAACCAAGTTTATGTCTTATGATAAAGCTAATAATGGGAAACCATGTTAAAAGTTTACATTGTCAGTCACAGAGAGTTATATAAAACTCACTACATTTCATCTATTCTGTATATACATTTCCCTATTAGATATTTCTGTAATTCGTTTTTAAAGTTTGATCCTTGTTTAGCTTTTAAAGTGTTTGGCAGTTTGTTGTAGAGTTTCACTCCACTTATGTATGGATCATGTTCACTTGTTCATTTATTTACACTAATTCTATGTATATTGTTAACTCCACATGTGAAATGACTAATATTGATTGCTAGAATTTGTAATATGTACATTTTATTTACAATATATATTATTACTTTATATACATGCAAAGAGATTACTGTAAACAAATTATTTTCTTTAAAAACATTATGACATGAATTCCTGTTGCCAAGCTTGTATATATTCTAATACAGTTCTGCAAAATTAATAGCCTATTCAAATTTTGCATGCTTGTGCTCCCCAACACCTCTATTTCATATATACAGTTCTTAAAGTAGTATCTATGTACTTAGAAAGGCTCCTTAACAAAAATAATCATGAGCTTACTCTATTACAGATAAAAGTCAATATGACAGTCAAATGATAAATTTTTGTCTAACAGAAGTCCTAGAAATTTAATGTGCCATACATGTTAGATAATTGTGTTTTTAACAGTTGCAGAAACAGAGCTATTTGCACTGTGAGAATACTGAAGGAGTTTTGTCTTACCTGTATTAACATTTAAGCTATTGTCATTCAAGTATTTTAGAATTACTTTTATTGAGTCCATCATTGAATTTTCCAGGATCTTTATGGATTTATTCCAATAAAAAAGTGTTGTATCGTCAGCATATGATACATTTGCACAATTTTCAAATCTGGGTACAGTTGCAGAGTTCCTGGAAATGTGATTATGCAAAATATAATAGTTAATGTTAATAATCTCTAACCATGAAAATAATTTTATGTTGTATAGTTTTAGTTATGATTAGGATTTTACTGTATGTGTTCTTGTAATTTTTATTTTCTTTTTCTTTCTTGACGAAGCCATAAAAATGTAAATTTTTAAGTGCTGAATAAATCTACTACTACGACGACGAGTAGTAGTAGTACTGCTTGCCTCTCACCAAGGCAGTCTGGGTTCGATCCCAGGTGACTGCAAAGTGAGATTTGTGGTGGACAACACGGCGCTGGGGTGGGTTTTCTCCGGGATCTCTGGTTTCCCCCGCCATCTCATTCCACCGGTGCTCCATGTTCATCTCATGTATCATCAGTGTCATCACCTGCGGTGCCGTATGTAGTAAAAGCGAGAGTTAAACACTACACATTTCATTTAACTATTCTCTGTCAATCAAGATATCACTAGAACCTTCCTTACGTGAAACCCTGTTTGGGCCGGCAAGTCACTTCTCAAGCGCTATGTTTATCTGCTTTTGCCGGGTCTTTGTGTACACTAGCTGCACTATCATTAACTGCTTATGCAAGCTCTTTATCACTGTGAAACACTATCTGCCGTCTGTTATCTATTTATGCCCATTGTTGTGACAATAAGATGCAAAAAAGAATATTAAAAATAATTAAAAAGTTTTTTTTAATTTCTTTATAATTAAAAATGTGTTCTTAAGAACAGAAAGCAAGCCAATATTTCAAGAATTTCACATCCTACCTGTTCAATGTATTTATATTTATGGCGTAGTTTCTTTTATACATAGGAATAGATCACAATTTAAAAGTAATTCAGATTGTCACACATACAATACAAGGAACAGTAAAAATATACATTTAAATCATCATCGCCTCACTCTTGAGTCTAGATTTCATCTCTCACAACAGAATCATTCTATATAATAAACTCCCAACTAAGCTAACAAATTTAAATAATAAAAATTTCAGAAAAGCTGTAAAAAATATCCTACTAAAAATAATGCCACAGACAATAGATCAGTTTCTAGGACGTAAAATTAAATAATAAAGTAAATATTGATTTTTTTGGTAAAAGTTATAATGTCTCTTAGTCTAGTTCTTAACAATGTAATACATTAAACATTATGTGACCTAAGTTGCGTTATTCTTAATTACCATTTGTATTTATTATTATTATTATTATTATTATTATTATTATTATTATTATTATTATTATTATTATTATTATTATTATTATTATTATTATTATTATTATTATTATTATTATTATTATTATTATTATTATTATTCTGTTAATTACTACTGCATTACTTTAATCACTATTGTATTATTTAATTACTATTTTATTATTTAATTACTATTTTATTATTCATAATTGTATTAGTCATAAGAAATGTATTATTCTTATGGGTACAAATTTGATGAAGCCATGAATATTGTATATTCCTAAGGTGAATAAAACTCACTCATTCACTCGCTCACTCACTCAATTAGTTCTTAGTTAGTTACTTACATGCAGTTCTAGTTTTATTTGTTGATTGACTACTTGAACCACTGTATGTTAGTGATACCTGCCTAGCAAGATGCTTGGTGTACTCTTTTTTTTTTTTTTTTTTTTTTTATTTTTTTTAAATGTTTTGTAGCTTTCATTGTACAATTCATATTTTGTCATACAGTAAAATTCATACATGGATTTCATCCTCTCTCTTAGATTTTTTGTTTCAGCATTCAGCCGTACTTTATGTTTAGGCTTAGCAATAATTCGCTTTCGTTTTAAAGGACATGCAAGGTTAAAGTATTCGAATAATATTTTAAAAAAGGTATCCCATTTTACATTAGCATCAGAAGTAGAGTATACAGAATCCCAGTTCTGTGATTGTAGCATTCCCCGTAGAATATCAATGTTGTGTTCAGTGATATCCCTTTTTTGTGCCCACGTTACATTTTTTACCTCACCATTACAATAGTAAACATCAATTATTTCTGCATGACGGTCAGATATGTGAAAATTCCTAACAATTGCGTCCCATTGAGTAGGGCAAATATTTGTTATCATATAGTCTATTGCAGTTGCAGATTTATCAGTTACTCTAGTTGGGAAATTTATAGCATTACATAAATTAAAACTATCAAGAATATCACAAAGTTGCATGTAATCTTGTGAGTTTCCCCTGGCATTTATATTTAGATCTCCTGCTATCACTATTTTTGTCCCTTATTAGTCAACATGGCTAAGATAGTATTAAGGCTTTTGAAAAAACTATTAACATCAGAGTTAAGGCGATCTATAGATACCTATAACTATGATTTTGCCAATTTTGGCAGTAACATTTACTGTACAACATTCAAAATCCATTTCATTGCTATACTGATGTATGTTTGGAAGCACATTAAAATTTATAGTTTCCTCTACATAAATAGCTACACCCCAACCTTTGTGATTACTTCTACAAAAATGTGTGGCTAAAGTGTAGTTCCGTAGTTTGGCATACTCTATTTCATTACATACTAGACCATGTTCAGTAATTACAGTAACACTAGAGTTTATTTCATCAAGCAGCACATCCAGCATATCAATTTTATTAGATATGTACTGCACATTTTGGTGTAATATAAGGGTTCTTTTTGCTAAGTTTGGTTTACATTCCTTAATCTCACTAAGTTTCCCAAAGGTGGCAGAGTTATCTCCCCTTTAGAGGATACCACCATAGGTTGTTTAGGTTTATTTAGTGTAAGTTCTATTATTTTCCTAATTTCATGGGCAAGGTGATTTTTTCCAGCAGAGTTTAAATGCAACCCATGGGTAGTATGCAAGTTTCTTCCTAGTTCACCTATATCTACCAGATTAACATTAGCAAATCTTGAGCACAGCATTTTTAGTTTTAACTTAGTTTTCCTTATTTCTTTATTTACACAGGAATGCTGTATCAGATCGTATCGATGTGGTATATTAGTAACTACTATGTTCTTGTTCTTAGGATAGTTCACCAAAACATGTTCTAACCTGTTTAGCATTTGTTGTGCTTCATTCTTGTATACATCGTTTGCACCAGCAATCAGTATATCCATTTGCACGCTATTATCTTTTAGAACCTCTTTCAATTACAATAGGTATAAATCTGTGATTTGCACCACAAATTTCTGAACATTGTCCATAAAATACTCCAGGACGGAATTGGTGCTCGTCCAGTTGAAGATCCTTATATTTTAACAGCCCAAATTTTAACAATTCTATATTTCCTCACTTGTGCAAACTTAGGATTTGGTTTCACATAACCTGTAGTCACGAGGCCCGCCTCGGTAGCGTAGATGGTAGTGTGTCTGCCTCACGTTCAAGAGGTCCCGAGTTCGAATCTCAGTTAGGGTGAGTTACCTGGATAAGGTTTTTCCGGGGTTTTCCCTTATCCTGATAGACGAATGTCGGGTAACTGAAAGCTCCATGGACCCCAGACTCATTTGACACCCATTTCATTCATCGTCCGATATGACTTAACGTTGGAGGACGTAAATTACAAAAAAAAAATGTCACAAAATTATTTGCACCGTTATTCACTTTTGCCGCAACACCACGTGCATGGCTGTCCCCATCAATTGTAATATTCTGTCTTCCATTATCTTGTTTAAGAAGTGGACTTCTTTTCTTCCTTTGCTGGATACTGTTCACCTCATGTTCTTGTTCAGCTGCAATACAGCGTTCAGGCTCCTTTATTGCATCATACACATTTTGTGTAGGTAATGAAAATTCATCGTTTGCTGGTACTTTTCTTAGTTTTCCGTGGTACACACCATTTACTTTCTTGTGCCATTGTAGCACACTCATTTTTCATTGAATTGAGCTTCTTATTTTCTTCCTTTAGTCATTCCCTTTCAATTTGTAGATCCTTTAAGTCCTTGTTTAGAATTTCAATTACCTTTTGTAGTGATGCTGTTCTTTCTTCTTTATCCTAAGTGACCACCCTGCTTACTGTGATGTCGTTTTTTTTTAGCTACATTTGCATAGTTGAGCATATCTTCATTTTCACTTCCATCTTTATCACCTCCTCATAATTATTTTGTTTAGCATCTACCCATAATGAATGTGGATAAATTACCAAAATGCCTCTGTGGGTACTGCAGTAATGGACAAAGTAATACATAGAAATTGAAACAACACAACTATGATATTGCTGAAAATTGTATCTGCTTTCTCCTTTTCATTTGAATGTTCTTCCACACAAAATAATATACTGAATATTCTTAAATTTTTAATTTCAGGATGTGATGCAAATCCACCATTATCAACTGACATCACTCCTCTGTTTGTTTCAAAATGGATAGATTACTCCAACAAATATGGTTTTGGGTTCCAGCTATCTGACAAATCCGTTGGAGTTTTATTTAATGATAGTACACGCATCAGTGTGACAGGAGACTTCAGGTGAGGAAAATTCCTTTTTTTGATATTACTCATTATCAAAACTGCCTCATTGTATTTATATTGTGCACATGAATGATGTTAGTTATTTAAATCCTCTGCTAATTCTCAACATGTTAAAGAGTTTCAGTTATGTTCATCTCTAATGGGCTCAAAATGGGACAAACTTGCTTCTCACGATTTTATTTTAGGTGTTTGTGTGTTTGTATACCTTTTTGTTCAGACGTTTAAGTGCTTTTGAAATTACTTTTAAGTTTGGATTTGCCACTCACAGTTAAAAAGAATGGAAAAAATATTCTCAAATTATTTACAGTTACAAAAATGTCTTATTTTGAAAACATTTCTACAGTTAAAACTAAAATGTTTTCATATTATGTAGAAAATGAAGCTAGCTACAGTGAAACAATGAATATTATACAAATATAACAATTTGCAGCAAAAGCTCCACTTAACTTAAGAAAAAGATGTTAATTCTTCTTTCTAATTGATATTCTTCTTTCCAATTGACATCAATTTCACGAACTCTTGTCCGCATCTTCAGTCAAGGTTTTCATCTTCAAGTGGTTTTCCTTGACTGAAGATGCGGACAAGAGTTCGTGAAATCGATATCAATTGGAAGAAGAATTAACATCTTTTTCTGAAGTTAAGTGGAGCTTTTGTTGCAAATTGTTATATTTGTATAATGTTTTCATATGTTTATACAGTTAATTAATAAAGTGGATTTTTACTAAAATTAGGCAAGTGAGTCAACCTTGTATATACTTTTCTCCACTTACAAGTTTTTTATGAAGACTAGTTTCTGGGGACTTCTCCCCTATCGTCAGTTCTGTGGTTAACTGATGATGCATCCGGTGTCTGCATCTGGCTTGGTGTCGTGCTGCCATCTAATGTCCTGGTAAGTTTGATGACGTCATCTACGCGGGAATTTCAAAATTCATCAAGAGATCCTGTTTTTTCGTAATAAATATGTTTTCCCAAATCTGTAGTTCCAGAGGTTTCTTTGCCTGTTTGATCAGTTCTATTTCTTGTTTTATGTTGTGATTCTCAGACCAAAAGTGATGTGCTACGGCCGACTTGTCCATTTGTTTGAATTTAATATTTCTGAAGTGTTCTTTCATTCTTGTTCCTAGATTCCTTTTGGTCTTACCAATGTATATCTTGTCACAATCCTGGCAACTCATTTGGTAAATGCCTGATAATTGAGTTTTGGGTGTGCTATTTTTTAGAGGGTGGTTTAGTAAGTTGCGGATGTTGTGTTTGTTTTGAGGGGCTAATTTTATGTTGAAGTTCTTAAATATCTTTTCAAATTTTTTGAAGTATTTTGGATGAAATGTAAATTTTCCATATCTGGTGTTTGGATTTTCTTGTTTTTTTTAACGTAGTAATGTCCCTTAAGTTTTTGTTTCTTTTGTGTCTGTAGATCAGTTTTTTGATGAAATTTGTGTTATAGTTCAGTTCAGCAACCTGGTGTATGTGAGCGTACTCCTGTTCATATTCTGTTTTTGTTAGCGGAATGTTGATTAATCTGTGAACTAAACTATGGAATACTGCATATTGATGTTGTACTGGGTTGAATGTGTTGCATTTAATGTAATTGTCAACATGTGTTGCTTTTCGGTATATTCCAAATTGTAATCCTGTTGGTGTTCTAATGATTTTTAAATCTAGAAAAGGTAGCCATTCATCCTGCTCTACTTCAATGGTGAAAACTACGGATTTTTCTTGTAGGTTTAGCAACTTTATAGCATCCTCGGTTAGTCTTCTAGGGACTATAACAAACACATCGTCGACATATCTATGCCAACATTTGAAAATATGTGGAAAGGCTTTAGTAATGTGTGTTTCCAAATTACTCATGAACAGATTAGCTAGTAATGGTGAAAGAGGGTTACCCATGGCCAAGCTTGCTGTTTGTTGGAAGATCTTGCTGGAGAACGTGAAACAGTTCTGTTCAATACATAGGGTGGCTAGAAGACTAACCGAGGATGCTATAAAGTTGCTCAACCTACAAGAAAAATTCATAGTTTTCACCATTGAAGTAGAGTAGGATGAATGGCTACCTTTTCTAGATTTGAAAATCATTAGAACACCAACAGGATTACAATTTGGAATATACCGAAAAGCAACACATGTTGACAATTACATTAAATGCAACCCATTCAACCCAGTACAACATCAATATGCAGAATTCCATAGTTTAGTTCACAGATTAATCAACATTCCGCTAACAAAAACAGAATATGAATAGGAGTACACTCACATACACCAGGTTGCCGAACTGAACTATAACACAAATTTCATCAAAAAAACTGATCTACAGACACAAAAGAAACAAAAACTTAAAGGACATTACTACGTTAAAAAAACTAGAAAACCCAAACACCAGATATGGAAAATTTACATTTCATCCAAAATACTTCAAAAAATTTGAAAAGATATTTAAGAGCTTCAACATAAAATTAGCCCCTCAAAATAAACACAACATCCGCAACTTACTAAACCACCCTCTAAAAAATAGCACACCCAAAACTCAATTATCAGGCATTTACCAAATGAGTTGCCAGGATTGTGACAAGATATACATTGGTAAGACCAAAAGGAATCTAGGAACAAGAATGAAAGAACACTTCAGAAATATTAAATTCAAACAAATGGACAAGTCGGCCGTAGCACATCACTTTTGGTCTGAGAATCACAACATAAAACAAGAAATAGAACTGATCAAACAGGCAAAGAAACCTCTGGAACTACAGATTTGGGAAAACATTTATTACGAAAAAACAGGACCTCTTGATGAATTTTGAAATTCCCGCGTAGATGACGTCATCAAACTTACCAGGACATTAGTTGGCAGCACGACACCAAGCCAGATGCAGACACCGGATGCATCATCAGTCAACCATAGAACTGACGATAGGGGAGAAGTCCCCAGAAACTAGTCTTCATAAAAAAACTTGTAAGTGGAGAAAAGTATATACAAGGTTGACTCGCTTGCCTAATTTTAGTAACAATGGCACTCCACTTTCTGAAATACTTCTTTTTATTCTATATAAAGTGGATTTTGCTGAAAATAATGCAAACTGATAAGTTTTTAATTTTGAAGGCCACTGGTAAAACTAATTCATTGCTAATTCCTAATTACTGAAGGACAAGTTTCAAAAGCATGTGTGCTTTGGTTTTCTACACAAAGGTTTTGTAAATAACATAGAAGATGTATAGCAGGTATAGAAAGTGCCACATTCTGTAGAAGTTCTCTAGGAAATGATAAAGAGTTATGAAGGAGTTGAACAAATAAGTGAATGCACTAAATTAACAAAATTGTACATGGGAAACAATTTTTCTCTCTTCAAGAGGAAAATTTACCAACAAAAATCATGCCTAGCTAGGGAAATCTTATAATTATCATTTTTAGAAGATCCTTTTGTAGTCACAGTGAGAACAAAGAAAATTTTGTTAGCTCATCACATTTTGGTGCCATTATATAAATGGATATATTTATTATAACTCTAAGGGAGCACATTCTGAAGATGCAGTTAAATAACTCAAGTTTCAGAGAAAAACCATAGTTTACACTGTGAAGGGAAATAAATTTATAGGTAAAATTTTTGGATCTGAAGTTGAATAACTTTACAACAGGTTAATTTTTGCATGTATAAAAAACTAAATAAATAGTAATTTTTTTTTAATGAAAAAAGAAGTTTAAACTATTTTAATTTCAAAAACCATATTGCTTCACTAAGACCTTTTCTCTTTGGCCTAAAATTAATTTACACCTGAAACATATTTCAGTCTCTATTAAAAATTATAATATATGAACAAACCACAATAAAAATAAATACTTAATACCAGTCCAGTGTCCTTCACGCTCAAAACCTTATTAGCTCTTCTCAGCATTGAGTCTTATCAGCTGGTGAAAATAATGATGTCTTTCTGCTAGGGAATATCATGTATCATCAACCTGTCCCATAGTTCAACAGGCATTCTTGGAGGTGAGTGATAGAAATTTAGAAGAATCTGCTTCATTTTGCCAAATGTTTTCAATTGAGGCTTAAATATATGACCTTGAGTGAAGTATCAATGGAGATATCCTTTCCACATCAAACTGCTACTGAAACTCTCCTTGATTTGTGGACACTATGGTACTCATGAACAGAATTGTTCCATTGGGGTATCTTTCTCTGCAGATGGGGTTAAAATGTACTGCAAAATATCATGACAAAATATATCGACCAAGATTGATATATGGTTTACTTGAGGACTACCCAGGTCGTTGTTTACAGTTCTGTGGAGCTATTTTGAATGAAGAATATGAAGGTGACAGAATTGTTCGAATAACTGTGTGGTGTGATGAAGCACACTTATCGGATGCTGCAAATAGACATAACTGTGTCTACTACTCTACAGAAAACCTCCATTTAACAATTGAGGAACAGCTGAAATAGCCCAGCATTACAGTATGGACAGGTCTGTTATTACATTAATAATAATATAATAATACGACTGTGTGTGGGTGTGGGTGAGAAGTTAAAACTGTCTTTCTAAAAAGTGCATTGCAACTCCAGGAGACATGGGTAGGTCAGTACTTGCAACATGGAGAAAGTATAGATAGACATGTGGAAAAATAGAGAATCTTACAAATTTCAAAATCCCATCTAGCAATATCCTTCTCTAAGGACATTTATCCACTACTACAGAGGAGCCCATCCACAACACAAGATAATAGTGTCTATTGACCCAAAGTTGAGGATGAAAGCCATGTAATTTTGAATAACGTCCTTTGGTAAATAAGTAAATGATATGTGTTTTACTATCCATTCATACAAAGTGTTTTGTCTGTTCAAATGTTCATTTCAAAAGTGTATACATGTTGAGGGAAAATGCTTGTTCCACTGAAAATGCATTCCCAAAATATATTTCTTGGCAAAGTGAATTTTCAAGGACATCAGAAAAATATTTGTATGAAATTCTTTTAATTGAATTTTTACTAATGGTGAATCAAAATAAGCCAGATGCCTGTTGAGGATGGAGCAGATGTTCCTGAAACATATTGAGATCAAGTGACTTATAAGTGCCATTAGTGTTCCAAAGTAAACTTCAACATTTTCTTTCTTTCTTTTTTACTTTTTCACTTTCATTTCATCCTTATGTTCAAATTTGTTTTAAAAATTTAGTAATGCATCGTATACCTGTAACGACTTAGGGTGTGTGAAAATAATTACATTAGTTTACATTCCTTAGTAAATGAGATACTGTGGAAATATTTAACATCCTGTAAGTTTAAAATATAAAAACTGGTATAAGGAACTAATACTTATATAAAATATCCCTTGATTGCAGTCGGGTGGAATTTCATGATGCTCAAGGACGAATCACAGCATATCAGGGAGAGTCTGTACCTGATGAGCTAAATGATCGACTGACATTGTTGCGCTCATTCAGTGCTTATATGGAGGAACATCTCACTGAAGGTGGTGATATCAAAGAAAAAACACCTTTAGCAGCAGCAAGCCGTAATAAATCCCTTATACCTCATATGAGGCGATGGGTCCGCACCAACACTGCAATTATCATGGAGTTGGTTAATGGTACATTGCAGGTATGAGTTATCTATTATATCTGTTGGTCCTTTTTTAAATTCTTTTTTGTCTTATCATGCTTTTGATTTGATCACACCATAGTATTTTCCCATAAGATACACAGAATTTATGTACTGTTACCACATGAAGTTACACAGATCCTTGTCAAAGTATATTTGTTCCTTTACTAAACCCTCTTTGTTTTAATCACTGAGTAAGGTATATTTTAAAGTTGTGAAATTAACTGTAGCCTGGATGTACCTATACCAAAGTGTATACCTATATATTGTTCCTTTTGACTGGCTAAAACTATTTTCACCATAAATTATACCTTGCTTAAATAAATTTATAGAATGTGGAAGAGGGCATAAATCAGAGCTGCAAACAATACAATAATTGTACAGTATCAGTAGTATGACTTATTTTACTGGTCACCAAAGTTGCATTAAGATGTTTAAGAATACCATAATTTGTTTACAGAAGAGAAATATGTTTCTTAGTCACTTGAAGAATTGTAAATCCTTGTCTTAGAGACTGATAAATCCAAGTCCTATCCATATGCCTTTTTGTCTTTAAATGCAGTACTAGATTCATATGGAGTGAAGTTGGGGCTTAGGTAATGGTTAAAACTAATTATAACAGAATAGCTGACTTTGCTACCTCTATCTTTTATTTTGCAATTGTACATTAATGATGTGCTGTATGTAATTATTAACTAATACTGCTGTTGATATTAATGGTTTAACATAAATATTTCTAGTGGCACAAAGCCAAATGACACTGCCTTTCTTGGTCATGGGGAAAAGCCTATCTTATATCCTAGCTATTGCATTTGCAGCTTTTAACAATATTGATATAATTTGAGCAAAATACTTGGAAGAAAATAAACCCATTAAGCAGAAACTTTCACGTATAATTTGCAGACTGTGAATAGAAAGTCTGAAAATATATTTTCTGCTTGGAATAATATGGAAACCTACTAGCAATTAGTCATAACACCACATTATACAAACATTCCTTCACTTATTATGCTACTATGTCAGCTTCACTGATTCCATGAGAAAGGTGAAAAACTGAATCTGTTGTTGCTAAAAGCTGGGACTTCCACTAAGTTTGGCTGTGTTTGCATAATGGATGTGTTTTAGACTTTAAATTAAATTTGTCAGTTCACCAAGATCCTGGTCAGATTGTGAAGAACCAGCATATTTTGAAAAAATGTGGAAGTACATGTTCTGCTTCAATTCTTCATGATGTGATGGATCTTACAAGACATAGTGTAATTTCATTCTATACAGCTGATGGAACTTTTAAATGCTGACACAAAGTGAAAGGTATTAAAGGCTCTATATAGAGGATGAAAATAAATACCATATGGATTTTATATGCAGTAGGTGGTGGTTAGTAATGAATTTGTGATAAGAAACCAGTGAATGGTCAATTAAGTCATGTCACCAAGTTAAGCACATTCAAAATAATTACAGACTGGGATCAGTAAATCAAAATCAAAATTACATACTGTGTGAAGTATGTAAATAATGTAGTGAAATGAGAGCACCAAGTTGTGCTAAACTCACTTTGTCACTTAAACCTTTTGCATAATACCAATTTGCACTTAATTTCACTTTTGTTAATGCTCAGAGCAAACAAGACTGGTCTGCATGCTTTTTTAAGCAATTTAAGCAATAATTTCCTTTCATTGAATTGCTGAAACAAGTGTTGTAATAAATTTAATTTAAGGGTGAGTCGATTAATGACACTAAACAACACTTTTAAATTTCCCGGAACATGTTTCGGAGGCTACTTTTCCTCCATTGTCAACTGGACATCGACCAGTTCTCAGTGGCATAGCTGGCGATATTTTGTCATAGGTCTCCTCTGGTGGTGGTTCAAGGAACTTTCTGGACAAATCTTTTTGGGGGATGTCGAAGTTGAATACTTTGTTTCTATTTTTTGAAATGAAAATTTGTTCCCATATGGACAGTTCTTAGTTCTTGTTATCCTGTTGTGTCTTTAAGTAGTTTTGGTTTTGGATTTATGTTGTAATTTTCTCCCAAAATTGTGTGGCAACTGCTGATTTTTCTAATTGTTTGTATTTTATGTTCCTAAAATATTCCTGTGCTCTTGTTTCTAAATTTCTTTTGGTTTTTCCTATATAAATTTGACTACAGTCAAATTTAATTTATGTAATTCATAAAGGTTAGGGCGCTCGGTAGCCTAGTGGTTACAGCACTAGACTACAACCCAGGAGGTTGCGGGTTCGATTCCCAATGGTACCATTGGAAATTATTCCCTGGTATAATCCTTCTTTTCGCACTATGGCTGTGGGATTCACTCAGCCTCTAACAGAAATGGGTACCAGGATAATTTCTGGGGGTGAATGCAGCTGCCTTGTGGGGCTGACCACCTCACAGGCCTTGTATGCCGAGGTCCATATAGATGGGTGCTGTAACCAAACGTCGCCCCAATAGAGGCCGTATGGCATAGCATAGGGGTATCTTTACCCTTTTTTTCATAAAGGTTCAAATCTGTCAAATTTGGTTAATTTACTGTAGTGTTTTGATACTTCTATTTCTTTCTTTTCAGCTACCCTTTGTTTTATGTTATGCTTGATTTTTACTTCAGTTTGTGAGGTGTGTAAATTTGTTGTGTTGTGGAATTGAAATGCCAATACAAAAACAGTCAACTGCTTCCCATTTGAAACAGTATGTTTCATAGTTTGACGGAGACATATTCTCTACTGATGGAACTGTATTGTTCTGTAAAGTGTATGAAGTTAAAGTCGCTGCAGACAAACAGTTCACCGTGCAACAAATGTTGGGCAGGAGAAACATTTGCAAGCTCTTCAAAATATGAAAAAAAGACAAGTATCTCAGTTACTGTGGCTTCGTCAAGTAACAAGTCATCTTCCTTTTATAAAGAATTATGTGAAGTGTTTGTTAATGTTAATATTCCACTAGGAAAATTAAGTAATTTCAAATTAAGAGATTTTCTTGAACATCACACTGGTCATACAATTCCAGATGAATCAACTTTGTGTAAAAGTTACCTACAAAAATGTTATGAAGACACGTTAAACTGAATACGTGAATATGTGAATGGGAAAAAAATTTATGTATCAATTGATGAGACAACCGATTCAGAGGGGCGTTAAGTAGCCAATGTAGTGATAGGTAAGCTAAAAGCTAATACAAAAGTGAATTGAGAATATATTGACACAGCTAAAAGCTACTAGTGCCGGACAAATTTCTCCTGACCTCAGAGGTTATGGAAGCTGTTAACCACTGTCAGATATGCAAACTGTTAGATAAATCATGTTTATTGTGGTCTAGTGGAATACAGCATGACAATGTGCTCAGCCCGCCTTGGTAGCGTGGCGGTCAGGGTGAGTTACCTGGATAAGGTTTTCTTTCAGGTTTTTCCCTTATCCTGAAAGACTAATGTCGGGTAACTCTAAGCTCTGTGGACCCTGGGCTCATTTGAGCATTATTTCACCCATTCCATTCATCATCCAATATGATGATATTTGGAGGACGTAAATTACAAAAAAAAAAAAAAAAAAAAAAAAAAAAAAAAAAAAAAAAAAAAAAAAAAAAAAAAAAAAAAATGCTCCTCTTCCTAACAGATTACATGGTAAAGGCTGCAAAATTGATCCAATCATTTTTCAGTAAGTTGCATATTATATGTTTGGCCCATGCTTTTCATCGAATTACAGAACAGGTCAGATCAACATTTCCAAAAGTAGATACTCTAATTTCCACAGTAAAGAAAATATTTTTGAAAGCGCCAACTCAAAGTATGTATTTCAAAGAAAAAGCCCTTCATATAGCTTTGCCCCCAGCACCAATTTTAACACGCTGGGTAAATGGTTAACCTGCATGTATATACCACTGTGACAATTTTCAAATAGTGAGAGTAGTGGTGAATAGGTTTGATAGGGTAGATTCTAAGGCAATTGAAAGCACACAGGATGTGTTTTCTGATACTCAAATCCAAGGTAAATTAGGTTTCATTGAATTAAATTTTGCATTTTTGACGGATACCATAACCTGCCTTGAAGAAAGTGGTATCACATTGGAGGTTTGCGGAAGAGAGGATACAAAATGTAAAAAGTGAGATTGGGGACAAAATTAGACATAAACTAAAATTTGTGTTGGACAAAGATAAAGAATACAAAACAGTTTGTCAGATTGCCAATATCTTGTTAGGAGAAAACTCCAGAACTCCAGAACAGGATTTAACAGGCAGTGACAGTGTTTTTCAAGTATACACCTATAACATTTGTGGAAGTAGAGAAAAGTTTCTCAAAGTATAAAACAGTTTTAGCTGACAACGCCATTCCTGTACTTTTGATAACTTGAAGATGACCATGGTAGTGTTCTGCAATGCTAATAAAGGTATGTTTTGGCTAATGGGTACAGCAACTTATTTTTTCATATTTTATAAAATTGAAAATTGCCTAGCTTTAATTTATTTATTATTTAGTAGTAATAATTGCATTATTTACTAAGAAAGTTAATTTTAAAATATGGTTATTCGAACCATATATTCATTAATACAAAAGTGAATCGAGAAGATATTGACACATTGCTTCACTGTCCCTACGCTTCTTCCAAGTTCATATATTCATTATTCGTCTGTGACAGTTATTAATTTATTATTATGAAAGAAAGTATTAATTTTGTTAGGCACATTTTTTTTACGTTATATGTGCATTTTGAAATATGTTAAGGGCATTTTATAGCTCATTTTTAGAGAATTTTTAGGTCAACTTCCAGGCCCTGGTAATAACTATTGGTAGTATTTTGTCTTTGTTGATATTTGTGTTATATCAGTTATACATTTTGTGGTTATAACATTTCTTAAAATATCGTGATGAGAGCGATGTATGCTCCTGAAACGTCATTTTCTAATCTTCTTTTCACCTGACTTGTTTCCTGAGAAGTTCTTGAACATACTCTATAGATTTGTTTATATCTTCATAGAAATCAAGAACATCATTACATTTTCCTTATCTTAGGAGAAGTATGTTAGAACTACTGGATAGTCATTTTTATTGCTCTTATTTGAAGCATCCGAAAGGAAAACTAAACATTCTGCTATAATTCGCTCAGTAGCTTCTCTTTAGCATAAACCAGAAGCACATCGTTTACTAATGCCTCCCTTTAGTTTGACTACATCTTGCTTTCGTTGCATCAGAAAAGTTTCTGCAAACATGTGGATATAACTTATTACCACAAAATTAGAATTGAAAGAATGGTGGTGCTTCACACCATGAAAATCAAAATTAACTCTGTTGCAGTGATTTTTTCGTGTTCTGCAGAAAATTGTTTTGGCAGGAATTTAGAAGAGATTGATTTTTCTTTTGTGTGACAATATTCGCGTTGTCTTGATTGTAAACGGCCTTCAAGCAATCATATTTAACAGTAAATGAGAGACTGCATATTTTGTGATTACACATAATGCTCATCATTATCAACTTTTGTAACCACTGTTACTAAAATTAGGCAAGTGAGTCAACCTTGTATATACTTTTCTCCACTTACATACATATACAAGGTTGACTCACTTGCCTAATTTTAGTAACAATGGCACTCCACTTTCTGAAATACTTCTTTTTATTCTATATTTTGTAACCACTGTTTATAATTTTCATTCTGTAACCATTCTTCATGGAATGAACTTGGATATCGTCCCTTTATTTTACTGTTATTACTCACAATCTTCAGTTATGAAAACTAGACTATTCACACACAATCGAAGCATTCCATCAACTGCCAGTAAACTGAATCAGTTGATAACTATGCATGAACAAGCAAACACAAAAGTAGATTAATATAACTTTGAGTCAAACTAGTACTCAATACTCCATATATTGCTAGTGTTTACTTAGAATGCATTTTGTTAGCCCCTTCCTAACATCCTCAGCTAATGTCGAGTATAAAATGTTGGTTAGTGAACTTGGAGGCAGTAGGGTCGTCTCTGTTGGTATCTTGATGAACCTGAAATTTGGGTTCCTTTCAAAGGTGGTGTCAAAATTAAGGTTTTCTTTCATATTTCTTTATGAATATCTTTTCCCACTTGGTTAATGCAGTTGGAACCTGAATACTTTTTAATAAGTGGATTTCTTGTTATATATTGTGATCATTCCAAAGATGGTATGCTACTGCCAATTTATGTATTTCTTTTTTCCTGATGTTCCTAAAATGCTCTTTAAGCGTAATGTTCAAATTCCTTTTATTTTTTCCAATGTAAAAGTTGCCACAGTCTTTGCAGTTTATGCAGTAAACACCTGATTTTTTGGCGTAGAATATCTTCTTCGTATTAAGATTTCAAAAAGTGTTGTACACTGAATTTTTTCTGTGAGGCCAAAGTAATGTTCTTTGAAGACTTTTCGGAAAAGGTATGTAGCTCTGGGATGGTATGTAAATTTTCTGTGTGAAGTCAAACTGTTTAATTTCAACACCACCATTGAAGAGAACCCAAACTTCAAGTTTATTAAGATGCCAATGGAGACACCTCTATCGCTTCCAAGGAGTTCACCAAATTAACATTCAATAGTCGACATTAGCTGAGGATGTTAGGAAGGTCCTAATGACTCATTCTAGGTAAACACTAGCAATATATTAAGTATAGGAGTACTAGTACAAATCAAAATTTCATTAATTTTGTGCTTCATTGTAACATAGTCCTTACTCGTAGGAATACAGAAGTAAATATTGCCAGCAGTCATGTTGCTGTGACTTGCCAGTGTTTATTTATTGTACAAGCCGAATATTACAGATACAACAAAGAAAAGTTGTTGAATAAGAACAGAAATGCAGCTTTTTGTTAAAATAAGAAGTTAACAATCGAACATAAATATTCAAAATAATTAAAGAGTAAGGTCATATTCAAGCCTGTAGATTTAAGTCATTGGCCTTTATACCCGGAGAATTCATTGCAAATCAGGCACTCCAGGCGGCGCCCTGAGATCTGGCAACCCTAGTGAGCTGTGCTCATCATTCAGTTTAAATGTCATTACTCGCTTATGCAAGTACAGCTCATCATGGTACATGAATTGGCAGAGATACATTTGTTTCATCATTAAAATAAGATGCAGAAGTCACCAAACCATAGACAATGGATTCTTCACAACAAAGAATTGGAAAACTGTATACCTTGAAACAAATTTAGCTGTTGGTAAATTAATAGTTGCAATGGAAATAAATTGTTCTTCCACACTAGCTTTATGTAGGACACAGCTTGATAAGATTGAGTCAGACTGAAAAATTCATTGCCATAGCCAGGATTTAAACCACAGATCTGTCTCTGTTCAGTTGCTCTTAACCATTGCACTATCATGGCAATGTGCCAGCACAACATTAAATTCTCCAACTGATTTACATTTTTCCTGGTAAACCATTAGGAGTTCTCATATACACATGAGATAACTACCTTAATGGTAACTTACAACGTGCAAGTACATACTTTAAGTCCTGGGCTTTATAGTTCAGCCCACTATTAGAATCAATTAATGGAAATTAAGTGTTCTTTCACACTAGCCATGTGTAAGGCCAGCAAGTCAGCAAGAGAATTTAATGTTGTGCTGGCACATTGCCATGGTAGCTCAATGGTTAAGAGCAACCAGAAGGAAACTGAGGGATCTGTGGTTCAAATCCAGCCATGGCATTGAACTTTTCAGTCTGACTACATTTCCTAATAGTTGCAAATTTCAGTTGCAAATTTGTGTTCAGTGATATCCCTTATTTGTGCCCACGTTACATTTTATACCTCACCATTGCAATAGTAAACATCAATTATTTCTGCATGATGGTCAGATATGTGAAAATTCCTAATAATTGCATCCCATTGAGTAGGGTAAATATTTATTATCATATAGTCTATTGCAGTTGCAGATTTATCAGTTATTCTAGTTGGGGAATTTATAGCATTACATAAATTAAAACTATCAAGAATATCACATAGTTGCATGTAATCTTGTGAGTTTCCCCTGACATTTATATTTAGATCTCCTGCTATCACTATTTTTGTCCCTTATTAGTCAACATGGCTAAGATAGTATTAAGGCTTTTGAAAAAACTGTTAACATTAGAGTTAGGCGATCTATAGATACCTATAACTATGATTTTGCCAATTTTGGAAGTAACATTTACTGCACAGCATTCAGAATCCATTTCATTGCTATACTGATGTATGTTTGGAAGCACATTAAAATTTATATTTTCCTTTACCTAAATAGCTACACTCCCACCTTTGTGATTACTTCTACAAAAATGTGTGACTAAAGTGTAGTTCCGTAGTTTGGCATACTCTATTTCATTACATATGTGACCATGTTCAGTAATTACAGTAACACTAGAGTTTATTTCATTAAGCAGCACATCCAGCATATCAATCTTATTAGATATGTACTGCACATTTTGGTGTAATATAAGGGTTCTTTTTGCTAAGTTTGGTTTACATTCCTTAATCTCACTAAGTTTCCCAAAGGTGGCAGAGTTATCTCCCATTTAGAGGATACTACCATAGGTTGTTCAGGTTTATTTAGTGTAAGTTCTATTATTTTCCTAATTTCATGGGCAAGGTGATTTTTTCCAGCAGAGTTTAAATGCAACCCATGGGTAGTATGCAAGTTTCTTCCTAGTTCACCTATATCTACCAGATTAACATTAGCAAATTTTGAGCACAGCATTTTTAGTTTTAACTTAGTTTTCCTTATTTCCTTATTTACACAGGAATGCTGTATCAGATGATATCGATGTGGTATATTAGTAACTATGTTCTTGTTCTTAGGATAGTTCACCAAAACGTGTTCTAACCTGTTTAGCATTTGTTGTGCTTCATTCTTGTATACATCGTTTGCACCAGCAATCAGTACATCCATTTGAGCACTATTATCTTTCAGAACCTCATTTGTCACTTGTGCAAACTTAGGATTTGGTTTCACATAACCTGTAGTCACGAGGCCCGCCTCGGTAGCGTAGATGGTAGTGTCTCTGCCTCACATTCAAGAGGTCCCGAGTTTGAGTCCCGGTTAGGGTGAGTTACCTGGATAAGGAAATTAATTATTCTTTCACACTAGCTGTGTGTAGGACGCACTACGAAAGGGTCGAGCCAGACTGAAAAATTCAATGCCATAGCCGGGATTTGAACCACAGATCTCCTGGTTTCCGTCCAGCTGCTCTAACCGTTTGAGCTACTATGGCCAACGTGCCAGCATGACATTAAATTTTCCAACTGACTTGTGTTTCTCCCGGTAAACCACTAGGAGTTCTCATAAACACACGAGACAACTACCTTAATGGCGACTTACTATGCTGTAAGTACTTTAAGGCTCGGGCTTTATAGTTCGGACCACTATTAGGTACAATTAATGGAAATTAATTGTTCTTTCACTCTAGCCATGTGTAGGATGCACTATGAAAGGGTCGAGCCAGGCTGAAAATTTCAATGCCATAGCCGGGATTTGAACCACTGATCTTCTGGTTTCCATCCAGTCGCTCTAACCATTTGAGCTACTATGGCCAACGTGCCAACATGACGTTAAATTTTCCAATTGACTCGTGTTTCTCCCAGTAAACCATTAGGAGTTCTCATAAACACATGAGACAACTACCTTAATGGCGACTTACTATGCTGTAAGTACTTTTAAGGCCCGGGCTTTATAGTTCGGACCACTAATGTCATGTTGGCACGTTGGCCATAGTAGCTCAAATGGTTAGAGCAGCTGGACGGAAACCAGAAGATCCGTGGGTCAAATCCCGGCTATGGCATTGAATTTTTCAGTCGGCTCGACCCTTTCATAATGCGTCCTACACACGGCTAGTGTGAAAGAACAATTAATTTCCATTAATTGTACCTAATAGTGGTCCGAACTATAAAGCCATTGTCATTGTTATTACATGGCCCACTAATAGATCATAAAACAAAACTCATTTCAAACAAAAACTACCATTACAAAGTGATGATGTATCAAAAACTGACTACAAATAGTTTTTAAGTTTTTGGCTATCATAACCATAATTAATATAGGTTGGATTTCCAAGATGAAATATGAATGTAGTTTAAAAGATTCAGCCCATTAACTGTTAAGATTTACCTACAAATGCTGAGCAATACCACATATATTCCTTTGAAGACCTTTATCCTGTATGATAGTTATTGAATACTTTGAAAGAGATTGACTGATCACATAACCTTTCTGGATTATGATATCAGTACTTTTAAGCTTAAGAATAAACAGCTTATTCAAATTCCAAAATTAATAGAAACACCTGGTTAAACTGATTACTTATCCTTAACCATAATGACATTGGTCAGCTCCTTAAGGAATAGTGGAATGAACTTGAAAAATACAGTTTCTATTCTATTATTTCCATATTTTACTGCTGACTAGGTGTGTGATCTATAAGCACAGTACAGAATTTGAACTGAATTGAATTAAAGCCTTCTTAGATACAAATTTTAGATTTTCATTTCCAGGTTTATAGTACAATAGCGCAAGTTTTTTTCTTCAGCACAATATTGTCTGTATTCACGTTAATTAGCTGAAATAGTTTAGTGATTTTTGAAGTGTCGCTCTATCCTGGCACTGATTTAATATAGTTTTTTTTCTCCCCCCCCCCCCCCCCTGCCCCGGTTAAAACGTATCTCGTCATAGAATGTTTCTTGTCTGAACACAAACCTCAAATGTATTAAAGATGTGAAACATCTAACATAACCTGAAAATTCAAGTGTGGTATGAGATAAGAGCTAGGAAAATAGAATAACACATTTTGTTTAATGAAACAATGCGAAATGTGTTGCCTGTTTGAGTATTAGAGCTTCTCTGCCAGCACCATTTCACCGGTGACTCTCGGTTCCCTAACACAATGGAGAGACCCTATGAATGGTTACCATTTGTTATAATAAACCTATATTAGATATTTTTATTTCCATTGAAAAAGCTGGCTGAAAAGCTCCCCATATTGAACATGCGACAGGAGTAATTTGTTAGGTGTTACATTTTCCAAAGGTTTCTATGTTTTTAGATTAAAAAACTTTTAAGTTAAAGACACCTTTTGGGATACCTCAGATATTACTATGTGACTTCACGGTAGATACATTTTTTAATTTACATTATACTGTGGTGAAGTTCAGCAGAGTGGGAAACAATTTTTAGAAACCAGAAAAGAAAAGTAGTTCATCTACCACAGGTAGTACCAAAAAAATTGTGCAGAAATATCTTTAAAAACCTAAAAATACTAACTTTAGTGATGGTGGAAAGAGGCAATAACCAGAATAGAGAATATAGAAAAAAAGGAACTATGGGCTAATCTTAATAGCAAGAGATCACTGAAATTATACAGATCATTATAAATGGATTGTAGAAGAGAAAAATATATTGAAATTTGTGACAGAGCATGAAGGGGAGGGTTGGCATGGTTCAAAACAGGAGTAATATACTTTGGGATAATAAATGGGTATATTAAGGGTAAATATCCACCTATCTGTAAGAGGCAGATAACACATGGCATTGTATCTTAGAATGCAAGGAACTAAGATGTGGTGGTATGAGTTCTATTTGTAAAAGTGGAAGAATTTACCAAATGAAATAAGATGTATAAAAATTTTAAATTTAAGTTCAGAGTAAAATGCAACAAAAAAAAAAAAAAAAAAAAAAACACCAATAAAGTATATGTAGGTAAAAGGAGACAAAAATGGCTATGGAAGATAGGGAATACTAAGGGCAAGAACAATGGAGGTAATTTTGATGGAAGTATATGGGAGATTTTAACTTTTTGGTTGAAAGATATGATACAATCCCATTATATAGATAATATAATATGTTATAGGGGAACAGGGATAATGTAACTTCTAAACTTAAAGAAATATAAAATTATAAAGATAATTGGAAATTGTAGTAATAAGTTATAACAATACTGTAATAATGTTTTTATGTTGAAACCAATATATTTAAGTGCCTGAATTATAAACAAATATCCTACATAATATGCAATCTGATTATGTAACTTTTATGTTGAGACATAAATTGTTTTTTGTTTGTTCATTCATTCAAACTGTGCCTTCGCAATACTTACAGGGAATTAAATGCATACACATAAACTTTAACAAACTCTACAGTGTGCATATTCAACACTTATGGGACCAGAATAAGAAATAACTTGATACCATCCATGTATAGGTTGGTGGTATATGAATGTCCTCTCTGTGCTGAAATTAAAGTTTATAACAAACTACCAGACAAAATCAGACACATTAAAGATCTCAAACTATTAAATAAGACACTGAGGAGTTTACTTAGTGACAAGTCACCTGTTTATGGAGGCTTTGCTCGAACTGTGATGTAAGAATATGTGACAATAAATCATCTCATCCTACCAAATGTTGTGAATAATTAATTCTCGAGGAGCAGTTTGAGCATTTAAAAGTGTAGTTTTGAGTAAAATGGAAACTTTCTTGAATGATCTGGTATAGTGAATTGGGAAACTGCTGCTTAATAAATGCTTTTGGAGCCTAATTTTGAGCCTTGGAACAGAATAAATCATTGCCTTCATATTTCCCAATTTTGATTATGCCTTTTTTAAAGTTTACGTTAGATTTTTTTCTTTAAACTTTTTGATCCAATTATAATATATTATTATTATTTGCTTCTTACAGATAAATTTCTTCAAGGATCATACAAAGGTGATCATCACATTAGAAAAAGATGGCTATATGCTTACCTATATCAACAGTGATCGTGTAAGTGCTTCATATTGGTTGGCACACATTGCACAATATGGCTGTGAAGCCAATATATATGATCGTTTGAGATTTGCTGCAGCAGTTTTGAGAGAGTTTGCTGAATTGGATGGTGAAGAAGTCTAGTAATGTTTTGCTCGTCAAGTGATATATTAACATTAGTCACACATATTGTATGTGAACTTGGCTAAGAATCACCTGGTAGTATTTGGTCTCTCAGGCAGAGTGTTAATACTGATGTGTTGTTTCACCACAGAAAGTGAACAGTGACGTATGTAGTCTATGAATATTTATGAAAAAAAAAAAATGCTGAATACTGTGATAGCATCACATGCATAAGAATAGTATTTTCTAGCAGAAGTGAAAAAGTTTATTATTTTTACCTGTGAATGCAAATGTAACTTGAAAAGACTAGGCCATGCCAAGGACTTGAGTGCCTAAGGAAGAGTTCCCTTTTGATTTTTTCTTCATTCTATACTTTCTTTATGTAAATTTGTTTCGTTAAGAAGTGACCATAACACTTCAGAAGTTCCATTACATACACGGCAAATAGACTGCGTGTATTTTGTTATCAGTCGTTTTGAGTTAGAAGTTAATAACCCAGTAAACTGAAAGAAATATCTATATATTAAAGATATAAAAAAAGAGCAACTGTTTCAATTGAGGTAAAAATGTTGAATTAAGTTGAATTTCAAATGCCATATTATTTTATAAGTATTTGTATTGATTTCATAAATATGAGTTTTGCTGTTATAACTTTAAAACCATACATATTTATTAAATAAAATGCAGATTTTACTGCAAAGTATTTGAAAGTGTGTTCTTTTCTATTAAATAGAATGTTTCTTTGACCCAGTTCATTAGCACAGTTTGGGATTCCACCTCCCCTGCTGTATGTTCATTTTCAATATTATTTACAAGCAGTGTTACCGGTTATTCCCAATGATTAGTGGCTGTTTAAGCATGGCCAAGTCTGCTGAGATATATTTTTAGTTCTAAGACATTTAAGACTGCTATGTAAAAGATAAGTCAACTTAACAGATGGTTCTCATTTTCTCCTAGCTTTGCTTATGAATCCTGCTGTATAAAGGATTTGAATTTTTTTTTTTTTTTTTTTTTTACCTGTGTTGTATAAATGGTTCTCAGGATTCCAATATGCACATTAACTTCCATGTAAAGATCCAAGATTTCATAGACAAGTATCAAGAGTGCATGAAAGGTCGGAATATGGAATAAATAATTTACACCAAAATCTTGGACCTTAGCATGAAATTGATCTGACTGAAATCTTTGGAAGGTGTATATATATCCAGCTAAATAAAGCAGAAGAACCTGAACAAAGCAGAAAAGCTGGTTTGCTCAAGACTGACTGTTCAGTTACATAAAACTTCCTTTAAATTAATGTCATTAGAATATTTCTTTAAGATAAATTTTTCAGTTGCCTAAAGCATATTATGTTTGAATTAAATTTAGTTTTTAAATGATGGTATTCAAAACATATTGTTTTTGATGTATTAAAATATTGAGTGATATATTTAAAAAACATTGTACCACAAGGATATCAGGGCATAATATGTGCAATATGATATTGAGAAGCCATGTATACTGAAGAACTATTTTGAAGGTAGCTGGGAATTTGTTCTAAGTGACAATTTACAAGATGATTTTCTATTAAAATGCTTTGATAAAATGCATTTGTATGTTGTTTTTTTTATCTTCATAAATTAAGCATTGCTCTTCTGAGAAAAACACCAAACTTTGAAACATAGCTGTCAGCATCTTTTGCATGCATTCCATCAAACATTATGAGGATTGTAAGAATAGGATCAGCTGGCATATAAGAATTTACATTTTTCTTCAGCAACAATAAGCTACCTGTCCAATCATCCTGAACCAAACTCAGGACCCTTGTGCTTCCTATACCACATGTCCAGCATTAAGCATCAGACATATGTTCTTATTGGTGGCGTTTTCCATGGGACTTCATTTTGCCATGCATTGCTTGGAATTTCCCATATTTGAGGCAATGAAAGCTTGTTCATTACTGTTATATGTTACCTCCAAAAACATGTATTGTCTTAGGCTATGCCTAACCTGAGGGAATGATTGCATGATGGGGATTCATAACTCATGGAATTAAAGAAAAGCTCCTTGCCCTTAACTTTCATTCATTATTAGCAATGAGCATGCCTGAAAGTTGAAAATGGGTGTATTTGTACCTCAAGGAAAGTGGCAGTTCTGAATATGCAGCAGCTCTAATCTAGTAACTATCATAGTAAAGTAAGATGTTGTAAACAACCACAAAAACAGATGCCAAAAGTGAGTCCACTGTAGAGCATTTCTAAAAAGGGAGGGGTGAGGTTTTCATATCTGATCATGCACATTCATTATTTTTAAGCCATACACCAATGATGTTATAACATGTTACTCTTACTGTGGTTAAAGATGCTGGTGACACATGATCTGTTGTGTGGTAAAACCATTAATTGTACTAATACTCTAGAGAGTAAATGTCTATGCTGCTGTTAGTGCATCCTTAGAGATTTATGATCCTTGTCTGCAGGTGTACTTCACTATTTCTGAATTGGTTTTTCATGTATTCTTTTAATAAACCATTTGTTTGCATAAGTTAATCATATTTTTATGCAAAATATAAAAATATATTGTCTTTCCTTTTAAGCTGCTGTGCAGGACTGTGAATTAGAAATATGTTGCTAGTTCCAGTGGGTTAATACAGAGATGCTCACAGGGAGCAGTTTGTGCTCCAGGATGTATGTAGAGCTGGGCTCAGGCACCAGGCATGACACATGACATGACAGTGCACTGAATTAAACTGTAGAAGTGGTGGTTCCAGATATTGTCTTGTGGCACAAATGCATATGTAATAGTATTTTAAGTTTACATCTGTTCCTAAAATACTTTTGTTAATGAAAATGCAATAAATTGATTTCATTTATATGTTGTATATAAGAAGAAACCCATTTCCTTTCTCTGCAAAGTTCCTCAGAATATAAATATACTAGCTTCACAGTCAAGGTCTACTATTTCCTGCTTTGCTTACACAGCCTGTTCCTCACCTGTACCCAAAATAACTGTGCAAAGCTTCAGCATATTCTTATAAGTAGGCCCTAAGCTAATATTTATGTGAACTATTTCTTTTGATGGTTATGTTGGTTGATACTTTTAAATTGGCTCCGGCTATTTATTGCACATGGGTGTGTTCATGATTACATTAGCTATTGTTGCATACCAGATTTAATTGATCATGTGCTGCCCAATATGGCAGAGCATATAATACTGAGATAATACAAGATTTTCCTCCATATAATGGTTTCCACTGTCCCAAATGTTGTAAATGAGGGAGTACAAAATTTAGATAACCAGATGTTCTGCAACTTTAAAAAAGAACAGTTCTATCTTGATATTTCTTGTGAAAATGAATTTTTGTATGAACTATGAATGAATCAAGATTTACCTTCTCATCAAGTTTTGTTATGCAGTACAGCATATCAACTGAGGATTAAAATTGAACATTTAAAACAACAGATGATGTTCATAAAATCTTTTTAACTCTTATCAACATTTAAACATTTGTACTCCATGTATTCTTTTAAATGTTTTTTTAAATTTTAAGTGTTTTAAAAAAGATATCACTGTCCTGCAACACTTTTTCCGCTTTTATGAAAATATGCTACTTACATGGAAGCAAGCACACTGATTTAGGAAATAACAGTTTTCACATAATACTTACCATTTTTATGAAATTCGATTGTTATGCAGTTGGCAATGAAGCCATTTGCTCTCTTGCACTCCAGTATTTTGATTTTTGAGTTTGATTTTCGAGTCACTATGTTTACA
This sequence comes from Mantis religiosa, assembly GCA_030765055.1. Lineage (NCBI taxonomy): Eukaryota > Metazoa > Arthropoda > Insecta > Mantodea > Mantidae > Mantis > Mantis religiosa. Next base: position 113,892,239 of record CM060950.1, read on the forward strand.
CTCAACTTCACTTACTATGTTGTATAATTGTTTAAATATTAAAAGCAGAAGCATTATTAACAGTGAAGTATTCTTCATTTTGTTGTACAACAACATAGTAAGTGAAGTTGAGTGTAAACATAGTGACTCAAAAATCAAACTCAAAAATGAAGAATACTTCTCTGTTAATAATTCTTCTGCTTTTAATATTTTTAAGTATTTTGATGTTGGTACATTGACTAAGGATTGGGCAGCGGAGTAGGTGGGTTCTGTCCATATCTTCTTTAAGTGTACAGAAAGGACAGAAAGATAATCTCTATACCATGGCCTGTTAGAAGTCTAAAATTTGCTACAGAGGATTTTCTTGGTAGTTTATTGATTCTAGTCATACTGTTAAATAATTTTCTCATAGATCTCCTTTTGTTTGTAATATATTATCTTCTTTAATTTGTTGATTATATGTTGATATAATCATTCTTTTGATAGTGACAACTTAGTGGCTCAAATGAATTTGACCTAATTTTACTGCCTTTTTTGGCTGGAAAGTCAGCTGTTTCATTACCATGTATTCTGTAATGTGCTGGTATCCACTCAAGTATTAATCTTTTATTTAAATTAATTAACTGTTATGATTTTACGGCATTCTGTAAAATTTAGGCTTTTAGGTGTTATATCAGATGTTGTGGATATTATAGCTGCTTTAGAGTCAGATAGTATTACAAATTGTTCAAATTTATTTTTATGATACAGATCTTGTAAGCTCAGAAGGATTGCAGAAATTTCTCCATCAAAATTTGTAGCATTTAAACTTAATCTTTTGTAGAAAGAGAAGTGGGTATATTGCACCAGTGCCAGCACCACCATTATTTGGTAAGCTGGAACCATCAGTGTAAACATGTAGCCATTCATTGGCAAGATATGTTAAATTTATTATTACTAGCATCATTTGTTTCAGGACCCATGTAGATGTTTCAGATTTTAGAAATTGCTCAGCTAAGTGTAGATAGTGTACAATATCAAACAGTTCTAAAGGGTTGTTGATACTTGTTTGTAAGTTTTCGCTTAAGTATGTAAATTTTAATTTTTGTTTGATCTCTTTGACTTTAGTGAGAAAACTTTATTGAATTTTTAAGTTCACTTGTGATTTTCTTTTTTCCAAGTCATTAGAAGGTAGTCTGATTAATTTTTCATATTGTATGATGGCTGCTTTTTCAATGTCAAGGTCAAGTCTTGGATTATTGGTTAAAATTTGTAGAGCAAATACTGGAATAGTTTTGACAGCTCCATTTATTAAACGAATTTGATTTTGCAGAATATTAAGTTTTTCTATATTTACAGTTACAGTATCCCTTCACAATATTTAAATTCTAAAGAAACATCTTATAAAAAGTGCTTAAATTTTGTGCAGTGCTTCCCTATTTCTTGTCTGCCAATCTCTTTAATAATGGTAATTTTTTCTCAGTTTTTGTGCATATATTATCATTATGTTTTTTTCCGTGTTAATTTTTTATCAACAAAAATACCTAAATATTTGGCTTTACGTGTTTCCGAGAGTTTTTCCTTATTGTGACTAGTTGAATTATTAGATGTCCAATTCTGTAATGCCATCAAGAACTGCTATATTTAACTTGACTTTGACTTTTCAGTTTAGAATTCCATAACACTACATCCTCTGCAAATATAGACTTGATTGAATGTTTTGTAATTGACATGGAAGATCATTGATATAAATATTAGTGTGGTATTAAGGAGGGTATACCTTGAAGTACACCATGATGTGGCTGTTGATATTTTGATAATTTATCATATTTGGTGGCAACAAAGTGTTAAATAATGACTTCATTGATCCAATGTAACATTTTGCCTTGGATTTCTAAAATTTCAAGTTTATTGAGTAGTTTGAACCTCCAAATACAATCATATGCTCCTTGAAAGTCAATAAATATTGCTAGATTGTCTTCTTTTCTATTTGATACATTTTTAATGTCTTGACCAAGATTTAAAATCTGTACATTTGTTGAATACCATTTTCGAAATCTTATTTAGTTGAAATTGTTATTTCTTCTAGAAATCAATTTAATTGATTGGAAATCATTTTTTTCCATGATTTTTGCTATTGATGATAACTTGAAAAATTATCTGCTGGTTTCTTTGATTTCAAAACTGATATTATTGCTTTCTTCCATTCATCTGGTCCTGTTGTATTGCTTGACAAATTATAGAGATCTAGGAGTCTCAATTTTGCTTTTTTTTTCCCCAGGTGTTTGATGAATTCTCCATGTATATTATCAGGTGCTGGAGATTTTTTCAATTTTAAGTTATTAATTGCAATGTTTAATTCTTTAATATTGAATTCCTGATTAAATATATTATCTTTAATTGTTGATTTTATATATTCTTTAATATTTTTTGCAATATTTTTTATTCTTTTTTAGTATTGGCAGATAATTTATAGGTATTAGCATAGCATTTATTAAATTCATGAGCGATTTCATTGTCATTTGTAATTTTTTTTATTATAAACAAAACATTTTTTGAATGAGTAGAGTCAGACTGACAAATTCAATGCCATAGCCAGGATTTGAACCACGGATGTCCCGTTCTCCTTGTGGTTGCTCAGTTGGATAATTTAATGTCATGTCTGCATGTTGGCCATAGTAGCTCATATGGTTAGAGCAACTGCATGGAGAGCGGGAGATCCGTGGTTCAAATCCAGGCTATGGCATTGAATTTTTCAGTCTGGCTCTACTCATTCAAATCTTAGCCTGCACATGGCTAATGTGGAAGAAATGATTATTTCCAAAAAAATTTTATCGTCTTTCTTGTTTCGTATGATATGTAGGAATCTGTATGCTTTTTGTGCATCTTTTTTATAGTTCAAGTTCTGTAGAAAATCCCTAAAATTTTCTCTTTTGGGTTAATTTATTTTTTGAATTGAGCACTCAATTTTCTCCAATTTTGTACTTCTTTTGGATGCTTGGATTCTTCTGCTGCGATTCTAGCTAGGTCTCTTTCTTCTTTGATTTTATCTATAGTTTTTTAGAAAGGTTTATAGTTTTTAGTTAATCCTCTTGGTTTGTATTTCTTTGCTGTTTTCAAAATTGTATCACAATAATCTTTGTTTAATTTATCTGACTGTTGATTCATTTATTGGAGTTTCAAATTTGCTTTCTAATTTGTAAAATCTTTCCAGTTTGCTTTTTTTAAAGTTCCATCTAGGTTTATACTTTATAGGTGTTAAATTTTTCTTTTTAAGTTGAATAGTCCTGAGCCAGGATCTTTTAAGATTTGTTTGGAAGTTAAGGTGTATAAATCAGAGGATACTAGAGGCCACGCCGTGGCTCACCAAAGCGGCCCGGGTTCGATCCCAGGCGACCACAAAGTGAGATTTGTGGTGGACAACACGGCGTTGGGGTGGGTTTTCTCCGGGATCTCCAGTTTCCCCCGCCATCTCGTTCCACCAGTGCTCCATCTTCATCTCATGTATCATCAGTGTCACCGCCTGCGGTGCCGTATGTAGTAAAAGTGGTCGTTAAACACTACACACAGAGGATACTAAAAGTAAGTCAGGGTCATCTTTATAAATTTAGTAGGTCTTCCAAGATCTTCGTGGAACTGTTTGGTTTGCCATATCCCCATAGTTTTGAATGAGCATTGAAATCACCAATTATGATTGTATTTGAATTTATTATATATTTTCAAGATTTAAGAGTGTTGAAGGATTATAGACTGAATACATTTTGAAGTGAGATTTATTCTTCTATATGTTTAGTTTAATTATTTCTATTTAATGTGTCATTCATTTCTTTAATGATTTTAAAAGATGTAAGATTTTTTCAAACTCCAACTAAAGTACCACTGCTTATTTTTCATCCTTTAGGAAGTAAATATATACTAAAATTTTGGAACTGGTAATATTTTAGTTCTATGTTAAATTTGTTTCTTGAATTTTAGAGGTGTCAATGTTATGATATGTGTAATTTAAGTCAGTTTGTTTCTTTGTTTGTGATAGTCCTCCTGTATTCTACTGTAAAATTTTTAATTGGTTATGAATATCTTCCTTGAAAAAAGTTCCCCATCCAGAAATCCGAATGGGGAGACTATTTTACTTCCGGAATATTTCCTTTTCCAAGGAGAGATCATATTATCTAGAGTGTTTTTATCTCCCTTTTTTATAATCATTTAAAATTGGGCACCATAGATGGTGGTTACGTCACCCTAAGTAAAGAAAGATATGAACAGGAAAGAAAACGAAATGATCCCCTAGATCTCAAATACTCTTAATACCATCGGGATCGAAGAAACTGCCCGCCTCTGTAGCGTAGATGGTAGCGAGTCTGCCTCACGTTCAAGAGATCCCGAGTTCAAATTTCGGTCAGGGTGAGTTACATGAATAAGGTTTTTTCCAGGGTTTTCCCTTATCCCGAAAGATCAATGTCAAGTAACTCTAAGTTCTGTGGACCCTGGGCTCATTTGAGCATCATTTCACCCATTCCATTCATCGTCCAATATGACTTAACGTTGGAGGATGTAAAATTAACAACAAAAAATCGAAGAAACCAAGAGTTGAGTCAAAGATGACTGGACAGAAAATGTAAAAGAGGAGATCTGATATACAGAAAGGAAGAAATATCAGTTCAGGTCAATAAATTACCAAGCTGACCCGTGCTTATTGGTGAGCAGCCCTACCCTTTAGTTCATCACATAATTTTGTTTAGATTGGTTCCTTCAGTCTTTGGAATATAGAAGTAGGTTGATTATTGGACACTATATAATTGTGATTATATGTATATGATGTTGCAGCAAAAGATTAATAATAATAATTAATAAAACATATTTTGCACCTTCAGGCTGTATATATACCTACAAACCATCCCTCCTGCGCTTCCCTACGCTCTATCCCTTATCTTCCTAAGCAATGAGCTAATGACTGATGCAAGGCAGTAAAACTGTCAACAGCTGCACAATAAATAGACATGTACACTCAGCTTTTAAGGGCTTATGTATCTTAACATCTCAGAACTTAAATAAATTTCTATAACTCAGGAGGTCATAATGGGTTTCTGCAAAAAATTAATCATTGTAATTTTGTATTTTTAGTATGTATAGTATAGTGATACATTGCTTTCCACGTTTTCTAGAAGAAAATGTATGAACAATTCAAATAACTTCTGTTATATATGTGGTTTTTCCTTGTTGTAGAGATAGAAAACTAATATATAGTTTTAGGAGAAAGTGTATTTTGCATATATTAAGGTTCAGCTAGGAGATCAAAGTCAAACATGGGCTCCGCATACCATTTCTAAAACTGGTAGTGAAGGGCTTAGGTTGTGGTACAATGGAAAACAGAAATCAATGGAGTTCCAGATTACTATGATATGGTGAGGGGAAAAAAACAACTGATGATTGCTACTTTTGTAAAGCATCTGGGTACAATAAGACAAATGAAACAAAAATAAAATATCCAGATAGCTATCAACCATCAGCAATAAGACCTGTGCCACACAGAATAGATGTTCCTGTTCCTATTCCACCAGCTCAGCTAGAAGCTACTGAGAGTTAAGTCTCTGGGTCAACGGAAAATTCTAATACAGATGAGGATTTCTCAGTGCACACTGCTGCAGACAAGTGATTTATCTATTTATTATTATGATAGCATTTTAGTCCAGAAGATTTGAACGACTTAGAGACTTAGCTAGTACTAAGGACAATAGCAAATTACTTGTACCAAAGTTGATAGAGAGGATATGCTTGCTCCAGACACCTCATTTTCCTGATATGGGAATCAAGACAAAGAATTTACCAAGTTCTTTTAAGATGGAAGACCTGGATTGTTGTGATATACCAGATTTAATTCAACAACTGGGTAGTTGAACATACAATAGTAATGATCAGCATTTATTTGATATTTTGAAAAGAAGTCTAAAAGTGGTTTTACTGCAGAATAAAAGCAAATTTCTCTCTATACTAGTTGCACATTCCATCTTTCTAAAAGTATCATATGAAAATCTTGAAACCATTTTGGAACTACAAGGAATATTAATGGCTATTGTGCGTAGATATAAAGATATCCAGTATCTTACTTGGGTAGCAAGGAGGGTATACAAAATACCCACATGCTTTTTATAAGAATGGAATGGTAGAAACAGGGCTAATAAACACTGGACAGTGAGAAAACTGTAACAGAAAAGGTTCATAACCCCAGGAAAGAAAAATGTCATTTGTGCCAGTTTAGTTAATCCAAAAGAAAAAATGTTACTGCCTCTTTTGCATACAAAATTAGGTATTATGAAACAGTTCATGAAATAACTGAACAGGAGTGGTATGTGTTTCAAATTCCTGAGCAGAAATTTTCTGTGATGTCTGAAGCTAAAAGAGGGTATATTCAATGAACTTGCAGATTTAATTATATGGATTTAATAAGATAGTTAATGAAGATAGTGCATTTTTGGACACCATGAATGACAGAAAACTGCAATCATGGTGTATTTTCAAAGAGGTACATAGTCAATAAGTTTCTTGGAAATATAAAAGATCTGTGATACAAAAAATTTATTAGAAATATGCTACCAAAGCTATAAGCTTCTAGGCAAAATATGAGTTTAAAGCTTCACTTCTTGTACTCTCATCTAAACCAATTTTCCGATAATTTTGGATCCCTCAGAGATGAACAAAGTTAATGATTTCAACAAGAAATCAGAGAGATGGAAAAGGAGAGGGTTGATGGAACATTGCGAGCATACTCCTGTTTGTGCTTGTAAAGGTAAGTTCCTTAATCACAACTTAAACCTATATCAGTGCAACTGACTTTCCAGCCAAGAAAAATGTAAATTCACATCTTATTTTACAGATATATAGGTATATCTATATCTTTATTACTAGGAAGTTCTGCTTTTTGTATTCATTTTGTAATGCACTACTTTTACATGAAAAATACTATTTTCAAATTATTTTGTGATTTGTGAGAAAACCTTATATGATAGAGAAAAATGGGCAGCATTATTCAATTTTAGCACATGAAATTAGTTAACATCACCTTTCAGATTGCAAACCGGTGAACAAAAGTTATATTTTGCAGGACAGTGTATTTAATGCAGCATAGTTTTGGTATACAGGCATGTTATCTGCAAAATAAACATCCAAGATAAGGAAAAAGTTTTGTGTCATTAATCGACTCCCAATTAATTTAAGAAAAGCTTTCATCTACTTTCATAATAAAATTCACATTTAGCAAAGAACCAAATGCAAATATTTCTGGTAGACACAGTTATATTGGCTAAATTGTTGCAAGTATGCCATACTTGCAATTCCTAGCTGACCACATGTCTGCAAGTCTTCATTTGTGCCCCACCCCCTTTTTTTAAATGCTCTGTTGGAGGATTCTGGTTCTCAATGTAATTCCTGTATGTATGATAAATTGTAGACAATTTGTATATGGAAGAAGCTAGAAACAGTGATGTGTTACAATGTATTTTCTTAAGATAATTTGGTACTAGTAACACTCATCTTAAGAAAATGCAGAAAAACAGTTTAAAACTTCATCATTGGAAACCAATAGTGAATATAGTGCCCAGAGAATATGGAATACCAAAGGAATTGTCAGGTGAGTTAATATTAGCTGCATGTTTTCGTTGAATGAATTAAATTTATTTTTAACTTAATAATATATGCAGTTTTCATGGTCCTATTTTATAATTGCTAGACCAAACAAAATATATAATATATTTATTTATTTATATTTATTTCTCATCTTTCTTCTACATACAATTTCATTGATACATTGACATTTATAACATTTCTTTCACACAATAACAAAATGACTTATTCACATTTAACATACCCTTTCTACCTGCTTGCCTCGAGTCTCGGTCTCAATACACATAACCCCTGGTTTTCCGTGTATTGATGACCCTCCTCTCCCTTGTATCCTTCGTTCTAGTTTTCTAACCCTTAATTGTTATTTATTCTTCGTCAATCTTAACCATTTTGCTATTTGTGCAAGCGAAGAAAATGTGTTAGGATTGTCTTTTAACTTTTATGAAGTCAAAATAAATACTCCTAGATAGTAATGCTGTATACCGAATTGAACTTCTAGCATGGTTTCAATAACTAAAATAAATGTAAAATGTACTTTAAAAGTGAAAGAAACATTTCAAAGTAAATACTATTAAGTTGTATTAAATGGCGCTTTTTTGTGGAATGTTGCATCTTATCGTGCCAAAACAAAGTAGTTTCTCCATTAGCTTTGCTTTCCGCATCACTAATAAATTGATAATGTAATTATTTGTTTCCAAAATGAGCATTGATTTTATAGGCGGGATCTAGGAAATTCTTTTTTACTAGTTTAGGGCTCACGTAGTCTGTATTGCGTAATCAGGAAGACAAGGAAGACAGTAATGGCGTGATAATTTTTATGTAGTCATAAGCAGTCGGAAGAAAGCGCGAAGGACTAAATGTCTCAAATCAAAATAGTCCTGTAGTAAACACATGGGAGGGGAGACAGAGAGAGAGAGACAAACATACTTGAATGGAACGCTCTTAGGCTCCTGGGTGGTAGTGGAAACCTCATGGGTATTTATTTATACAGGCGGTTCCCATTGGCTCAAATTTTTTCCAGTACTTAGATGCTAATTCATGTGGTGTATGTATCATATAGTATTGTACTTATGCACCGAGTGTTCTATGTTCTACTATATTTAATTATGTATCTGTTAACCCGGATGTATAGAAAATTAGTATGGACAACGTAGTTGAATAACACAAAGTAATTTTTCAAATAACTTGCCTAGATAAAGGTGAACTTTTAATTTTGCATTATGTTTTACTTTGGTTTGTATTGTTTGCTGGAAATAAGAGAAAATCAGAATGTCATTTCAAAGTTATCGATTAGTAAATTACATTAGCAAACATGTATTTCACCAATGCTTGTTATCGCTGTGGTGCTAGTAATAGTACTACTATATACATTAATATGAAAATAATTTGGTAGAAAGTCGTAATCTACAATTATCTAATTTTACAGGAGAAGCAAGATAGAATTTTGGCAGCTTTCCTACGCAATACCTTTACCTATGTGCCCGCCTCGTTAGCGTAGATGGTAGCATGTCTGCCTCACGTTCAAGAGGTCCCGAGTTCGAATCTCGGTCAGGGTGAGTTACCTGGATAAGGGTTTTTCCGAGGTTTTCCCTTATCCTGATAGACGAATGTCGGGTTACTCTAAGCTCCATGGACCTCGGACACATTTGAGCATCATGTCACCCATTCCATTCATCGTCCGATATGACTTAACGTTGAAGGACGTAAATTAAAAAAAAAAACTATGTATAACATTTGTAAAGTACTATTATTAAGGTTTAAAAGAATAAAAATACTACTTAAAATAAAGTTATATTAAGTCCAGATATTATCTTTAAATGCCGTTGTAACTTTCCAACTCAAGTGCATATTAATTTTCCGTTGGTTACGTCAAATTTTATTTTGGATTTAGTACTGAGTGCTCTGATTGAGTAGCTTCTTTAAAAAAATTACGTGCATCTGAGTTAAAAGAATGTCCCTAATTGAACTGCTATTTGTAAATTGTGATAGTAATTTCATTTGTCAATAAACACTCGTTAGCATATCATACTACTGAGCCATATTATTTTCATTTTGCTTCACTTATAAGTGCAAGAATGTAATACGAATATCCCTTAATCAGTTTGAAGTGACAAAATCGATCGCTTTGCATATGCCATTGTAAAACATGGGCGCATACATTAATAACGGCTTTAATGGAATCGCCACCTTAAATGTGATGCATTGGTTCTCAGAGGAAACGCGCGGGATTTTTGTAGGCTAAGCGACTTCGTTACTGTAAGACAGTCAGTCTCCGACTGACCAGTACACCCCTATAAATGTTTTCCTGCAAATGAACTCTTCCAAAAGAATTACTGCGCATCGAGTGTGAGCATCAGTGAGGACCGGCCAGGACCGGCCAAGTTATTTTTAAACTTCAACATTGCCAACCATAGCACAATTAAGCGAAGTGTACCACCATTTCGTTCCAAATGGCACATAATCCTTTATACTAATTAAATGCAGCATAAATTGGTTTATTTGAATTTCTTATGAGATACTGTCATAAAAAAGAAGAAAAACCATGTCAGCGCCGATAATTAAGTTGATAGAAGCTATCTTCTAGAATCTTTATTTGCAAACGATAACATTTTCTAAACAATATTGCATGGCTTTAATTCACGCCAATGTTTACTTGTACACAATACCAATATTAGTTTGTAAGCCTGTTTGAAGTACTGGAAGTAAACCACCAAACGTAAAAAGACAAATCCTTAGACTCGCCTAAAGAGAAGATTTCTGTATGCTTTCTGTTCCCAAGTTAGAAACATTGCATAGTACTAAGAGTCACAGTTTCAGAATATCTCCCACTGTGTAGCTTGCATTATAAAGGTAAAATAAATGATCCAACTATAGAAATACACACACATTTTGCAATTGCTGAACCGTCAGTCATAACTAGTTTTCGATTAGTTTTCGATTTCGACCAAGTGAACCAGTGTACCCAAAGTAAACCATTCTTTTCAGATCTAAAAATTCTGCTCCTACCTTGTATTTATATTTTAGAAACAGTTTCATTCGTGCATGAAAATAAAAGGATCTCTAAGCTTAACAATGAATACCATTTGATAATACACAAATAGCAACATAAATCCATTTCCAACAACATAGATTAACGTAAAGTTTAAATTCAGTTTCACATAAAGTTCTGCATATCCAAGCATTTAAAAACAAAGTTAAGAACTTGGTGCTAAAATATATATTTAATTCAGTTGATGAATTCATGAATACCCTCAATTTTAATTACCCTGTGCACTAAATAACTTGTTTATTTAGAATTAGAAATTAGGAAACAAGCCATCCATCCCAGTTTTTTTTTTCACCTATGAATGTTTTTGTTTCATGGTTCCTGTTCATCTGGGAGATACACTTCATCTCAAGAAGTTTGACAACAACCTCCAAAACAAAGATTGTATTCCACATCTTCTATAATTTTTTTTACCTATTAGTACCTATATTTCAGTAATCACCTCAGTTGTAAATATATATAGAAATCTAATGCAATTGTATAACTGACAGGTTTTTTCCGAGGTTTCCCTGCGTCGTTAAGGCAAATGCTGGGTATCTATTACACCTCGGTACAACCTTGTGTAATTTCTTTAACTTTTATGTATATTGTAAATATGATGATGTTTGATTTAGCATTTTTTTTTGTGTGACGAAGAATTCTGTATGAATTTTGTTGATGAATAAATCTGAATCTAAATTAATCAGAACTTTCTATGAACTTAGAATAGCATTATTTTGAATACATATTTCGCAAAAAAAGTATTGTAAATAAATTAGAACGGTCTTCAGATCTTCACATGTTTAAAATGTTACATGTATTAAATCTGCAATTACTGGGAAAACTTCGCTAAAGTAACATAAAGTTTAGAGGTTGGTCACATTGTCGCTGAATCTGATTGGAAGTGGGGGGAACAGGGGAACCAATGAGGGATCAGAAGGGAACTAGGGCTACTGCAGGCTACCGGCTTCCAAGGCAACTAGAGTACTTCTTCTGCACATTTGCGCGCGTTGTTTGCTGCTAGGTGGATGCTAGTAAGAAATGGCTGACTATCATAAGCCCGAATCTCGCACCTTGCAGGAGCTGAGGGACATTGCCAACAAGCTGCGGATTGAGAGCATTAAAGCAACCAATGAATCAAAGTCCGGGTGAGTGGTATACTTTAATTCTAGTGGAAAGTTTGAACGTGCAATGCATCATATATAACACCTGTTGCACTTGTTAACACCGGCGAATTGCTAATATACGCACTTGCAAGTCATTACGCTCATTGCGCTGTTTGCAAATATTTATTTGGTGGTAATTTTAACTGTGGTGAGAGATAGCAAATAGGACCATGAAGCGTTTCTTTATTTTTATTTGTATGGCTTCGGCATGTGAAATACCTGTTCCATGTACACATGTGTTTTGGATGTCGTTTTGCACTCGTACGAAGTAGTGAAAGTTGATTGTACTTCATACTAACTGTATTTGAACTATTGAGCATCAAGTGTTGGTAAACAAGCATTTCGTCAGTTTGCATCTTCAAACAAAAGAACCATTTGAATTATTGCTAGCAAGTAACTGGCTTTTGTTAGGACGATTGTTGGTTTTTTTATGTTAAATGAAGGCAAATCTCATTTTTATATTGGTTATAAGATTCTTGTTGTGCTCTTCTTTTTTTGGTTTAAATATGATTTAATAGCGGCGATACCGATATTTTAAAATGAAATTGAGGTTAGGCGAATGTACTGCCGTAAATGCGATTATATTTATTGAAGACTTAAGTTCGTAAAGGTGTGAATGCAGGAACTGTGTCACCAACACTTGTTGCGTTATTGTAGTAGTTTTGCAATCTTAATGGTTTAAGTGTGCTTTTAGAGATGTTAATTTAGTGCGGATATGTTGGAAACAAATAAGAAATTAGTATTCATTTCCAATAATTCTTAATTTTATTATAATTCAGCACAATTTCCATACTATAAAGCCGCATATTTTATTTCACAAATTAATTGACCGGAATCGATCCAGTGATTTGTGGTTTTCTGGGCATCACTCCTACTGCACTGCAAGGATTTGTTGGAGGCAACTCATATTAATCTCATTGCATTAAGATAGGAATAGCATATTTTAAGACCAAGCACCACGAGTTAGATTAAGCCAATCTAAAGCCAGTTTACATAAAATATTAATTCAATATTTAGCAAAAGAAAAAAATTGTACATACTACAATAATGAAGTAAGGTATTGCATAATATAAGCTTTCTTACAGATGAATATCATTTTACTCTAGGGTTTGTGCTAATTATAACTATCCGAACTATGGACTAAACAGAATAACCTGCTCTTGATATTGAATCCTGTTGTAAATTATCATTGCAAGTTTCTCTTGATGTTTGATTGATTTTGAAGTGCTGCAGTAACTGCAGTTAATGTCAGCCTGCTCCTTTTGACCACTGTGTATTCATTAGGACTGAACACTTCAGGAGCATGATCTTGATAAAAAAGATACCTATTTTTTATGGGAGTACTCCACAAATTATATTCTCCCTGCAGAAAACACTGATTTCACAATCTAATCAAAGCAGGCTCTCATTCATTTTGCAAGTTGTATTTTGTTGCATCTATTTCAGCAATGATGTCCATATTGACAATATTTGACAATATTTATTTGCTTTTTCTACTTTAGACGTTTGTTGGATCTTGTATCTGTTACAGTTTTAGTCTTATGTAACTTTATATATTTATCTTTGTATCTTGAACTGACGTGTCCTATAAAATATGTATTATGTTCCAAAGGATGAAATAAATACAAGTATTACAAGTACAAGTATTGTCACAAGTACAAGTATATTCATTAAAAGACTTGTTCTATCCAATTCATCAGGTAATCATACTTTTCCTATGAGTAAGGACTATGATACAATGAAGTACAAAATTAATATAATTTTGAGTCAAACTAGTACTAAATGCTCCATATATTGCTAGTATTTATCTAGAACACGTTACATTAAGACGTTTCTAACATCCTCAGCCAATGTCAACTATTGAATTTTGAATTGGTGAACTCCTTGGAGGTGGTAGGGGCGTCTGTTAGTATCTTGATGAACTTGAAGTTTGGGTTCTGTTCAATGGTGGGACCAAAATTGAACAGTTTTCCCTCATATTTCTTTTTGAATATCTTTTCCCATGTGGTTAATGTAGTTGGACCCTGAACACTTTTTAATAAGTGGATTTCTTTTTCTATATCGTGATCATCATTCCTAAAAGGGTTGGCTGCCACCGATTTGCCTATTTCTTTGTTCTTGATGTTCCTACAATGCTCATTAAACCTAATGTTCAAATTCTTTTTAGTTTTTCCAATGTACCGGATAAACTGCAAAGGCTGTTACAACTTTTACATTGGGAAAACTAAAAGGAATTAGAACATTAGTCTTAATGAGTATTTTAGGAACATCAAGAATAAAGAATAGACAAATTGGCGGTAGCGTAGTATCTTTGGAATGATAATCATGATATAGAACAATAAGTCCACTTTATTAAAAAGTGTTCAGGGTCCAACTCCATTAACTATGTGGGAAAAGATATTTCCTAATGATGTATGGACAACAGACTGTTCAATTTTGACACCCCCTTTGAAGAGAGCCTAAACTTCAAGTTTATAAAGATACCAACAGAGGTGCTCCTATCGCCTCTAAGGAGTTCACCAAATAAAAATTCAACAGTTGACATCAGCTGAGGATGTTAGGAAGGTCCTAATTAAATGTGTTCTAGGTAAACATTAGCAATATATGGAGCATTGAGTACTAGTTCGACTCAAAATTATGTTAATCTCATTGTCTGATTAAAACGATATTGCCTCCTGTTGAAATTTGGCACCTTGGCCATGTCAGAATCATTTTCAAACATTAATGTTTGTTCACCGTCCATTATGAAATCCTGGTTAAAGAATGTTAAATATACTGCATCCGTCTTAAGAAATACGCTTTTTGTATTACTCTGTACCCACGTGCACAAGCGTGACAAATGACGGTGACACTTTTGCCCATGTGTCACGCCATATTACAAACAAGTTGTATGCACAAGAGTAGCTTACCAGTAGGTTTTGTTTGCGGAATTGCTCACAGAAATAATGTGCTTCTTAGGATGGCAGGAGTATACAAAGCTCTCTCCTTAAAAATAAAACCTAAAAACTTATAATGTGTGAACACAGCAAAACATTTAAGTTTGATTTATGAGTCACTATGTTTACACTCAAACTTCACTTACTTGTTGTATAATTGAAACGTTTTCAAGATCATTCGATCTCATCCTCAGCTGTTTGGTGACTAAATGAACCTTCCTCTTCTTCCACTACTACGGAGCTCCGATCACTCTGCCATCTGGTGTTAGGGGCACTAAGTTTTAATACTTCATTTAATGCCGGGATTTCAAAATTTATAACTTTATCACGGTTTTTGTTTATGAATATTTTTTCCCAAATATCCAATTCTATGGGTGTACTTAAAGATTTTAACAGTTTAATGTTGTGGCCAATGTTGTGGTTTTCTGTCCAAAAATGGTGTGAAACTGCAGATTTTTCTGTTTGTTTCAACCTAATGTTCCTCTGGTGTTCTTTTTGCCTGGTTAACAAGTTTCTCTTAGTTTTTCCTATGTAGCTTTTTTCACAGGTTTCACAATTTATCTGATAAATTCCTGACTTCAAATTGTTGGGAATTGTATTTTTCAGTGGTTTATTTAGCAGGTTTCTCAGACTGAATTTGTTTTGGGGTGCTAGTTTTAAGTTTAGTCTTTTGAAGATTCGTTCAAATTTTCTAAAAGCCCATGGATGATAGGTGAATTTTCTATATTGCCAATTTGTGTTTTTAAGTGGTGTGAGAGTGGTATTTATTGATATTATCTTCAGTTTTTCTTTTCTCTTCATCATGTTCCTTATGATGGCTGGGTTGAATCCATCTAATACCACTATGTCTTTTATGTGTAGTTCTTTAAAAAATTCATGAATTTTGTTCTGGTGTTACATTTGTGGATGTTACTAATTTTGTTTTGATCATAACTTTTTAATGTAAGTTTGAACATTCATATAAAATGAAGGTAATGTTAAAATATTTAGTTTTTTAAGAGCATTTCTACATGTATGTCTTGTCTGCATTCCTGACATTAAAAGTATTGCTCTTTTTTCAGCCTATATAGTCTTAAAGCTAATGTTTTTTGAACTGTGCCCCATAATACAATTCCATAGCTCAAGTGAGAGTGAATGAATGCATAGTATATTTAATTATTTATCTATTTATGTGTTTCAAAATGACACCGAACGAGTGTAGCCGTTTCATAGTTTATATCTCAACTAGTCTGAATTTCGGTGTAGCACCTTCGAAATTCTCTTACAATCCGGCAACGCAAAGAACGTCCCTGGAAGGTATGCGCTGCGTTACACAGTAGAACAGGACAGCGAATGTGTGTGGCAGGGAACCTCTTTTACACAAGGAGCAGACCGTTAAAAAAGCATGTGCCCTATTCACTCTGTATGCTAAAATCGAGAAGATTCATTCACAAAAGTAGAAACCATCAGAATGTTTTTGAATGGTCTGTAACTGAACTGACATGGGGTGGCATAAAACTGTCCAGGGAGGGTGTGGGAACCTTCTCCAACCCCCTGCGTCTCAGCCGTCGGAGACTATCTCTCCTGTGGAGCACAGTAGATATAATTTTATGCAGCATTAAATATTAAATTATTTTGTGATTAGCAGTGCAGGAACCACTCATGTGCAAACATCTAAAGTTATTGGGATGCACCGGTCACGAAAACAAAAGCATTGCTCCTCGCTCGTTATCAGTGACCCCTAGCCTCAGTTTCAGGTAATGGGGCAAAGGGCAGTTATTTGTGAAAATGTCGGCTAATGACTGACAGTTCCAAGGTTGCTCATTTTGCTATTATCTTTATTGTACAGTACTTTCAACCAGTTACTGTAAAATCAGCAGATTCCTTTTAAGTTATAAATGCTTTATTTAATATTTTTAAACACAGTGAAATAAAATGCTTGTCTCATTGGATAAGGCGTTTAGTTATGGTCAAATTTATCTACAATTCTTTGATATTGTTCTGTTCTTTTTATCATTTAATTCTTCCATTCTCAACCTCACTAACATTAACTTCCCTTTAAAAGGTTTAAGTTGCAGATGTGCAGCAGCTTATTTGCCATTATGGACTGTTATAACGGAATGTTGGAACATGTTAAACACCCATAAACAAATAACTAAGGAATAGATACTTTATTGCAGTTTCACAAGCCAAAGAAATTATTTATAGTGGCAAGTTACCGTGAAGTATGCCAGTATGTTTACAAACTACTACAACAAGCGGCATGGTGGCGCCTTCCTGCGATTACTTCGTTAGCATGAGGCACGCAGCGTTCTTCATGTCGCTGCCTAATCCACGCTGTTATATTGGCAGTAAAACTATATGTGGTGCATACAAGCTGAGCAACTACTTCTATATATTCGTTCAGTGTCATTTCGAAACATCTGAATTAACTTTTTTTTATTACTTTTTGAACATGTCAATTGCATTTCAATCTACTGTCTGTTACTACTCCTAAGAAGTTTGTTTCATATACCTGTTCAATTTCTTTATTTTCTATTAACTTATATATATATATTTAATAATAAGACTCATTAGTCTAAGTGTGCAGCACGTATTTGTGGCAACCTTCACAATTTTATATCAAATAGACTAGATAGTAGTTCCCTTCACAATTATTTGCAAAATATTTAAATTTGTCAGTCAAGTAAGACTCAAAGCTAAAAAAGCAAATCTTTAATGCGCATAGTTAGTGCCACTTCATGTTTCAGTTTTATTGTAATTATATTTTAGAAGTAGATTGTTTCCATACTGTGTAAGTATTCCTTTATGAGCATACAGTATGGTTGGTGGTTTGCTTTTATGGGGTGGATTTGATATCTAATGTGAATCATCCATTTGCCATATCCACTCTTAATTCTAATATATAACACTGCACTGTACTTAAAAAAAATGTTTTTGATGTTCTGGTTCTGAATGTCATTTCTCCCTAATTTTGGAGCACTGATTCCAAATATGTCATCTGTATTCTTTTACCATGTCTAGGTTTTTTAAAAAGGTGAAAGAGAGAATTTTATATTTACATTTTATTCATATTTTATATTAACATTATATATTAATACACTTCTGCAAGATCGTTGTTATGTTAAAGAACATAGTGTGTATAAAGAAGTATGTAGGTGATTGTCATTTTAAACACAATGTATGCACATATTACAAGTATCAACTTAAGATAAAAAAAAAAAAAACCTAATTAGAAAGAAATTTGCTTCTTTTTGCACATCTTCCATGCTTATCAAGAGTACGTTCCATTATCAGAGACCAACAGTAATCTGCCATCATGTTAACACTCCATCCACCATGGTACCTTCTTTCTAGGTCTTTCAAGTCCTGGTGGAAACGTTCACCGTGTTCTTCACAGTAAAGTCCAAGACAGCAATCTGGAAAATAGTCATTGTGAGCATGAAGGAAGTGCAGCTTAAAACACATGTTACAACCAAGTTTTCTCAAGTTCTCCAACATGGTGTTTACTTTGTAATCTTGACTCCTTGTGTCTCAGAGAAGTTCCTTACAACATCTTTGTAGCTCTGGCAGGCATGCTTTTCTGTTTAGTTCATTTTATTTTCAAAATTGGGGTCACATACTAATTTTCTGATCTGAGGTCCAGTAAAAACAGCTGCTTTCGGCTTATCTAGGGTCATTCTGTTATTAACACCATATGTACGTAAAACTCAGTCATTATCTAGATCACATTCAACCATACATGATGCCCACTTTAATATGAAGTGGTGGGAGATGAACTTTAGTGGGTTCCACTAGAGGAACATGCATCACATTTTTTTCATCTAAATAATTGTGGATTGTCATTTGTGCTGTGTACAAATTCATCTGTATCTGATCCACTGATGTCCGTCTCGTTCGCAGCTTCCTTTTGATGCAGTGTAGAGTTTGAAGATGGACGACAAGGGCTAGTTAGGCTTTCGTCATGTTTGATTGTTCTCATTGCTGATCGCAAATTTGGATACACTATATCATGTTTGTTCTTGACACTAAAGCCTTTCACTTTAACCTGATAAAAATAAGTCTTTGGTATAGTTCAGTTGTGCCCTCCATACTATTGGATCATCAAAATAAAATTTTTCTTTTTCCATTCATACACAACCTTAATCCTTCCACACATCTTGCATACTTTTTGGGGTGCCCATGGCTTATTTTCCTCACAAAGCACAAGTCCAAAATATGCAGGTAGGCTTCTTTGACGAATGGTGTTATATAAAGTCTTTGTTTTCACAACACATACTTCCCACATATGTAACAAAATGTGTTTGGTCGTTTTTGGGGCCACAAGAAGACATTGTTGTTTATGTATAACACTAATACACTCACTCTTGTTGGTGCAACAGTAAAAAAATAATTAAGTAATTAATAAATGGTCTAATAAGTTATTCCTGTCAGGCCACAAACATCTCTCCCATCCTCAGCTTACGACTCAACCCTGCCGGCATTGCTGATTGGATCACTTTATCACAACAGAAATGGTAATACTTCAAATTTTCTATAAAACTTGGGTTTGTGTTACATGGTGTGATTTCTAGGCTTAATGGAGGATGGGGTAGTATCTTAGAATTTGAGACTTTTTTTTAATAAACTCCTCCAAAATTAGTTATGCCAGACAATGAATGAAAGGGGGTGAAGTGAGAGCTCAAATGAGACCAAGGCCCATAGAGCCTAGGGTTACATGAAACTCATATTTCAGAAGAGAGAAACCCTGGAGAAAGTACTTAACCAGATAACTCACCCTCTCTGAGATTCAAACTTGGGACATCATGCATGTGAGCCAGACATGTTACAGAGGAAGGCTAAAAAGGGAGAAACTGAAATTCTGCACTGCAGCTTGGATTCATTGGATCATGTGTGATAATTACAATTATTGAGGATAGCCATGATGGAGAATTACTTGTTTTCTAGGATGAACTTGCTATAATCAGGCAGGGAGCTTCTGCACAATTCCCACATACATTGACATTGCTGTGCTCCAGAAATTCTATGTGCACTATGTCATACCAAACCCTGAAGATAATCATCAACATGCCTGCAGGACTTTTTGGTTTAGCTGAGCCTTTGTGTATTCAATTGACTCACTGTGGTTCACGATGAGGCCATGACCGATTTCCAGTGACAATACAATGATGGAAGTTTTCACCTTCCAAAAGTATTTTGAATCAAAAGTTCTTGGCACACCTGTCTCCACTGCTCATTTGTTAATGTCAGTTCGAATTTTCATTGTCCACAATTGCCTGAAGCCTGGCAAATCATATATGCAGTGAATGAGTTGAAACTCCAATAATTGCTGTTTGGAGGTCTGTTAGACATGTTGAGTGAGTCAACTCATCCATTCTGTCTAGTTGTTGATTTGTGGCTGTTTGACATTTTCTTGGGTGGATCATTCACATTTGTTATGTCTGGATTTTCGTTCAAGACTTCTTGCTCAGCTTCTGACATAACATCTACATATGCACCATAGATAATAGTCATCCATCGGTTAATATTCATGAATACCATACCCTGAGGAGTTCATTATTTTAACTATATCTCCATGCACTTTGCTATTTTATCCTCCATTGCTCACACGTGCGAAACAGTAGTCTCACACCGCTGTATTGGTTCTCATGTCTTTGGCTCGTACATTGTCCCAGTTATAATTTGGGAGACATTAAAATGTAAAATCACCCTTGTGCAGAATTGTGCATTATGTACTGAACGAATCTAAATGTTTCTTTTTTGTCCAGTAATATTTTTCTAGCAACCGGAAGCATCAGTATTCTCAAAGAATGTATCACAGTCTCCTTACTACTAAAGCCACCTTATTGGTTTTTCCCAAGAATTAGCTGTTATTTATGATTCATGGCTCCCAGGATCAGCATTCATCAATAAGTTAGTTTTCCAGATAGGTATTTTGATGTTCTTGGTGTGACATCCTGCAGTCACTATTATAATTGTTTCTGTAAATGAGTCCATTGCAGAGAAAAGATCCACGAGCTGTATTTAATCTTGCACTGCTTCCTAGTCTGTAGGTGTTTATGAAATAATGAGATACTCTGTGGCACAACAGTCCTGACGAGACTGAAGTCTATATGTATGTGGCAGAGATGGCCAATTATTCTGCTCTTGTGGGGGGTATATTTCCCCCAGCTCAGACATTGATTTCCAGACCTGTGGATTATCTACAGCAGCTTCTCAATTCTTTGCACTGTTTAATGGGCAATGGTCCTAATATTCTTACTTCATTAGGCACCACAGACGTACATTAATAACATATGAAATGATAATGGGAAAGAAAATATTCTAGGATAAGTTTTGGGCTACACTCTGCCATTTGCCATTTATGAGGGCTGAAGAAACCTTGAGGCGGGAGGTGGGAGATGAATAGTCCTGGCTAGATTTTAACCATGCACTTCACCTCACAAGTCTGCCCCTTCTTAAGCTATGTGTGATATGTGTAATGGTTCTATAAATATAAAAGGGAGTAGCATTTTAAGTGAGAATGGATTTCCCATTGTTAGGCCTGTTGGTTGATAAATTTTTTGAGTGAAACTAAACCTGTACTGTGTGATGCAACAACCAACGGTCCTAACAATGGGAAATATGCTCTTACTGTTCCTTGCAGAATTATTTGAGCTACCTGGATACATGGATAAGTTTCCTTCCCATAGATTTTCAAAATTTGGTACCTATATATTGATATCTTTGCTATAGTCCCCTACAGGTTCATGCAAGACACCATTATGTTGCTTAGCTTACAATACCACTCAATATAATTTACAATGAAACTTCACATTCAGATAATTATGTAAAGAACAAGTCTGAATCCCTTAACACACATACTGGTGTACACTCCCTTGAACAAACAAGGATTTCAGCTTGAATATGAATATTTATTGAACACACCCAAAAACAAGTTTAGACAGAATAACATTGACAAAATTACAACATTTAAATGACAGAAACATATCATATGAAATGCTTAAAGTACAAACTGGATAAATCTGAAATTTCATAACATTTCTAGATGACCAACCATAACACCAACCTGAAGATTACACTAATCAAACCACCTGTCATTCTGAAGAGTTGGACGCATAGGAGATCTTCATTTTGAAACACAAACGGCAGTTAAATGAATTTTGATTTACTGCTACCAAATATCCTCTAGAAGTACATTTTACTGCCACAAGATGCCGCATTATAAACTACAACAGCCTGGGTCAGTCTGACACATTCTGAGAATGGGAACACATCTTCCCAAAACATGTTAAGAGATTTTTAAAAAATTATATTAGTACCAAGTCACCTTAAGTAAATACCATCTTTTTTGTTTGGTCACAGAAAATTTCACCTATGTGCCTTTTTTTATTTAATGCACTTAACGCTTCTTGTGTAAGTTTATAAATGATATTATTTGTCAATATTCCTTTTCCAAACCCAAACTGATCCCTGACAAGTATCTTATATTCAAGGTATTTATACAGCCTGTTTGACATCACATTTGTAAAAACTTTTGAAAAAAGTGGCAAGAGAGATATTGGTTTATACTTTGAAACATCATGTTTGTAGTTTGAAAAGGGGCTAACATTTGAGAATTTCGCTTTTGAGAAAACATTGCCGTCTTTAGTGACTCATTGCAGAAATAATTAAGAGAATTCTAATTTTATATGAGCATGATCTTAAGAATTGCATTATTACTTCATTGTGAGCAGAAGAACTTTTGTTTTCAAAGAGTTGATCATTTTATTTCAGAAGGCCTTGTCAAAGTGGCTTTAAATTCAGGCAGTGTACTTGTGAAATTTGATCTCAGAAATTCTAATGCTGCCTCTTTACTTCCAAAATGAATATTTATTTTAATTTGTTACGTTCAAAGAGAATTTGTTAAGAAGTTATACATGCATTAGCCTCATGAGAATTGCTAAGCTTGAAAATCTTTGAGTAATTTTGGAATGAGTATTAGTCTGCTTCTCTTTTATTATTTTCCAAGCAGTTTTTATTTTATTATTAAGAGTGTTGAATTAGTTTATTAAAATGCAATATTCTAGCTTCTTTTAATTATTTTTGAGCAATTTACTATCCATTTTAGAAATTGTCTTTAAAATAAAATAAATGTTACTTATTTTTACTTTTATATAGTTATTTCACTCCTACATAAGGTTTTAGTTCCTAAAAGATATTCAGACATTCTCTCTTTTGAAGTTAAATAATTTCGTTAAACTTGACTGGGCAGCAACATTCTAAGTGAGGTTTGAAACCTGAAAGAAGGAAATTTTTTGCTTAACACATTCAGAGTATTTTCATTTGCTTCTCACTCATATTTCTGTTGTGTATATTTGGGTTTGAGTTTTAAATTTATCATTTTAATGTATAGAACTCGCGCATCATGTTCCGACAGTGCAAAGAGTTTGAGGTCTTGCTTGCTATAGAACTTTGATTAATCTAAAACAGATAATTTTTAACATTTATAAGCTCCATCTTTTTTCCCCCTTTCTGAAAACTTGTTGCTAATGAGTATCCATGCAATGAAATTTTGGTTGAAGTTCTATTGTGTCGGTATATACGGCAATGCGTAAGGTGTGTGGTAGTATGTTGCAGTATTAAGGTTAATGAGTTTGCGTTATTTGTTTCTAGCCTCCCATGTTTTGATGAAATACAGTTTTTTTATTATGGTTTCATTTCAATTTACTTTAAGTTTCTGTGGTTATATTATAAGGGGCATGCTTAGCCTAAAAAAGGACTCCTGCTTGGGAAAACTGGAATTTTGTTATTGTCAGCAATTACAATGGAAGCTTCTCTTTGCCTGCTTTGTAAGCCATGAAATTTATAATAATCCCTGCAGATATTGTTGACATCTTTATGTGCATGTGAGAGGCAGCACACTGTCAAGCCTCAGATTAATATCCCTAATTAATTGCCTTTTAAGGCCCATGGTGATACCGAAATTAAGGGATGCAATGAATAAAGAATCGTAATGGATTTCAAAAGAACATGGTGTATTTGTTAAAACGCCAGCAGGTGCGGTTGTATTGTGATGGGAGAAAGCGGGTTCTTAGCAATGATTCTAAGTGGATAACACTTGACTCCGTTTGAAAAGATATTGTTCGGACCCTTAATGGCATGACCTAGACTAATAATCTCAATGGACAAAATAGTCACAAAAGGAATTTTGGTGTAAATAAAGACAAGCTTCGAGAGGTGAAAGTCACACGCAGTGAGGAAAACCCAACTGGGCTGGCGGTCCAAAAGACACGACTGGTTCTGTCTGCGGAAGGCAGACCAGAACCGAGGAGAACAGGTATTTTTCGCTTCCTACGTAAATAACGAATTAAGTGTTATCGCGTAATATGCATTTTACATACGGTAACTCTGAACAGTGATATATTGGTAACCCTTGGTCGGCAACTTCGCGATTGATGTGTTAAAAAAGAAGCAGTCATTAAAGCAGTCTGAAACTTGCATTCAGTGTCATTAGAACCATCCTTACTCCCATACATATCCACGCATACCCTTTGACGGAACTCTTTCTCTACTCTGAGGATTGGCCACACTGCTTCAAAATTTACAACGTAAGAATAAGCTTCATCAAACTAGCGACCAATGTGTGCAGCAACCTTTTCCATTTTATAAGTGATTGATGCGAAAATAACTTGCATCGATTTTAATTTGAGCTATGTCTAAAATTAAAAACAAAAGGTAGTTTGAAGTCCAAATTGAACTTTATTAATGTGGCTTATCAATAGGAAGTGTTTAAAAGACAATAGCATTATTGGTAGATGCTCAGAATGTCTAGGATTTGAACGCTTTATATAACTACATTTTAAAGATACAATAGAATCGATTAAACTACGTTTTTTCTTCCCCTTTTCCTTTTTATCCTTCTATGGAGGACTTACTAGTGGGTGTCTGTAGTCAGACGCCTGTCGAGGAGTAGAGCAACTCTGTATGCGAGATATAATTCAGGATGGAGGATCAGGCCAATACTTTGTATGAGGATAAAGATGTGGATATCAAATGTAGGTATAATGGATGAAAGAAAGTGCTTGTGGAGAAGCTGATGGAATGAATGGCGGGGAAATCCGGTGGACCCGGCGAAAACCCGCACAGACGCAGCATCGTCCGCAATTGCCACATGCGGTGCCCCGGGATCAAACCCGGATTTCCTAAGTGAGAGGCGAGCAGTTGAACCACTCGGGAAGTATTTTATTTGATGTTTTGCCATATATTCTTTTTATCTTTCCTATTTATTTAATTTTTATTGTATACTGATATAGCTAATGAAGTGTATTAATGCAGCCTTTTTGCCAAGCTTTCCAGCATTATGAAAAGAGGACTATTTAAATAGTTTAAATTGACCTCTCAGAAACATAAGGGGAAGAGTGTCCTTTTAGGAGGGTTGCGCCATAATCTTTGGGGAGGGTGATTGCTGCCGCTGCTTCCAAGTGTGCAGTTTTGTAGGAGAATGTTATTGCTGTAGTAATTTCAAAGTTTTTGTTGAAATTCACATCCAAGTCCGGCCTACCGTCTGAAAATGAATTTTTGAATAAGCTCAACATATGTTAGGGTGAACTGAGCTTAGCACTTTCGGGGACATTGACCTGCAAACAAGGGTAGGAAACGTGTTTCGGTTTTATTGTAATTACTTTATTAAAGAGTCACCTTCAGTTGGACATTTCTTAAATTGGTAGCGATGGAAAGTACTATTGGGACTATTCATTGTTATTTTGTGCAACAAGAATCCGGAATTGGGAGTACCTATCGCCTGTTTTTAATGTGACTTTTGATATGTTCTAAAGTCAAATAAGATGTATCTGTTAAATTGTTCCACACTTTCTGTAACTATTTTATCTCGACGTTAATGTTTGCATGAACAGTATTGCGAATCATAATTCATATCAAAGGTTGTTTATGGAGTTTACGTGCCATAAGCTGTAACGGTAGAATGGACGCAATAAAGGTGGCAATTACGAATCTTTTATCTTAGGTTGAGTAATGTGGAGATGTGTCATATCAGACAAGGCTTTAATAGCCTATGCGTAACGATTATTTAATGTTGCAAACATAAAATGCTGTAATTTTAGGATTGTGTAACATTCTAAAGTACTTGTCATCCAAGGTGAAATGTTATATTACCACTGCCCGCATTCTTGATTTTCAATTTTTGTTTCTTGCCATTCAACGATTTTTAAAAATATTTTATCGTCCTTTAAACCGGTTAGGTCGTATCGGACAATGAATGAAATGTTGCTCATATGAGCTCCATAGAGCTTGGGGTTATCTGAAATTCATCTTTCAGGATAAAGGAAAACCCCGGAAAAATCCTAACGCAGATAACTCACCCTGACTGAAATGAATTAATGAAATGGGTGGAATGATGCTCAAATGGAGCTACTCGACACCACTTGAGCGTGAGGCAGATACGCTGCCAACTAAGATACGGAGGCGGGCTAATTATCCTGTTCAACGATACTAATATTGTTTTACACTTTTTGAGGTCATATAAGTTTTATAGGAACTAAACTGCCTAGATGAGGGGTTGTGACCTAAATTGCAATTCTCAGTTCCTTAGATAAAACATTTATCCGAGGCTCCCACTCTGTTTTTGAGTCGTACGGTAATATGACTAGCAGTTGGTGTGTTGGGTAGGACATTGAAATTTTCGCAATGGAAAGGTTTATCTCTTGCGCTTGCAGTGGTTACCGGATCCTCCTCCTCTGAAAGTTTTTCGGTTGGCAGGCGCACATCCTCGTCCGAATCTGGTCGCCCCTAGGGTCTCCCCTTCATCCCGGAAATGTCCCTGGATGCTCAAAGGGCCGTTTATGGAACACTGTGGTTGAATTATTGTACCCTGGTTACATTTCCCTTTTCTTTATAGAGAGTAAATCTCACTATTGAGCGTCTCTTTAAGGTGAAAGACCGAAGCCTCCTGTACCCAGGTAAGCTTAGCAGGTAACAACCCCCAAGCCTCCCTCGAGTTAAGCTATGTTAGGCACTGGAACCGGGAGGCTTGGAGGCCATCTAAGGGACCTTTAAGGGTCCGGGAGGCTTCTGCCCCGCACCCACTCTTTATGCCTAAACAAGATTACCTAACCTGTAATTTAGTAACGTAGTTGTTTTTCTTTATAATTCACATTCTATTCAAGTTAACTCCGATCCTGTAGAATCCTTTTCATATCATTTTCCACCCTTTCCTCTTTGGTCTTGTTTACTGTCTTCTTTTTCAGAATCTAAATTTTATTCTTCTTACATCTCGTTTTCCTCAACCATCTAGTTCTAACAATACGTAACTATATTTTCCTGTTTTTATTAAAGTTTCTTTTGTTTTAGAACTTAGCATCTTTCTACCCATAATATTGTTTGGTAAACTGGGCCATTTCATTTGTAATTTCCTGCATGTTCTTTGTTTCTTTGCATTCTGGCCACTTTCCTTGGCTTTCTCTTACCCCTAAGCCTTTTAACACCACTAGCCCTGATCTAGCCCGTGCAAAGTCCTTCTCTTACTGTTCTCTTTCCATCTTTTTGTCTCTATAAATACACAATGAAGTTTTAGCATTAAAACTAACAAAAAATATCCTCTATATCTTCTATTGTTAATTCAACTCTTTTCCAAAACCCTCTCTCCAATACCTGCCCGGCCCTGCATGTATCTCCACAACCTTTTAGATCCCCTACCATGCACTTATACCCAGTATCTTCTTCATCTTTTGCTGTACCTCGAGACACTGTTTTAGAATATTATTTTCCAATTCCTTAACTCTAAACCAGTACTTCAATATTTTTACCATAATTTTAGCTTTGCTACGAAATCTCCTAAACTCCTTTTGCGCAACAGCATTAGGCGAGGCCTTCGGTAGATTTATAAAAGCTCATGTGTACCGTATTTATTTTTCCACCGTCCTTCAAGAGTCCAGATCTCCGTCCCATAGGGCATTTTTGTCTCAATTACTGCACCATGTACTCTTTCCAACCATTTTATTTGCATCTCTGTTTTTTTTATCTAGACATGCTGTAATAGCTCTTATTGCCAGTTTTCCTTTAGCCAAAACCATCTTCTTTTGCTCACCACATCTACTATTACTACTTAGTACGAGGGCTGTTCAATAAAGAATGTTCATAATTTTTTCGCACTAAAATTCAATCTTATTATATTCTGGTAGCTTAATGTGAAACAAACATGCCGTAATAGTCTCATTGTTGGTACTCCTTTTTCCCGCCTGTGAGAACCGGGCAAGTTCAGACATTCAGTACCGCCTACCGCTGCAATGGAGGTAACTTACAGTTAAAGTTGATGTTAGAGGAAGATCCGGAGCTACTTTCAAACGTAATCACTGCTGCTGAAACTTGGCCTCATCATTTTGATCCTGAGAGCAAACAGCAAAGCTAAGTGTGGAGATCTCCATCATCAACCCACAAAGAAGCAAAAGAGGTTGCTTCTGCTGAGGAAGTTGTGTTCATCTCATTCTTTGATATTCGTGGAATGGTTTATCAGCATGTTGTACCTGCACACACATCAGTAACTGGACAATACTACCGGAATATCTTGAACACATTGCAAGTCCATATCAGGCGGAAAAGACCACATTTCCATGAAGAAAGCTGGATGCTGCACGACGATATTGCGCGGCCGCATATTGCCAACATTGTTGCTGAATATCTTGCAAAAATCAACGTAAAGTTCATCCCTCAACCTCCCTATAGTCTGGATTTAGCCCCATACGACCTATTTCTATTCCCTAACTTGAAGGAACGCCTTCGTGGGAGGCATTATCCATCATCAGAAGCAGTGGTGAAGGCTGCTGAGGCGATTTTGAAGGATCTCTGAAAAACTTGTTTCCAGCATGTCTTTGAAGACTGGCAGAAACGCTGGGACAAGTGCAGCGCATTCAGGGGAGACTATTTTGAAAAGGACCATCAAAATTGAGGATGAATAAAGGTAAGTTGTCCAGAAAAAATTGTGATCATTCTTTATTGAACAGCCCTCGTATTACTTACTCCTAGATAATAAAGTTTCCTGATATCGATTTCTTTGCCTTGCCATCTCAATTTTTCATCCTTTATTAACCTCTTGTCCATCTTGAATACAATTATTTTTGTTTTATTTATATTTAGTGTGTTAATAAATTAAATTAATTATTATAGCAATGCCAATGAAACAAAAATAGAATACTTTTGGAATAGTATGATTTGACGCATTCTTAATGAAACATTATTAAAAAAAATTACACCACTATGTTTAAGAAGAGCATAAAGCAAAATTAAAATATTTTAGGCCATAATTGTAACTTTTTTTTATTAACCACTGCAACACTTCCAAAACAGAGACCCCGTATCAGTTTACAATTGCAGTTGATTCTCAACTGGTTTTGATACATCCATGTTTGTATCAGAGATTTCATTGACTCGAAACGAGCTTTTCAGTTGCCGGGGAATACCTGTTGCTGGCTTTTCTCAACTGGTTTTGATACATCCATGTTTGTATCAGAGATTTCATTGACTCGAAACGAGCTTTTCAGTTGCCGGGGAATACCTGTTGCTGGCTTTTCTCAACTGGTTTTGATACATCCATGTTTGTATCAGAGATTTCATTGACTCGAAACGAGCTTTTCAGTTGCCGGGGAATACCTGTTGCTGGCTTTTCTCAACTGGTTTTGATACATCCATGTTTGTATCAGAGATTTCATTGACTCGAAACGAGCTTTTCAGTTGCCGGGGAATACCTGTTGCTGGCTTTTCTCAACTGGTTTTGATACATCCATGTTTGTATCAGAGATTTCATTGACTCGAAACGAGCTTTTCAGTTGCCGGGGAATACCTGTTGCTGGCTGTGTGTGGATTCGCCCACGTGTGCACCTCATTATGTTCACTGGTGGCTGATATTGGCACATCCCGGAAGTTTAGATGGCCAGCGAGATTATTGATTACTTGCCACACAATATCTTCAGGTTGATGGTGAAACAGATTGAGCAGCACCCCACCAGGGGTCTCGAGGAACAGTGCTTTAATTTCGGCTAAGTTAGGATTATTCTGTCGTGACTTAGCACTTTGCTTGAATGTAAAGATAAGTTGCCTGAAGGTTATGCAACACGACAATCTTTTCGGTGTGAATATTGCGAGTTATATGCAGTGCTATTCGATGCGTTTTGCTAATATACTGTATTTTTACAGCTCTTTGTAGGAGTGAACCACTTTCTCTGTTGCAAAGTGGTCAGCACTTTGTATATCATATTGCAGTTAGCTTGCGTGTTTAAACTTGTGCTCCAAATGAAAAGAAAGCACGTGCCAAAACAGCTTACTCTCAACCAGTGATGATTCGATATCGTTATCGATACTCGTTACGGATACTAATCGATTCACACTTTATATAAAAAGCTGGTTTGTGCGCTGAATTATTTTTATTCGTGGTTTACTCTGTATATTACGTTTTCAATAGCGGTTTTGTAAACTTCACAAGGTATATGATTTTTGTTTGTTTTTTGTTTACTGAGTATCTTACCACCGCGCGAAAATATTTCCATATTATTAGTAGTGTATATTTCACAATAGTTCCGCCACTCATACTCATTATCGTTGTATAATGGTGTAACAAAATACATTTCTTTATTTTCAACTGTGTTTTACAGATCAAATTAGGGTAGGAATCGCTCCTTGCGTGTTTGCGTGTGACTTATTTCCCTAAATACAGTTGAACCTCCGTAATATGCAATCCAGTTCTAAGTAATTCCTATTTATACGTAAGTATTTGTAGGTTCCAGAAAAAATGAAATTTAGAAACATATTAACTGAACCTTATTTATACTTAGTGCATTTATACGTAATCACCGTTATATACATATTGAATTTCAGTGAAATACAACGGAGCATTGCGTAGTTAAACGAGCTTACGGCAT
Organism: Mantis religiosa; assembly: GCA_030765055.1. NCBI lineage: Eukaryota > Metazoa > Arthropoda > Insecta > Mantodea > Mantidae > Mantis > Mantis religiosa. The sequence continues at coordinate 113,922,828 of CM060950.1, forward strand.
ACAAAATTTTTGGTATTTACTGTTGAACAGCATATTTTATTCAGCCACGGAGGAAAGAAAAAGGAAATGTGATACGCTTGTATCGGCTTCTCCTGTCTGTAGATTATTGCAGCGATGTATATTTGCTTGAATGTAATTAATGATAGAAAAGTTGCATAAAAGGCGGTAATAAATGTTCCGTTACATGGATACAATAGACAATTAGGGGATGATGTAACGCATGCAATTTAAATAATACAGCAACATTAACATGACGGTGGTCTAACACAATCTAATAGACGGTGGGGTAAGTTCATAAAAAGGTCATTTTCATACTGCAAATTTGTAATGCTATTTTTTGATTCATTGCCGCTTCTCAAAAGGAAAATATTTACGAAATTTCAAGATCGCAAATGGGAATGCTCAGTTTTCGTGTACCTGAGGAAGACACTTTTTACGGTTCCTGGAGATGAATAAATAAAGCTTAAGTATGAATGTGACTGCTATTTGGCTTACATGCTTGTTATTTCTTTTTCAGAGTTAGCAGCACACCCTTTCAACTCTTAAGCACGATACTTTATCAGTCCCCGGCTATATTAATGGCATTTTTACAGACTATTCCAGTAAATGATTTTGATTACATTCCTCTAGGTTTAAAACATGAGCATATCTAATGCTGTACATTCTTGTTCAAAATTACGGTTCGTTTAATTTGCTGATTACATTTGACAGCAGTGGTAATAACAACTGGAGAGCACGGTATTCCAAATCCTTCACAACAAAAATAAATGTCAGACATTTGGCAAGGCTCAAACTTGGGATATATTGTCTTGGACTTAACAACTCACTTTGTTATCACTGAGCTGCACTGGTACACTTCTAGTAGTGTAGCAGATGTAACAGGTGCAGTTGAGGCGTACTGGTCCAAGGTTACTTAGAATTATTGCAAATAAATCATGGGTTCTGAAACCATAAGTGTCCTATCTGAATTGTTCCCCCAACATTAATAAAATTTAAAAATCTGTATAACCCTGGCACCTAATTTCTTAAACCAGGGCTAATATGCCAGATTTTTAACATTTATTCATACTACATTCATGCATACAACTTACTTTCCAAATAATTTTATCAAAATGAATTTAAATAAAACATACGATAAGATTTCATTCATATCAACACCACTCACACATAACTAGTACAACAAACTGTTAACAACAAATATATCTATAATTAAACTAATATTTTTTTTTCATTATCCGTCCTCCCCAACGTTAAGTTATATCGGACGGTGAATGAATTGGGTGAAATGATGCTCAAATGAGTCCAGGGTTCATTGAGCTTAGAGTTACCCGACATTCGTCTTGAAGGATAAGGGAAAACCCCGGGAAAAACCTTATCTAGGTAACTCACCCTGACCGAGATTCGAACTCGGGACCTCTTGAACGTGAGGCAGACATGCTACCATCTACGCTACCGAGGCGGGCATTAATTATTATTGAATTTATTATTAATGTTATTACATAATTTATATCAATTTATTATTTATTTATTTAAACATAACGCGAACTATTTTTAATATTTAAATGTACATATTTATTGCAATACTACGAACATAAACCAAAATTTACTGGTATCCAGTAAACTATAACTAGTGATCAGTCATTAAGACAAAATAAAAACTACAAACCACAAAATCTATAGCTATAGGCACTGGTTGCCAGTACAAAATCTACAAATCACTGTCACTTCACTCGCTAACCATCTGCAACGTTCCTCTCATCTCCTCCCAGAATCCTTCCATGGTGAGGGATTGTTCCCCCATCTCTGTATGACCCCTTAATGCTGTTCCGTCGAATTGTGAAACATCTGTACACTTTTTTTCTAGTAAACTGCAATAAACGACCCACTACGTAACAGACTAGCGTTTCCATTGTTAAAGTACAAATTGGAATTGAATACATAAGAAAACTAAAACTGCGTGCAAAACTAAGTTCTGATTATGGGATTGGGATGCAGACTGTGCGAAAAAAATGATTCAAAATTTGAAACGATTATTTTTGATTATTTGAAAAGGTTCACATTGTCTAATGGGAACAGTATTCATGCTAGGGAAGGGTACAATAACATATTAAATGATGGCAGGCAAACAGCCTTGGCAATTAATACATTCTTATAGTAGGATTTAATGACCGTACATAGATAATACACACACCTATATATAGTACACCTATATATAGTGCACTGGCAGGGGGTCTTTGCCATTTAGGGTTGGATTGGCTATTTATTTAGATACTTCGTAAATGATTTTACACTGAATCCTTTCAATTTCAACCTGTGAATTGCAGCTAGTACAGGTAGTATCGTTCTTTCTACATGCAAAATGTGATCCTGCCATGTAAGAGTACCTATGTATCAGTTTATGGACAAGTTTACGGAAATATGTTATTGATATCATTTGGAAATTATTGCTGCTGACTTTTGTGTCTGTAGTGTTGCCCAAAATACAGTGAACTGTAATACGTAGCTCTTGCCTGAGAGGAAAATACGGAGGTGTGAGCATGAATGTAACGTTGACAATAAAGCGGACGCTTGATCTCTTGTTATATAGATGCAAACCAATAAAGATAAAATTGCCGTGAAAGAATGTAGACCGCTGTAGGGTGTTCAACGAGGTCAAAGACCTATCTCCTCGATTTCTGTTGGTAACACGCAATCACGGAGGAGGGGTAACGTGAAATATATCTCTTGACATGAGCATACACGCTTTTTAAGCGAACGTGTTCGCTGGCAATCACATGTTTCATCACTTAGATACGAATGAGATTTCTTCTAAGCTCGATAATCCTCCAGTTGTATGCACTGCACGTCTGGAAAACTAGTTAATTGCCAATGCTTTGTAGACCTGTTAAGTAATCATTAGGGCCCGGATTTTTAGGTTTTAACCTTATTTCACCTAAAGAACTCCGAATGAGTGACACCTAACGTAACTTAAGTAGCTACTTACCCTTTTTGAAGCGAAGAACGTTAATTTTCGAAGTTAATTTGGAAGGTCATATTCGAGAGTAAATTAGTAAACCAAGTGAAATGCACCCTTAAATGACATCTCAATAAGGAAAGGATGTTCGAATTCTGCTCCTCCGAAGCTCTTCGGTCGAGAAACGCCCCAACACGTATACAGTTATTCAAAGAGTATCGCCATTTTATTTTTTTTTCACCTGGGCCAATTCTTGCGCGCTGGGGGACTAGGCTATCTGCTGTCGAGCACTTCAAAGGACTTCAAACCGTCTCAATGAATTAGATGATACAGCAGCTGCCTCTATTGCCAAGGCTAGGAGATCACTTTTGTGCGCCACTCTTGTAGCTTCCCTTGCTTATATTGAAAGCTACCCCTAGAACATGCTGCACTGGCATCAATGGTGTACAATGATGTCATGTTCTGTTGAAAGAGCATTCTCGTCATACAAGAATGTGCTAATGTGACAACAGGAAATAGTTTACCCCAGAAAATTTGGGCATGTAACTATACTAAAATGCCTAGAAGGCAAACGGTAAATTCTATTTTGGGCGTTCTTCGATAAATATTTTGACAATGTATACTTTAGTGAGATAAGTTCATGAATAGAATCTTACAAGTAAGTAGCAGAAAAATAAAATTATAAATACGTGTACGGTTAAACAAATAAAACATGTTAAAATCTATTTTAATCAAGAACCTAAAAAAAAAAAAATCCTTTGAACACATAAGAAAACTAATATGAAGGAATATTATACCTAGAAATCCGGGCCCTAGTAATCGTACTTCCTTGCTTTAAGGATGTGTATGTCTGAAATTTTGAGATCCTAAACTAAGTACGTTATTTTTTTTTAAGATTTATACCATAAATATAATATAGTGCAAATAAGATACAGATCAAGTATCAATTTCACTGTGATAATTTAAAAATTATTGTAGTTTAATTAGTATCTGGTTACGTTGTCAAAATAGGTTCCTTGTGACAGAGTAACTTTAAATTTTGGTCAAATATTTTAATGGGTTCACAATGCATTCGCTTTTTTAAATTACCCTAGGTTCCTCTGTGTCTCAACTGTAGGTTCCAGAAAACAAAGTGTACTTAAATGCATCTCGCAATAAAACCTGGAGTAATTTCTATTGTCTGTGTCTTTGAGTGTAGCAAGTTTCATTGGTCTTAACACCAAAACTGCGACGCAAGGAACATTTTAAATAAAAGAGAAAAGCTGAAAATTTCAGTAGTGAGAGGACAAGGAGGAAGAATTGGAATTCATATCTAGTTATAGCACTCTTCAATGGCAGTGATTTTTCACTGCGATGACTTACTCTCTCAAATATCACTTGATTGTTTATTTCACGCGTCGCTATTCAGGGAAGTCGTAAGCCTCCAAGAAGTGTAATATAGTTTCAGAAAGGGTTTTCACTTGTGCCTTAGCATGGAATTAGTTTTGCCTTTAATCATATTTTAATTCTTCTACGCCGGATATCTTTGTCTGTTGAGCCATTGTCACTGTTACCTTACCCGCCTCGGTAGCGTGGGTGGTAGCGTGTCTGCCTTATGTTCAAGAGGTCCCGAGTTCGAATCTCGGTCAGGGTGAGTTACTTTGATAAAATTTTTCTGGAGGTTTCCCTTATGCTGAAGAAAAACTGTCGAGTAACTCTAAGCTCCAAGGGCCCCGGACTCATATGAGCATCATTTCATTCATCGTCCGATATGACAACGTTTGGAGAACGTAAATGAAATAAATGTCATTCTCGTCACAATTTTCCATACCATTATCTTGCGTTATAATTATTTCAATTTTTTCTTCCATTAGTGCATCTTTTTCCTAATACTCCTGTTTTATTTTATTCACATATGGCTTACCATGGCATACCTTTTCCCGTTCCATTTGTCCAATGTCCTCAAATCATTGGCGACAACATTTTGTCTTTCATTTTAAAGTTTACATTTCTGTAAGCAACCCGGTATCTGTTCATATTAGTTCTATAGGATACAGATCCGGATGTTACGGAGGAAGCCTTAAGGTTGCATGGTTATGTTCTGATAATATTTGTTCAATCAAAAAGCTCTTCTGGCTAGAGTTGAATCATATTTTGTTTTGGTGCTATTTTCATCAAACGGGGGTATTGTGATTTTGTAACCAAGGAAGCATATATCTTCCAAATTGACGTTGAAGGCTTATCTACTTGTGTATTACGTTAAGAGGCATTAGCCATTGCTAACATTTAATATGCGTATGCCAGTCACAGTATTTTTCAGAGAACTATACTTGTGGGGTGGGTGGCAGACGATTCACACGGCATATTGCATCAAGTAACAAGAGTGATTAGTTTGCTGGGTATAGGAGTTGGATGGGGATAGAAGAGAAAGGTTAGACCAGGGCTCTCTTGACTGTTCTGTAGGTGAACGTCAGTGTTCTAGAAACACCCATACCCCAAGCAACGTTTATGTGGAAATGCTTTCGAAAATGTTGATTTTTTCGTAGATGGCTCTAACGAGTTTGATTAAAATACCCTATGTTTAAGATGTTTTCATTTCAAATCCAATGCATATTTTGACGTTTCTGGAAGTTATCTCAAAAGTCCTTTTCATTCTACATGATTTTTGCATGACTGGTAAAGCGTGAGAGGTTGACAAAATCTCGATACGTAACAATATGTCTCTTAGAGGCACACAATTTGTCTGATACTTTTTTCCCTTTTTTTCGTGGAGTTAACCACTTACGAGATTATTCATTGTTACTGATTTGAATTTCACAATAACATTTTTACTTTTCTTATTAAGTTGTTTTTTAAATTCCTCGTGCAAATAGGTAGTTGGAATTCTAAAATGTTTTTCATAGTAGTATCAGTTTTGTATTACTTCAACTGAGTATAAGGAGATAGACGTTAACTAGCTTTTAATTTTTTTTTCCTACTTACATGTTTAACGCAAATATTCACGGTTCCAAGAATGTACATTATGTATATTTGTTGAGGTCCAATATAGTCTTTAATGGTTACCTAAATTTGTCGTAGCTGTTATTGTCCAGCGCATTCAGGAGTAAATATTGTTTATCAAACCTCTTTACTGTGTTTTTTATAACCCGTATTGTGTGCTAAAATGATGAAAAGTAAAGCAAGTGAGAGCCTGGATTTGATAGCCAGAAATGCAGTTTTATTTTGCCCTTTTCGCAAAGTTTAAGATCTTGAAGGTTTTTGTACGCTTTTCTGAATCAATTAAAATTAGAACCAAAGACATCTACTCGAATATTTTGTTTAATGTAATAAGATTTACTTAGGAGAAACGGTTTGTGATATGGGTACTGATAGAAGTATTTGTGCAGGTATAAGTTAACCTGTTCGTTTTGACACAGTAAATAAACTAACCCTGTTGCATGTGCATAGCTTAAACTTTTAATTTTAGCAGTCTAACCCAATGCTTTAACTTCTTACCTGTATTACTTGACGCGTAAACGAATGTGAGTGAGAAACTTTTTATTTCTTTCCGAGGATGTAACAGTTCCGTTAATTCAGTACTGATAACTTCCTTAGAAACAGAATTCCCCGAGTGTTGGTTGAACGAAGGAAGTAATAATTCTCATTATCTGAATCTTTATCTGAATACCGCGGGTCAAAGTCCATTTACAAGCAGGAAGTAACCAAACTATCAGACCCACAGCTTAGGTATTTTCTGCGATCCAGCTCTCTTTTAAATTCTTATTTCCTTGTAAGTTACTTGTACTACTTATTCCAGATATCCCAGTGTGGTTGGTAAAAATTCTCGAACGGATGTGTTATTCACTGTTGCCAAAGATCACAAAGTTCACGGGTCAAGTCAAGAGGAACGCACAACAAAGGTGTTTTAAAATAGGCCAACCTCAATTCCGTCTGTGTAAATATTGATGGAAAACCTCGATTTTCAAATTATATATATTTTGTTTCCAACCATCGATTTCTGCCGCTGCTATGACAGGTCTCGGGCTATAAGTGTACTGTTTTTGATCTGCTCCTGCTTACGCCTACTTGGTTAGGTAAAACACACGAGTGAGAATTATTTCTTTCATAATACTATTTAAAAGTGATACGAAGAAATGCATTTAAATTATTGTCCACAACTTTACGTTTAATCTTATCCATAATCAAATTTTGTTTCTGGGTCTGCATTTTGCAACGTTTTTACATTTTCCACGTTTAGATTTATTAACTTTGGCATAAATGTTTATAATACGTAATTTTTCAATTCATATACGTTTTCGATCATGTATTACGTTTCGTAAACTTAAGAGCATGTGTAACGTCTTTGCGGTGACGGATATCAAACGGTAGATTGCTTGTTATGCAAATGCTCATTTTAAGCTGGTAGCATAGCGTCTTCGAGGCAATAGTTAAGGACGGGCAGGAAGGTCGGCGATTAAATTAGTACGAAACAATATTTTCAAAATACGCTTTGTGCGCTTTCTTAAAAGCATACGTTTTGAGTAGTTATAAGCACAAATATAGAATAAAAACACATTGAAACATTGGACATGTTTGTCAATATCTCAAACTGTTTTTTTTTTAACTTCGAAAGTGGTTGGCCAACTTAATGGTCAAAGTAATCTCAATGGTTTAGGTAGCTCGGCCACCGTAATCGAACCCGGGCCTGCCGAATGCGGTCCACAGACGAAACCACCTGAGCCATCCCGCTCATTTGGACACGTTCAAGGTGCAAGCATTGCAGATCGCAGAGGTCTAACATTGGGATAGCTCATAATTATGAGTACTACACAGAAATGAATGTCTGGTTAAGACTTAAAATAGGGTCCCCTCTCAGCCGTGAATTGAACCATGGACGCTCAGTACATGAAAGAAACCACTGAGTTGTGCCTGAGGCATTAAACTTTTATTGCTTTTATTCCACCCACTCCAAAAATCTAAATGTAGAGGTTTTCATTTCGAACTTCTATCTGAAGGGTTTTATAATTGACTGCTTTTGAATGCCACCGGCAGCAAGCATTTTTAACCACTTTCGCAGTTTTATGACTTTTATAATGTTAAATTACTATAGAATCTTTAACATTTTGAATCCTGAAATTTTAAATCATTTGGAATGCCACCATCTGCCTTTTATTCACCTTATGTCATCCAGATATTCTATACCTGTTGCAAATGGCAGGGCTTTAATACACATTTGTATAAAATCCCCGTCGCCAAGGTTTGATATTTCTAAGCATTAAAGCGAGGACAAATGGAAATACGGTTGACCTGACACTCGAGTGAAGTGACGTAGATGACGAACAGTCTTTCGGAGTTTGCAGAAAGGAGTCGGGCCGCTCTTATTTGCCTGTTAGTAACCTTAGCCTGTTCTCTTATTTTTCAGTCTTTGATTTGAGTACAGGTAACTTGAAGCCCAGTGCTTGAGAATTTTATCCTCACTTCACGTTTGGAACGATTGCTTTTATTAACCTTTGGTCTCTTTGTTATTTTGCAGTCTTTGATTTAAACGCACGTAACTTGAGGGTCTTGCTGCCTGTTAGTAATCTTTGACCTCTGTTTGTTTTGATTAGTTAGGTTTGATTTGAGTGCAGGTAACTTGAAACCCAGTGCTTGAGAATTCTATCCTCACTTATCACGTTTGGAGAGATTGCTTATATAAAATGTCTCGAAAACTCTTAAAAGACACACCAAGGCGACCTGACACACCTGGGTTCGGTCCCAGGCGACCATGGCAGATTATAGGCCAAATGTTTACCATTTTCTGTAGCATCTGTAGTGAAATTAAAGTGCAGCTTCCTTTTTAATGCCTTGCAACATGCTGCAGAGACACACAACTGTATCGTGTATTGTGTAAACAAGGTGCTCTGCCGTGTGCACCTTCAGAAATCTGACTATTATTTTTTTTTCTGTCCACGGCTGTACGTGATTAAGTAAAGGTGAGTTTGCTCTCGGTATCAGTCGCCCCTGAGAAACAAATGAACGTTCTAAACGTTGTTCTACTCGACTCTGCGCTTACCCAAATTCATTCTTCACAAACTAACCTTATCGTAATCCTGGCTTCCGTAATGCGGTAAAGGAAGAAACCCCGATATAAGTAAAAGGTTAAGCTCTGACATCAACGACATATCGATTATCATAATAGTGCCGTGCATCCGCTATACAGAATATTTGGAAATTCCTATTACAGGCTGCTAGTACACGTTGAGTAAATTGGGGTGGCTTTTACAATAGAATCTTATTTAGAAACGCTTCATTTGAGATTAAAAAGTGTTTAGATTTCTTGAAGCCATTAGTCAATGACTTATGTTGAATTGCATTTCTAATAAACTAACGTTGTCCAAAGTGCAGAGAAACACAAGGAAACGATTTATTTCATTTTAAACGTTTTACGTACCTACTTAATGATTTTCTTTTCTTGAAATACTGGTCACGATTTTGATCCTCTGGTCCTGCTAACATGCAACATGAGGTGAGAATATTGGACAGGAAATGATGGCTAAAAAGCTTATGGTGGCAGGGAAACCACCCCAGCATTCATCTGCCGATGCGGAAAGAGTTCCGATTGACGCAGACTGACGGGTATCGAATGCGGAACCTTCTGAACGTGAGCCTGAAATTGACGCAAGGTAGCCGTTCTCCGGATTTGGTGAACTGTTGCCTGAAAGTAGCTTGGGCATCAATGAAATTTTTGGGAAAGGCATTTTGGTAAGGAAACGTAACCAGGCCTTTGCCACTTACGAAACTGAGAAAAACCCAGATTAAGGCCCGAATCAGGGGTCTTGGTGAAGGCGAAGAAAATTCATTTATGAAGTTGAGATCAAAGAGTTAAATTCTGCGATGTACCTTAATTGTACTGTCCACCCAACACAGGGAGGCAAGTTAGAAGGATGTGTAACGTAATCACTTAATGCTGTTCGCATGATGTTTATGCTCACTGTCCGGATATGATGAGGATGCTAGGTTTATCTAACATACAGTGTTGTCACATGCATACTACTTATCATCGCAGTACTGAAACGAGCATTAGATCTGGCAGTATGGGCGACTTACCATATACGTTCTCACTCTGCGATTTCGTAGTAAACAGATACACTACCAGAGCAAATAAACAGTTCAAACCACTCTTCCTGTTGAGGCACCATTGCCTTGTGATGGGTTGACAGTTTAAACTGTTATCAAAAAAATGAAGCAGCTAAAGCTCTGAATAGAAAATGTGACCTTTACTCCGATACCCTTGAAGGAAGAAAAAATATAGAAATTAGTAACGTATTAGTGACATTACTTTTGATGGAACTGTTTAATTTATAACGAAGCGGGGAAGTAATTTAACACATTAAATAAGCAACTGAATTTGTTACATGGACCTATAATGTATATAGCAGTTTTGGAAAGAGAGGTCAGGGCATGAAATACTGCAGTTGAATACAAATTGGCAGATATTGGATGAGAAGAAACTGCTTACGAGTTGCATTAAAAGGAATTGTGAATGTAGAAAAACGTTCGAAGTTTAGTCCAATATTATAAGTTACATGCAGAAACGAGGAGAAAAGAGAACGGGGAAAGAGAGTGGTAGGATTAAAAAATGGACGTTTCGTAGATTAAAAAATTCTAATTGAATTATTTATAATCTCGCTGACTTGTAGTTCTACAAAATCAGTGTTTTAACACGTCAGTAGAGTGAGTTATAGATTAAAACTACTGCATACGCAATTAGTGACGTATTTTATAAAGTTTTTAGATAAGAAAAAATCCTATGTTGGTGTCAATTTAAAAGATGCTACGTTAAAATATTTGTCGAGCTGTGTATGCAGTTACCAACCGCCGTCAAGTCATTGAAGATCATCAAGCGGTTGACACCTCGTCTAATGCGGAAGTTCCCTTTCACCAATGTACATCATACTCTTGAAAGCCAACTTCCTCTCATTTGACGCGCCAGTTCCCCTCAATCATGAAAGATCCGCCAAAGGTTATGCACATCGTCAGCTCCTGAGAAACGTCATCACATTTATTTTCATTCCGGTAAGTGAAGTCAGAATATTTTCCATCGAATTCCAGAATGTGCTATTAGGGATGGAAATAACCACTTCTACGAAATAAATACGTACGGTTTGTGACTCGTTACGAATTATCGAAACAGATGGTGTACATGATGAATTTGAACTGAAGCTCAATTATTCTATCAACAGAAATCTATTACGCAGTTGAAAAATTTCCTGCATCGTAGGCATGATTGATTGTACTCAAATACCCATTTGGTGTCCTAGTGGGCACTATGCTGAAGTATATTTAGGTACCTAAAAATAGGAAGGGTCCGCGGTAGCCTAGTGGTTGCGCCACTAGACTGCAAGCCAGGAAATCGCGGGTTCGATTCCCGATGGAAGGGTTATTAATTGGTAATGAATGCCCCTCTTCCAATTCCTGGGGGTGAAGGTGGCTGCCTCGTGGGGCTGACTTCACAGACCTTGTATGCCGATGTCTATAAATGGGTGCCGTAACCCCCGTCGCCCCCACATAATTCGGTCCTGCGCAGTGGCGTAGCGGGCTACGGCAGCACGCTTTGGTTTCCTGCCACGGAGAGCGGCCCGGGATTGATCCCACTCAGCATCGTGAGGAAATTGAGCTTACGATAGGTAAGCTGCCCTGGTCATAGAAACCAACATTCCGGCGGGGGGATGTCCAGATGCTGACCACATCCCCTCCCCGTATCAGTTGGATGATCGCCCACCTCTACCTTGCGCATGTGGGCGTGAGTTCGGCAGTCGGGTTGGCAGGTCCTACATGGATGCCTACATGGGCTGTTATTAATTACAGGAAGGTATAACATTCAGACGGTTTTCAATACAGGTTTACCGATCTTCAGAATTGTGCTGCGCTAACCAGGTGCTGCTCATGACAGCTGTATGTTTAAAAATGGTGATTGAGAGTGCTATTAGTGGCCGAAGACTGCATGGCTTTTAACGTGGTGACAAACGTAATCGAGTGTTGTTGGTGGGTGTTTGTATGTATGCTTCCATGCGTCTATGACAAGGGGGGCCTATCGCGAGGGACGATTGAATTGAGATGATACTTGTGTCAAAATCGGGTGCGGAGTATAGCTAGAAGTACCCGAAAATGAGTCCAGAATATATAGGGACATATAGGCGTAGTAGACACAGCATTGTGCGGGAGGGATAGTTTACCCCTGACTGGCAAAGGTCTACACATGGCATACGTAAGGAGCGCCGTCCCCTACACTCGGAACAGAGCTCACGAGGGATATCCAGCAGCTTCATGCAAGTGGTGGCATGCGGCACTTACCAGGCTTCAGTTTTGGGCGTTGCGCTTTTACTCCGCAGCATAGTTTTGGTGCACATGGTTTATATACAGCGGGCGTGGCGTGTGAGTACACTGATAGTTCCCTTGTAAGTGTGGCCTGAGAGATGACAGGCACATATTGAAACTCCCCGGTGTAGTCTCGTCAACCGGCTCACCTCCCCCTGCTGACTTACACATCTCCTATGGGGCCTTGTTCCCGGAGGACTAGGTGTTACAGAGAGTAAATTCTCTGCCATGCAGGCCGAAGCTCCCTTCGATAGTTGGAATCCTGATACTATCAACCAGGGAAGGTGAAGTGAAACGAGAGATGAGGTGATATGGAGACAAAAGATATCTATCGGAGTTGGCAATCGAACCCACGATATCCCGTATGCGCGCCATATTTGCTACCCCCTGAGCCATCCCGCTCGTTTGTTCGGTGTAAGTTCAGCACTTCTTTGTTTTTGAAGTCACAAACTCAATAACGAAAGCAGACCATGCAACATTCCTATTGCATGTCCTTATCAGCGTATGTAACTAGTCGTTATGTTTGGTGGACTGTCGTATTAATGTGGTTGTCATTGACGATGCATTTGACGGTTAGTGTGACCCTAATTAAGGTTGGAACACCTAATTGTAACGTCTAACTCAACTGGGATGGAACAATGAGTAGTTTCAAAGCAAAACAAAGGTAAGTGTCGAGAGCGTGCGCATTAGTGGAATGAGCAGCTTAAAATTTTCTGTAGGATAACTTTAAAAGGCAGCATTTTTGCTAACATTTTTATTTCCTGTGTTATATATTTCAGAACATGCTCCTTGGTTATTTTGTTTTTCACATCTTAAATTCACACAATAAAAATGAATATCTTGACAGTTAAACTGTACCACGTTCTTTTTTTTTCAGATGCGTCATCACGGTCTTTTTCTTTGCGTGTTTGTGTTACATTATTCTACTGTAGTTGTAAGTCATTTTAAATACTTACTAGTCTATTATAAGTTAACCAAAAATGTTACATTAAACGAATAATGTAAACAAGCCTTTCTTGATAATATATTAAATACAGTAAATGTAATGTACGATATTATGTCATATTCCGGAACTTTTTAACCTAAATATTTACCTTCATTCAACAAATTTAAAGCATAAACGGCCCCTGAGTTTTGACAGTTGTCGAATTAAAAGTGCTGCTGCGTTCAGATGTTAATGATATGTCATATTAAACCTAAATTGATATTACGTTACCATCAGTATGACATAGAATCTAAACTCTTATGCTATAGTATTTTCCCCCCTAAGCCTCATCTTTCTGAGGTTGTTTGTGTACGTTAAATTGGTCCAGATAAACACAATTTAAGGTTGTTAGTGTATTGGTGACCCCAGTATGTTTTACTATATTATTCTACTTTAATTTGCAATTTTTATCCTGTCCTTATGGAAATATATTAATTCCGGCTTCCTGTTCATTCTTAACGTTTCTCTCGAACTTTACTCAAACGGTTCCCTTTTTTACCCTTTTTGTCTCCTTTTATTCTTTCTAGTTAGTATTTCTTCATCTAAGTTCTTACATTTATGATGCCATTTCCGTTCTCTTTGATAGTATAGTAAAAATGAAAATCTGTGTTTGCTTTTCCACACATTGGACTTTTTCTAAATGGATATCATGTGTTACGCCTTTTAAATTCACGGGTCTAGTTCTGGCCCAACCAAACCCTTCACTAGTGTTCCTATCACGTGGCTCTATATTTTTCTGTGCCCCATGCTGGTTTTCTTTCGTATAAGAGCAGTGGTGCCCAACGTGTTTTCTTATGAACTGATAATATCCTGTTTGCCAAACTCCCTTTCGTGCACAAGGTGTTTCTCCTTCATTCGCTAAGGGTAACCAAGCATTAGGGATGTTTGTTTTCGAGCAAATTGAAATTGCGTTTTTAAACCGCTGTGGTTATCACCGTTCCTTTATATATAGGACACGACGGACAGCTGAATTTGCGCATAAGCCTCATAAGTAGGCCTGAGGTTATTTTAGGTGCAGTAAATCCATGACACAGGGCCAATGGCTTTAATTCCCTTTCAAGGGAAACCATGTTAAAGATTTTAACACTCGAAATAATCGTCGCCCTCCGAATTCGAATCCGCGATCTCCGGAATGCTTTAAGTTCCATGAATGCGCAGTGGTACGAGGAGCAGCAGGTGGAGGCAAATCCGTTCTTCGCCCCCTCGGTATCTTAGATGGTAGCATGTCTGCCTCGCGTTCAAGAGGTCCCGAGTTCCAATCTGGGTCAGGTTGAGTTACCTGGATAAGGGTTTTTCCGGGGTTTTCCCTTATCGTGATAGACGAATGTCAGGTAACTCTAAGCTCCATAGACCCCGGACTCATTTGAGCCACATTTCATTCATCGTCCGGTATGACTTAGCGTTGGAGGACGTAAATTACAACGACAAAAAATCCGTTCTTCCCTCTTTCACTGAAGGTTAGTAAAGCTAGATTACTTCCGTAAAAACCCTGGCATAATGCATTGCTTACCTTAGGAGCGACTCTCACCACCACAGATTAATACCAGATTCTCAACTCTGTGTAAAAAAACTGAAGACGCATAGGGCGCTCATTCCTGAATCTTTAGACCCCGGCGACTTCGGCAACTACGGCTGGTAAGACCGGTAATGTAGTTAGCTTCTATTCCGACCGAGCTATGGTGCATTCGCTTCCCATTTCCTTCGGCTCCCGTTTTCACTGATAGAATCAAACTTCTTTCGAAATCACATCTCGCCACACATGAATAGTTTACGCGCATTTCAGCTATCGCATATTAGCATAATACGCGTCAAATACGCTGAGGAAATATGCGGTAAACTATTCATCAGTGTGGGAGATGTGTCTTCGAAAGAAGTTGTCCAATTTGTGAAAAAAATGTCAAGAATCCACTTGAACTTTTCCTCTTAAATATGAATAATTGACTTCCACAAAGCATTATATCTTTATTCCTGTTGCAAATTGATAATTTTGTCTTTAAAAACAATTAAAATTTAAAAAACGAGAGAGTGAGATCACTTAAGATGCTGTTGAGATTATACCAGACATCTGTATCCCCTTTCCCTCAAGCTTCGTAGTGTAATACTTAAAATAAAGATAACACTAAAATAATGATTCTGTAGATACAGGAAAACAGGTAAGGTTACCTTAATGTTATATGTAATGCAATTTCTTTGTACACAGAATGTTGAAAAATTCCCTGGAATAACAGTGAGAAAAAAAAAAAAAAAAACCTAAAGAAATATGTATATAAATTTGAAATGATAACAACTATGTACAAAAAAATAACACTATTTCTTTAAAATGACAACAAAGCAGCTCTGTTAATGGTTATATTTAATAAGAATTTTAAAAGCTCAATAGTACATACATTATTTTCAGCACAAGTATACTAAAGTATATTCAGAGAAAAACCTGAAATTTGTGATCGATTCATATAAGATTAATAATGTCAAATTAGTACAAATTATTGTCAAATTATTGGCAACTGGTGACAAATTTCATAAATGACACTATTTTATATACTTCAAATCACTTTGGTTGAATTAACATTCACAAGTGCAGAATAAATTATGAAAAATAATAATTACATTAAAGCTGTATCATTCATTTAAAATTGTCCTAAGGTTACCTCTGTCTTCACAACACAAGAATATTACAGTGTTGAATTTTTAAATGCTTCAATGGCATGCATATGCACAGTAATGAATGCTGAAGCAGAAAATGTGCAGTTTTAAAAATAAAATTTAATGCACAGTGTATCTTCCAATAAGAAATTATTTCATGTAGTTATCTGACTGTGAAGTATAATTTGCTTAATGTGCAGAGCAATTGTTTGGATAAATGGCTTGCTTTAACTTGATAAGACTTTAAGCAATGTACTTTCTGACTAAGATGGCAAATGGAGCCCTCTGCATAGTGTAAACCTCTCAGTCCATGACATACAACTGAATGTGTGTCAAATAAATAGCTCAATGAAAGATTACACTATGAACTATTAATGCTGTTTGTAGTTTTAGTTAAGAAGTGAAAGTGATGGAACTGTGTGTTTGAGTAGTTAATAGAAAATAATTTAGTAATGTAATTTATTTGCTCACACATCTAACCATTATTTCTTTTGACAGTCCATAATTCCCTTATGTGTTCACTACAAAGAAACAAGAAGTGCATTATATAGCAAAATAATGTGCAGTTTTATCTACTTTTCAAAATTATTATGTGGCTTTGCATCACTGCATGTAACGAATGGCTCATATATTAGGTTAAACATCTTTTTCCCATGCCAAAGATTGAGATTTTCATTCCAACTTAGAACAATGAGAGGATGTTTAACAGTGTAGTTTCATGTCACATGTAACATTTCTGTGGGTCGCGCTAGTAACATTATATCACCCTTAAAATGGTTAGCATTACAGAAATTGTGTACCAATATTACTCATAAATGGTGGCAAGTACATGTTGAGAACAGATGTACCACAGAATACATAAATGCTGTGCAAATATCACTTTAACTTATTTTTCTGAACCCATTTGTGTGTGTGTGTGTGTGTGTGTGTGTGTGTGTGTGTGTGTGTGTGTGTGTGTTTTTTAACAAGGAAGAGGATTTATAACCTATTATTTATTGTGAAGCTTTACGAATTTGAGATCAAGCCACACTGTGTTTAGGTCCTAGCTAGCTGACATTGTGCATGTTTTAAGAATAACTGGAATAATAGAAATAAAATTAAAAGTGGCACATAATGAGGATGACACAATGACATTTTAATCATTTCTTGCAATGCACAATTACACCTAAAAACTTGTAAAGCTTTTTCAAATAAATTCTAATACCATCAGATCTCTTCAAAGATGGTTATTCAGGTAAATAATTAAGTGTAGTGTGTACAATAATATTGCATAGTGACTACTGCATTAAACAATATAGAACAAATTAGGTTTATGGAATCTCAGATCATACTTTTAATTGCTGTTAAAAGCTGTGACATTCTTGATCAATGATGTAGATATACACTGATGAGTAAGGTTAAGAGAACTTAATTCTTCAAAATACTTATCATTGCAATTTAAAGAAAAAGTTTATAAAATTCATATCAAGCATCTCGCCCAAATATTTTAATTTAAGCCACCTAGATTATACTTAAACACAGATGATGCTAATTTTGGTATATCTGAAAATTCAGAGCTATTTTTTCAGTAATTTAAACTGGATATTACTTACCTTACATGGACTTATATATGACATATATTTTAAATTTAAAACTACAAGTACAAACACAAAAACTAATACACCCAATCAACTGTCTAAAATAACCTCACTTTTCACTTTTCCTTGTTGGCCACAGTATTCCTCAAAGTTATTGTTAAATTTTCCACTGATATGAAATGAAACTCAAACTTTCAGAATTATTTGATATGGCACATTAAATTGATGTATACGCGGTAAAGAATGCTTTGTGCTACATTACTAAAGTTCCTGAAGATCACTGCACATCACCAAAACAAGAAACATACACAATATCCAATAATCCTGCACTCTGATTTCCGCCATCGTATTCCGGGTAGCCTGAGATGATGGATGACCCCTGAAAGACAAAAAACAGAAAACCCATTATTGCAGTAATAAAGTAACAAGGTTAATGAAACTAATGCTTTTATATGTAAAACAGCACACTTTTTCCATTATAAGGTGCTACATTAATCTAGAGAATTTAACTATGCATGAATATGTATTAAGGCACATTTCAGGTTATGTCATATTAATTGTAGGTATTTAGCTACAGGCTAAATCTTACTTACCAATAGGTCTTTGTGAAAATCTATTCTCGTTCTTCCTGCTGCCCATACGTCCTCGTAGTTCTTTCAAATTTTTACAATTTCGCAAATCAATTAAAATTGTATTCAGAACTTAATTTGGCTTGGCCTCCTTGCCGTTAAAGCTTTAATTCAAATATTTACAGGTTAGCCAATGTAGTGTCTTATTCATATCGTACATTGAGCTCAAATAAGGTCGATAATAGGCCAATAATATTACGAAAATTACTTCATAAGTAGTAAAATAATACAATAGCTATTAAATTTGGAACTAAGCAGAAGTTATTTTATACATTAGTTAGTATGCAACACGGCAGCCAAAATAATTATATTGGCGGCATTGAATCCGGCGCATGCAGCGCTCAAAATGT
The DNA here is from genome assembly GCA_030765055.1 of Mantis religiosa. NCBI lineage: Eukaryota > Metazoa > Arthropoda > Insecta > Mantodea > Mantidae > Mantis > Mantis religiosa. The sequence continues at coordinate 113,941,283 of CM060950.1, forward strand.
ATCTTTAGACCCCGGGTGTTTCGCGAACCTTAATGTGTCTCCTGGTTTCCTATCTGAGTTAACAGGCCCTGGGCATACATGAGGCACCAAGCGGATATTGAAAACAGGCTCGCCAGCTGAACACCCAGGGCTTTTATGGGAATACGGCTACTATAATCCTTGGTATATAGTCTCAGATAAATCTTCTCTCATACTAGCGAGTACTTATTGTCTTTTATCTTACGTTTTTAGTCTTACGTTTCTTTTCAGAAAACTCTATTTTGATATTAATCCAGACATTTCCAATACCTATCCCAGAACTCCCGTTAAGTCATTACCTCTCCTTTATAATTCTCTTGGGAACGAAAAAGATTGGGAGCGTATATTTTTCTTAGTCCTCATTGTATCCACGGCCGGTTTACAATGGTGTCACTGAACGCGTCTTTAGGTTATAGACAAGTATGTAGGAGCATCTGCAAAGGTTCGAATCCCAGACTTCATTGTGATTGTTGTTGTTGAAATGCGAAATGTGTATTACGCACATTGTAATTTAACTTCCAATAAAGTTTGCTTGATTTTATAGCATTTATGCTCACACATAAAAACTGAAACGTTCTTCTCTATTTTAAACTGAGATAAATGCTGTATTCCTATATGTAACATCCAACAAAAATGGAAATTAGTATCAGGTGTGTACACCCTCTGCTTCTATTACTGCCCTAATTCTGCGGGTAATGGATGAGACCAAATGCCTAGTGAGATTTTCACGAGAGGATTCGCATTATATACCAGCACCGTTCATAACAGATGAATGAGCCCGAGTGTTTGTTTACACAACCAATATTAAGGCAATTTTTTAATAACATTACATTTATTATGAAAATTTCAAGAGTATGTTATTTGCGTTTTTATAAATGAATGTGTTTATAATATTTATCTTCTGCAAGAAAAACATGTCATTGCTATTAAAGTAACATTAAAAAGAAAACGTGTGCATAAAGGATTCGAACTGATGTTGGTCCCCTTATGATGCACATACGTTTTACCCTCGGCTGCCATGCATCCGGCCTATACGCAAAGCATCTCCCTATCACGTAGCTTTGAAATTAAGCCAGAGTGGTATCAAAGCGTATATTGGAAAAAATAATTGTTCTTTTACACTAGCCGTGTGAGGCCAACTTATGGAAAGGTTGAGCCAGACTGAAAAATGCAATGTCATGGTAGGGATTTGAATCCCGGCTATATTTTCCAAAGGGTTATGATATTGCTTATTTCAGTCTACGTTTCCAAAGGGTACATTGTGAACGCAGCGTCATCGAATGCTTCCGATGTTTTCCGAATAGAACTTGGTTTCTGGTAGCTGCTCCCTCCTTCTCACACTGTGTATTTCATAATTCTTGTAATATTTGCAGGCTAACTTAAATCAGTATTCTCCACGAAGAGTGCATATTTTTCTCTAATACGACATCTCAAAGGAATGAAACTGGTAATATAATCTTAAAGTGTACAATATTTTAATTTTTATTTGCAGAAAGTTCTGTTACAATTAGTGTTCTACTCCGATTCTTCCTAATCGAAGCACAAATATTGTCAGCTATCTCATGCTTGCGGGCTGGGTGCACGATAAGCAATCCTAAGGAGCAGGTTTTTGATACTTTGAAAATAACAATATGATTATGCTTACCAATGGACTTAATAATTGTTCAAACGAAAGTGTAAGTATCTTTTTATTTAACAAGCCAGTGGCTTAGTGAAAGTTTTGCTGGAAACGTTTCATGATTACTCCATAAGGAACTTAGTCACAAAGTTTTAGTACAATTATGAGTTTTTCCTATTGTTTATCTTTACATCCAAGGAAACTGTTTCAAACTTAAAAATTACTGAATACTTGTATTTCAAATGCTGATGAGTTTCATTACACTACCTTAAAAATGTTGGGAACCACAGTGAATTGTTTGTAACAACTCATTCTCATCTAAATTCCCTCTTAAACATTCACATCCATTGGAAGCGAAATAAAGTAAAAAGCTAATGCAACGAGTCATAAATTACGTGAAGTTATCGGTAGCACGTGTTTCCTGTTTGAGATCTGTATGGCTCCTTTGTTTCTAGGTTGGACATCTTGATTGAAACTCCAGCACGGGGTTATCATGGTCGAGGCACAAGACAGGTCAAGGTTTGTAGTTCGGTCCCGGGCTTGAAGAAGTTGCTTTGTCATAGCGTTTTCTTTCTCCATACACTAAGGCCACACGACGACTGCATGCGACAGGCCTGCATGATCCATATGCATGCACAATTTTTCTTGTCACAAAATGGTACACAAGCTTTAACAAAGACCAGTTTATGCTTGGAACTTGTCGAGCTTACATGACGATGCTCTTGCTTTTGCTACTTTGACAAAGTTTTAAATAGCAACATAGCATGTGGTGCAAAGCCTGGATAATGAAAGGAAATATTTCCGTATTGACTTACTGAGTGAATTAACAATGATTGTAAGCCGAGGTCTTCTTGGTCTTACGATGGTATTCATTCTACTGAGCGTTCCCTATATTGCCGGGCCGCGGAGGGCAAGTATTCATGCTCCACATGCTATTACACGTGGTTCTCACTTTTAAAACTTCCGCGTTCCTTACTCAATGCACTGTAATGAATGCTAACTTTGTTATAAATTGTTTTAAATGGTGTCCATCTGCATTGAAACGTTCCCGGCATTCCTCGGCGTCATGGGTTGTAAATACTTGGAACAGTAGTCACAGTGTAAGGTTTCAAATTTATAAGTTCAGCAGCTCTGTGATCAGAGGCTTTTAATTTCATCAATATTTTCCCCGTTTAGAAATGTCTTTTTCGCTTAGTTTTGGTTTAGTGATCCTAAACTGCGTCCTAAACTTAACCCGACGCACAAGTGCGTTGCGGGGATAAGTGCAGTGAAAGCGAGCAACGCTTTAACGCGTTGTATATGGCCCGGTTATAAATGAAACGTATGGTATTTGATATGCCAGCAGTGAGGCTGACTTTGGAAACTTTTGATGTGCTTGAATAATTTACGCTTTTCGGCAGTTCCAGTTATTGCTAACTAAGCAAGCGCTCACATATTTTTCATGACTACTAAGAGTTAATGAAATGAAATGTGTAGTGTTAAACGCCCGCTTTTACTACATATGGCACCGCAGGCGATGACACTGATGATACATGAGATGAAGATGGAGCACCGGTGGAATGAGATGGCGGGGGAAGCCGGAGATCCCGGAGAAAACCCGCCCCAGCGCCGTGTTTTCCACCACAAATCTCACTTTGCGGCCGCCTGGGATCGAACCCGGGCCGCCTTGATGAGAGCCAAGCAGTCTAACCACTGAGCCACGGCGCGGCCTCTAAGAGTCAAATGTTAAGACATCACGTGGCACACGCTTGTAAATAAGTTTGTCAGATGTCTGGCAACGAATCTTACTGTGTGACTTCTATTTATGGGGAACTATAAGAGTAATAAATTTTATTGAAAGGATAAGCATTTCACAGCAGAAATTAAAAGTAATAATTAAAACAGAGAGAACAAAAATTATATATACGTATTCAAGAAGAATGCGAATTTCATTCGAGGATTCCTGTAATGTCTCGATGCAGATGGTACCCATTTTCAATACTACTTAAACATGATCAGATGAGTATACCTAGGAAGGAAAATATTTATACAAAATAAGATTAAAATCGTTATAAGAAATCTGGAAAAAGTACGGAAAAGGTTAAAGAGGTGTAAAGGCAAATAGGGAAATGTAGATAAAAAGGTACAGCGTGCGCGCAGAGCTCATCACAGGATGGCCGTCATACGTAATCTAAGGACTACTAGCTAAGCCGTTAAGAGTGTAGGTAAGGCCCATACCAGGTACGTACGTGTGTATGTGCGTTTGTGGTAGGTGAGCATGTGCTGATTTTATATATAACCCTAACGTAACGTACTATAGATCTTCGGCCCCTCCTCTTCTACTCAACAATTTTATGCTCTTGCACAACTTGGCCATGCTGTCCTACACGCCTGTTTAATCCTGTAACCTGCCTTAGACCCTCTACTCGTTCTTATATTATTATCCCATCCCACCGTAATCTAACCTTTCCAATATTCTGAATAATTGTTGAGAATGTATCCATTACCATTTTTATGATACTTTCATGTGGGTTCTGCATGTTTTGATGCTGTATATGTTTTTGAAGTAACTTTTCCTAAACCCAATTTAATCACATTTGTGCCTAAAAGGTCAGACACAGTTCAGAACTGTGGCATCCGTATGGCTTTTCCAATAAGCCCAGTTTTGAACCTATTTCAGCATGATGTTCTTCTAGGAAATGAATGGTTAGGTGCACCCAACATTCGCGCTTTTTTTTTCAACACTGTTGGACATACGTTGTTCAAACAGCCCATTTAGAATAAGACTGGGGCAGGCGGGTTTTCGCTTCTTAAGTGGCATACCATTCAGCCTTCCAGAGATAGTGTATAGACGTGTATCATCCCACGTTTGCTCGCCTCGGTAGCGTAGATGGTAACGTGTCTGCCTCACGTTCAAGAGGTCCCGAGTTCCAATCTAGGTTAGGGTGAGTTACCTGGATAACGTTTTTCCGGGGTTTTCCCCTTATTCTGATAGACGAATGTCAGGTAACTAAGCTCCATGCACCCCGGACTCTGAGCATCATTTCACCCATTTCATTCATCGTACGATATGACAACGTTGAAGGACGTAAATTACCTAAAAGAAAATCATCCCACGTAGATCTTTCTTGGAATGTCTATATGCCGGAAGTCTACGATATCTACGTCTAGTATCCGCACTCATTTTCTGGAATTTTTATCGGGTTACACTGGCCTAATTTTAATTTGCACTAATGGATCTGAAAGCTTAAATGATGTTGAATGTGCATTCTACGTTTATGGTACCGAATCGCATACATTCAGCTTTCATAGTAGCACTTCCATATATAGTGCAGGTCTTTATGGCATATACCGAGCTATTACACAGGGTGGTCCAAAAGTCTCGATTCCATTTCCATTAAATTGATATTTTGCTTCGCTGTGTCAGGTGCATTAGAGCAACAGTGCAACTGAAACAGCGAAGAAGGTATTTTAATGGAAATGGATTGAACCTTTTAGACCACTCTGTATAACAGCTCCGTCGAAAATTGGGTGACTGCCTCATTTTGGATTTAGTGCACTTCAGAGCTTTCGTGAGGGTTTACAACTACCATTCTGTAGAACAGCGATCCAGAATGCCCTCCGTGTGTTAAACGCATCCGGCGTTAACGTGGAGTTTGTATGGGCTCCAGGTCACGTTGGCTTGCCAGGAAATAAATGGATTCAGCAGCTAAGGCGGCAACCACATAAGCTCAGTACTGGTATGTTCTCGGTCACTTCGTAAGGCTTTAGGCCGTTGTGTGGAGAGCGGTGTTATGCTGGCGCGAAGCGTGGCCTGTTCTTCTGGAAACCAGCTTGGAACAGTGAAAAAACTTACACTGGGTAACCTCTCGTCCGTCTCGTCGGGGAGTGACTAGTATTACTTGGTTGGGTATTGGCCACTGCAGTTTTACATAGTTATCCTTTTAAGAGAGACCTGCCCGAAGCTCTCTCGGTTCGTCGATTGTTGCTAGAATGGGTTTCCCTAGCACATCTTTGGGAAAACTTCCGTTTTGCAGAAGTCCTGGTGGACAAAATTAGTGCAGTCGGTGGCCCCAGCTATTTAATTTAGTTATTGCCAAACAATTTGACACGCGAAAAATTCTTTGGAACTAGTGGGTAAGCCTAAACCAGTAAGGGTTGTAAATATTGTCTTGGGCCTCACGCCTCTCATCCTCCATTAAGTACCGAAAACAGGTAGTTAACTCGCCCGTTCAGTTAAGATCCTCAGTTAACTTATTCAAATTGCGAAACTAGCACGGGTCTGTGTTAAAGACGCGTTCATTTAAAAGTGAAGAGAAACGTTTTATACGAGTGCGTCTTATTGTTGTTCATGATGGTGAAATGTATAGGCTTTAGAAGACTGCAGTAATACAAAACTGATAGTGATATAACTTAGTCTGTGGCAGTGTCAGGAAATCAGCTTTCTGCTCACATTGAGTTTATCTACTACTGCTGTAGCCAAGGTGAGGCGGATTGGAAGCACCACAAAAGAGTGAGTCGCTCCTTAGTTTGCTATTTGAAAACTGCAGATGTCAAGTTGTTTGGCAATGCCTATAATGCACCTATGAAGGTGTCTGGTATCAGTCGCTAATGTCGTTGGCTATTAAAAAAGTAGTGCTGTGTTCGATTCCCGCAGCAAATTTATTTTTATGTTTAAAATGGAAGGTTAGTGCATGCGGAAATAGCAATGCTAATTTTAATATCTGAATACACCAGAAGAAAAAAAATATTTAGCTTTAGTATAATGTAGTCCTATCTACATATATGCCGAGCGGGATGGCTCAGGCGGTTTCGTCTATGGCCCGCATTCGGGAGACCCGGGTTCGATTCCCGTGGCCGACCTACCTGGCCCATAGGTTTTTTCGGGGATTTTCCCGGGTTGCTAGGTGAATGCCTGGTAGGTTAATTACATCCCCAAATTTCCTGTTCCATTTCATCTCCATTATTTCGTATCATATCTCATCTGGTGGTCTCTTTCGGGATAGAAGTGTCCGCGGGTGTCTCTGCGGTGCATGGCAGGATGACATGCTCTGAGGAAAACTACTTCCTCCTCTGGTAGGTCGGTTGCAGGCCTCAACTCCTCTGCTGGGACAATTTCGGGACCGCCAGCCAAGGACCTTTGGAGCTCGGATCGCCTGCCTGGTACCATTAGGGCTCGGCTACTGGGCTCGTTGCCGTCCCGCTGCAGGGGAGCGGGTTCGTTGTCCTGGCCTGTCGGGGGAGGTCTATTCAAGTAAACTAGGGACCCTGCCCTCTGTACTGTCGTGGCTCTTTGGGTCGGCCGCTCTGTCTCCTTCGCCTCATCCTTCCTCCCGGGTGTGTCCCCACTTGGGGACATAGGAACAAAGGGCCCAGCATGGTGGCTTACGTACCGAATCCCCTCCGTAATGAAATCCCAATCCCTTATCTGCATATGTTTTTTTTCTTACTATGTTTAAACTTGTGCACAGAAATTCATGCATTCTAGTTCGTATAATGCAGTTGCAATTCTTAGACGGCGGTTCCATTCTGGAGATCACTTTTTTTACTTAGTTAAACGTAGATATTGATAAAAAAAAAAGTGTCTAGAAGAAGCTGCAATAAGTATCTCGTTACATGGATACGACGATCAGGGAAGGACATAGCATATGCATTTTAAACAATTCAGTAGTATTACCGTGACGGTGATGTAATACAGGTGTCGTGAAATTCCTAAGGAAGACCCTTTTAGAGGTGTATTGCACTTACTGCAAATGTAGTGTTATTTCCGATTCGTTGTCGCTTCTCAAAAAGAAAAGAAAATCCAAATCACAAATAGAAATCCTCACTGTTTCTGGAAGTGAACAAATAAGTTTAGCAGGAATGTAGCTGTTATTTGCCTTTTACACTCGTTATCTCTCTTCCATAATTAAAAGCACTTTTTTAAATTTTCAAGCATAATACATCAGTCCCAGGTTATGTTAGTACCATTTTTATAGTCTCCAATAAAAGATTTTGATTATATATATAATGTCTGGGTTTGAAACTTTGCCTTATCTTATCATGTACATTCATATTCAATTTGATTCGTTTTAATAGTAGTGTAGCAAATGCGTGCATATACAATTGAAGCGGTAGCAGTGGCGTACTAATTCAGATTTACTCTGGCTTATTGCAGAAAATCATGTCTCTGAGATCATAAATTGTTCTGCCAAAATTCCTCTGTATCTCCTTAAAATTGTTCGATCTAATCCTGAAACATTCCGTAGGACTAGGATTACTAGCACTGTGGCATCCCCGGGAGGAAGAATGAGGCGAGAGGAGACAGGGGGGGGCGAACTAAGGAGTCACGACAGCGCAGAGGTCAGGGTCCGTACTATTTACCTGTTGGAAGCTCCCCCGGCAGGCCAGCACAACCGGCATCCCACTCGCCGTGGCCCGGGAACGGCCCACCAGGTCGACACGGAAGCCGTCCTATCGAAGGAGGAAGTGACCCGGGAGAGCCCCCAAAAAGCCCGTGAGTCAGGCCGGCCACGGGAATCGAACCTGGACCTCCAGAAATTGAAACCACCTGAGCCATTCCGCTCGGTATTTGTGAAAAACGGGGAGTGGGTGGCCTAGAGATAACGCTTTTGCCTCAGGTTTCACTAATACTGAGTTCGAAACTGTGCATTGCATAGCAGTGTAATGTTTCTTGCTTCTAAATAATTTTGTTCATAATATTATATAACATTTTATAATATGCTTGCCAAGCGTTAGATTTTATCTAAAGAAGTATAACTTAAATTTCATTGCTGTTACTCTGTAAACCGTGCCATGACGAGCATGGATAAACCTTTGTCGGAAACAGGCCTTGCGGCTTCACCTTATTTCTAACTAGAAGTGTACATTGGTAGAGAAAGCAATATGTGAATACAGCAGGTGGTTTCTTTTGCGCCGCATACTTCAATGTTATGTTTCTGGTTTACGATTGGCACAAAAGTTTATTTGGGGGGGGGGGCGGTAAGGGTTCTAAGAGTAAAATTATATTTTCAATTCCGTTTTACCCACAGAAGCGACTAGACCTAAGTAGTCTAGTAAGACATAGGTCCAGAGGTAGTCCTAGTCGGGCGGGGCTATTTTTCTTTTTCCCCGTCCGGGTGTCTTATGCCGCAGTACCTAGCCGCTTTGCGGCTTAACCTGCGAAATGAGCTAGTAGTTCCATGTTCTGCTGGGGTGTTTGAAAGTATTGGAAATTTGGAATGGGTTGCACCTTTTATCGTGGGCAGCTGCGCTTAATCGTTCCCCCGTTTTGGGAGACACGATTTAATTTTTTTTTTTTTTTTTTTTTTTTGTGCTCCGTTTTGGCTACGGGTTGTGTAGCGCTTGGTCCATCGGCGCGATAGTACATTTATACACCTTTCAACAGGTATGCGTCATTCACAGCGAATACTTTTAATTAAATTTATCCTTCTAGAAAGATTTACGAAATCGCAGTTGGGTGAAACTAGGCCGGTCTCGACTATTTACAATATCCTAGAACTGATTATTAAAAGATTAACTACTAAATCGTGATTTCGTGGTGATAGCTACGATTCTTGAAACGCCATGACCTCAATTGTGTAATACCTTGGTGTTAGTGACCGTTTTATAGAGCAACTTCGCATAATCACATTAGAATGTTAGGATCTACAAGTTATTTAATGTTTATTAAACGTATGGCTTTATTCACATGCAATTTAAGGACAAAGTTTCTAGCTACCTAGGGGCTTTTAAAACTAACGAATTTCACATTGCGTATACATCTACATGTATTTTAGCTATTTGGCTTAATTTTCCAGTGTTATAGTTTTGCACAAATAGGAATCAGCTGTTCATGTTTGAATTCTCGACTATGCAAAGATAATGGAATTTTAAAGGCACCACTTTGCATCACCTGCTCGTTCGAGTTGATTCACTCAAAGTCTACTGCATTTACATATTCTCCTAGCACCTACAAGAAAATTAACAATAAGTAGGGTAGTGATAGCATTTTGAAATCAGAAATTTAGCATTTTGTAGCATTTATACATTTGTAATTTTGCATTTTATAGCATTTTGAAAAGAATGCATAGCCGAGAATTCAAACATGAATAGCTGATTCCTATTTGTGCAAAACTATAACACTGGAAAATTAAGCCAAATAGCTAAAATACATGTTCGAAATGTATTCTACAAAGTTATTAGAGATAAATTGTGCGTTTTAACCAGATCTGCATGTGTGTTGCAAGTTTGTCTTCCTTAGGTTTCCGAATTATGCACAAGTGATCCCAGGACTTAAGAGGTCATTCCTAGAAAATTCTGGATACATACATTTCATTTGTCTTGAATATACAGAGGCCGACAGAAATATTCGAATAATATAACATGTAACATTGCACGTACTATAAATACTGTAATATTTATTTGGCAGCGTTGAATTGTTAAACATGTGAACATTAACCTTTTGTGTCTCGGAAACAATATTTAAAATATCACTTTGCAGGTATTTATTTCACAATCTGTACTGTATGTATTCTATTGTCTGTCTTATTAGAGGACATAAGTATTCAAACGTATTTGTCTCTAGCGTTCCACCGCGTAGAGGGTCGCGGGTTCGAGTCCCGCCGTGGGCGTGGGTGTTTATGTGTATAGTGTATAGTTATGAAAATACAGAGAACAGATAGGAAAATAAACGGAAACAATAAAAAACGGTTAGATAGGGAAAAGAAAAAAATATATATCTATATACGTAGATATAAATTTTAGATAAATATAAAAAAAAAACGTATCCAATCGATCAGAGAGAAAGGTGGTTGGACGCACCTACCACATAGCAGTGTATTTATGCAATGCCTCGAGACAGTGTGCTCAGTTATTCAGCCGATTGTGAACTCAGGTAATATGGTGCGTAAAGGTAGGAGACAACGGTGACAGAGAGGAATATCGTGATAAACACGTACAAACAAAACAACTGTCTCTCTGAAATTGCCAAAACCATTAACAGAAGCAAAACTACTATGTTCTGCATAATTGAACGCTTCAAAAAGATAAATACTGTTGTAAATAAACCTTGAAATGACGCTCCTTCTAAACTCACCACCAGACAGAAGGCAAATAATAAAAATGAAGCAGATTCTGAGTCACTGCATCTGAGATTAGAGGATGCCTTGAGCAATATTCTGGCACTGTAGTTCACACCAGAACAGATGAACGGGTTTTAAATGGTACTGGGTACAATGCCCGCGTTCCTAGGAAGAAAACATATGTTAATAAGGTGAATAAGAAAAAGCTTATAGAATTTGCTAAAGAGTATGTGGTGAAACCAACAGAATTCTGGGATAAGGTTCTGTGTTCGGACGAGAGCAAATTCTGCATATACAAGGGTGGTGGATGTCTTAAGGTGTGGAGACTGCCAAATACAGAAGGGAGCTTAAGAACATAGTAGCTACAGTGAAACATGATGGCAGTAGTGTGATGTTATGGGGCTGTATAACTTCATCTGGTTTTGGGGAACTGGTGTTCATAGATGTGTGTATGTAGTGTTTAACGCCTGATTTTACTACTGTTCATAGATGGGATGATGTACAAATTTGGATACAAGGGGATTCTTGAAAACAATCTTAAAAAGAGTGCAGAGAAGCTGGGATTAGGGCATGATTATTGCTTCCGCAGGCCAATGATCCGAAGCATACTGCTGAAATTGTAAAGCTTTGGATCGTGTACAACACTCCTCACACTTTGAAGACACCGCCCCAATTTCCAGATTTAAATCCTATAGAGAACATCTAGAAGGAACTCGAGGAGCGTGTGAGGAAGTATCACAACAGAAGCAAGGACCATCTGAAAGAACTTCTTCAGAGTGGAGAAATATGGACTCTGCAGTCACTAAACAACACACACAGACAATGCCCAAACGATTATCAGCAGTAATTCAAAGATAGAGGATGATAGCTAAATAGTAACTGTTCTCTGTTCGAATACTTATGTCCAGATGTAAAGTAACTGTTTTATTTCTCCTTGTAGTGCAAATTAGTTTCAGTTGCTATTTATGAGTTTATATGTTTAATGGAAGACTCAAGTTTATTCTGTACCAGTTGTATTTACGTATGCTTACTCTGTGTAGCTTTAAAATAATATAAGTAATAAATATGTTTCGGTTGGAAAACTTATGTCGGCCTCTGTATCTAAATAAAAATCGTTACAACCATTCTCAGAAAGTCCAACAATTTTGTAATATTTTTCATGTGAAGGGTAGTCTGGAATGGGGATCTCTGATCTCATTTTTGGCTACTTACTGTAGGAACTTGCAGAGAAAGTAAAAATGACCTAATAAACGTACATTTTCGTAATTTTGGGCCTATGGTAAGGATTTATATACACGTTAGCAGTGAGATCATTTTAAAAGCTAGCATTTAATTGGAATACAGGTGTTCGTGATTACTGATATTTTGGTCTCAAATATGTATGCAGAATGCAGTAATAAGTGCAGTACATAATATTGCGAAGCCGGCTTGCCGGTAGTGTTACCAGACTGGTGATGTAATGTGGAACAGGTTACTTAACATTCCCCACCGCCAGTAGTTGGCACTCATTTCATTGGCTGTAGAGTAAGAAAGGGATACGTTTCATTCATTTGTTCGTGTTTCCGCTGCGTTGTAGACGCTTGCGCAGCAACCTGTTGATTATCACGTGCTGAGTAGTTCAGTATCTCTTGGCTGGATAGCTTCGTCCACCGCTGCGTTGAATAAACTTCTTCCAACATGAAGACTGAAGAGAAAAAACCAAGCGTTCAGCAACTTAAGGATATTGCTAATAAACTAAGAATTCATTCAGTAATGAGCACACAGGCCAGCAATTCCGGGTAAGTTGCAGAATTCACTGCGGCATTCATTACTCTATGTTAACTTAGTTTTTGTGCATTCGTGCAGTAATATGCGAATAACGTTGGGGTTTAGTCGATAGTGTAATTTATTTTGCAAATTTTAGCTGTAATATGCAGTTAAAACACCAGGTTTTACATTTTAAGAAAATCAGTTTATATACCGGTCCCAAAGAAACCTTGTTTCTAAGGGAATAGCAAATCACTGGAAGGTTTCCAGCTAAAAGGTAACTAAAACTCAAATTATTCTGGCATTGATGACCGTACATTGTGGTTTCGGTATTTGTGCTCGTTGGCTCCTTCATTGGTTAAAGCCAATCATGGCACAGCTATTTGAAGAGGAAAGCTCAAATCACAGGCTCGAGCCTTTTTGGCCTTCATCAATCCGTGAAGGACGAATTGCCGAACGACTTGTCTCCCTCTTTACGTTTAGCGATTGCAATAGAAACGGTTACATTTATCAGATAAATAACGAAGGACAAGGAAGGGTAAATTTAATTTTATGTTCTTGAGAGAAACATATGTGAAGTAAATTGAATTCGTGTCCTGTCTAAATGTAACACTTACTGGTGCAGGCACCAGAGATATTTCGTCGTGAATCTTAATTTTACAGATAGGACTTTTTACTACTCTGTAATGAATTTAAAAAATCTTAGTCAAATATTGAATCAACGGTGGATTTAAAATAGGGAAGGCCTCATCTATTTTTAATTTCTTACATTTGTTGAATTATTGTTGTATTGACTGATTAAACACAATTTACTTCACATTAGATTCTTGAAAGCACCAATTTACATTAAAATGACTACAGATTTTAAATACCTTTACTCGTAATTCTCCCATGCACACCAGTGAATATTGCACGTAAGGCTGAATTTAAGTCGACTTGAAGCCAATTTTCCCAACTCTATTGGAATTCCGCTACTCCTTTGTGAGATGGAGGCACAAAATAAAGCTAGGAAAATGGAGCGACTTTTGTACACTTTTATATAAAATTAAACGATTACTAAAAGGAACATATAAAGTTTAAATGAAGTACTCTGCAGAATTAATTCAATCACCTTAAGTTTCTAGGGAAATGTACCTTCCCAAGTATTTCAAAATTCGGTTAACTGTTTGCCCAATGGAGACGCTTAAGTGAAGTTTTCTATGATTGCTAACATTAAATAAAATGGCTGGGGGGTGAGCTGAAGTATTAAACTTTCGAATGACCTCTTAAGGGCAAATGATGAGCCTGTAAATAAATTTGGGAAATCAGCGTAACTTTTTTTTTTCAGTGCTTCACTGAAAAGTCTCAGTCAAGGCATTTTAAATACTGCGGCCTGCTTGGGGACACGCCTTGAGTGACTCGCTGATAGTTAAGTATAATTGTATTCTTAAGCCCCTAATAGACTACAGAATATGCAGCAGTACCACCACCATCACTCATCAGGTTTCAAGAGATAAAAATTTGTTATTGCGTTCGTATTTTTTTTTTTAGCGGAATTCGAGTTTTGCTAGACCTGTAGCGAATTTTGTGTATTTGGTTGGTAACGCTAAAACTTAGTTTGGCTCCAGGCTTAACTTGGCAAATCAATTCATGCTTTGGCACATAAGATACTTTGTGGCTATAAGGGCCCCACATCCGATCGAAAAATACGGTGAAGTCGGTCTTAACCAAGAGCGTCATTAAACGAGACAAATAGAGGGAAAGATGAGGTGAGTTAACCGCAGTAAGTCCTTTGGTTGCGCAAGCGCGCGCTTGTGAAATTGTTTCGCGTAACGGAAGAACTACAAAACAGCAATTTTTGCGGATTACGCTAGCATTTTCTTCTGCGCATGTGCAATGTTAAATTGGAATCTGTTTCGGGATGAATTCACTAGCAGTGTGGGACAGGAATTTGCGTCTATTTGTTGTTAATTTATCTTCGACTTCATCAGCCGCTCGGATGCAATGTGGGACAGGATTTCTATGTTGGGCGCACAATTCTTTCCCTTCTCGTGAGTTTTTGCGGCTATCTATTTCCTCTGGTCACCAATAGTATCATCTTATTGAATAAGTCATGAGACATCTATTTCAAGGCGTGGTTCGGAATAAAGCAGTCAAATTCTGTAATTGGTTATATTTATACAGATTCAAATTATAACTTAAAATGTTCCTGATCTAGTACCAGCATTCATCACACTCCACCATTACAACAAAAATCTTTCTCTTTAAAACAAGATTATTGATTTATCGTCACCATTCAAGACTGAAGAACATCTTCCTCCTAAAGATTATTGACTTGTCGTAACTATCGTTACTTCTACTTAGTTTTGTGATTGGCCGATCCAATGGCAGGTCACCACATTACGTCATATTACGTCATAACATTACTACTTCGGCCAATCACACAACTACATATATTTTTATAAATTCATAATCCCTTCACAATTCCTCCGAACATAACCCAAAAATACTGTTACAAGTGTCACATCTCTCAAAGCTACTCAATATGTACTTACGTTCCTTATATGCAGTTTCTCTTACCATTTTGAGCCACAAAATGTGTATTGATACTGTCGAGACTTTTATTTGCGATTAAAAAAAATTTCCCTCTGCAAATTTTTGGTTGTAGCTTGTAATCCTGGTACTCATGAGATGGCTTTAGTATTTAAGTAATCGATCTTGAATTCTGCTCCAATAATGTGAATGTTTAAATGGAGCTGGAAGTGTCCATGTTTCACTCTAGACTTCGGAAGATTGCTTCAGTTGCCAGTTTCTCGTCCAAGCAAGCTGTTTTCATTTGCATTCTTATATTTCAGGGAAGCGTATATCCTTATGGATACCGATCGGATATAATTGACCAAAATGATAATTGCAATTTATACGTTTTAATTTTAATTTGACTCTCCAGGAACGTTTTCCTATATTTTGAGGAAAATGAGTTTACGCGGAGATTTAAAAACTAAAGTGGTAGACCTGGTAGCGCATTTATTCGTTTCCTGAACTTCCTAGAAGTGTATTATGTTAAATTTGCTGCACCTTTAATCGGTTTTGAATAATACATTCTATGTATATACTTACACTATTTAACAAACAGTACAAAGTGACTCTGTAGAGCTGTTTCTGCTAATTAACTTTCCGGCACAGGTTTCTCGGTTACAATATTTTTAGCTATTATAATGCTTGTTATGTTGCATTTTTAAGCTAGCAGAGCGAAACTTGTGGAATTGCACCCTTAATTTGCTTGTCTAAGAATTACTATGAAGTTAATAGCAAATATGTTAGACTTACTGCTCATCAAAGCATGACGTTTTAATTTTGCAAAAGATATCAAATGCAAAAATAAGCAGTTCTTTACTGTTCGCTCTGGTGTAATGGAAAGTAGTATAGCTTTGCATTGTAGTGGCTGGGTTTTAAGTCTGTGGATAAGGCATGCATTTTTTTACGAAGGAGGGGGGAGGGGGGGCGTAATAAGCTGCCTCCATGCCTTTATATTTCTGCCATACCATTCGCTATGGGAGAGCAGTTGCAATCGCTCTGGCTTTAGTCTGTTGGCTGGAGATGGTGGAGGTAAGCAGCCTTCAGGGACGGCCACTAGCTGGCGTTTCGAAGCTAGAAGAGAGTCGTATTGTTACTGCGCAAATACCATTCGACACATCTTAAAATGTAAGTTGAGAACATTCAACTACTGGAACGATCTCCCTTGCCCTACAGGACTGAGCAATGCGTGGCCTGGCAGAAGTTTTTCGTTTGATCCTATCATTGAGGAACGCTCTAGGACATTGAACACGTTTCAGTGTATTGTAGTGTTTGATGTTTAGAGTTTGCATGAGTTTCAAATTTCGGGTTGAGTCGACAGCTCCATATTGAGGAGTCGGCACAGTGAAGCTGTTCACAAATCAGTCGGTCATTTGAGTTGTGCAGAGAAGTGTGGTGCATTCCAAGCTCCATAGTGAGGACTTGGCAGACTGTGGAATGGTGCAGGAACTAGTCCACGAGTCAGTAAGTGTGGCTCCCTAGTGAGGAATCGGAGGGCAGTGGAACAGGCAGCGAAGCATTTTAAGAGCGAATATCCGAATTGTTTGGAATCGGCATGCAGCTCTGTGTCAACGTTTGGGATTACAAATACAAGTGGGTGTGTTCTAAAAAGACAAACATTAAAAAAACTTGAAGCCGTGTATATGTGTAAAAGAGGTCATTGTAGGTTAGCATTACACTATTTTGGTTACAATAAAGCAGTTTGAGGTGAACTTTTTATCTTTGTCACAATATCTATATGAGCGTTTAATTATGACATATCAGTGTATTATGTGTACATAAGGTTGCTCTTATTTTAGTATGTTTTTATTAACGCTGATAATGCATTTAATAATTAAGTTTTATATGAAAAACACAATCTGACTTCAGTGAAGTTACTTGGCTGATGGTGGCCATGAGACCTAATACCAAGCTTTGTGAAATATGCAGACATTTCAAGTGAAATACTAATTCCATTTTTATCATAGCTACTGCTGTCAAGTGTCATTTTCAACCAATTGTACCATTCTTTTACTTGGATTGTTCACTCTCATTTAATTTTATTTTTTCTACTTTCACTTTACCACTTTATCACAACTGATAACTTTCTTGTTTATATTGTTAAATAAATTTAGTACTGAAAAACAGATACACAGATGTCTCTAGAGCAAGAATTTCAAACACCTGTTATAACCTAAAAGTAGGTCCTCCAAGTGTCAATTATACCTTTATTAATGTGAAAGTCTGCAGTCTGGTACCCCAGTAGCTCTTCAGTAGAGCGCCAGCTTCTAAAACTGAAGCACTGATTATATACAAACAGATGTCTGCATTTTATCAAAAACAAAAAGCAGTAAAGGAACTCAGTTAATTTTAGATGCTCACCTAAATCTTACACTTTAATATGAATATCAGTTATCCTTAATGCCTTTATTTAGAAGCACAAGGAAAAACATGGTTATTCTCTTGCATTACACTAATTTGGTTGGGTTGCCTTTTTTTTTTTTTTTTTTTTCTCCTCCATATGAGCAGTTAGAACAAACTGGAGCATTTTGACATTGGGGTGATTTTGTGCTATAAAGGAAAGTATCTTAAGATGCTGGTTGAGGTATAGTAGCTCCAAGTGTTCTAAGCAACCCCTAAAGTCATTCTTATGTGCAGTTTCATCTCTTAGATCTGGTTGTTAGAGAAGGTAAATATTGTGATTCCTTTGTAAGATTTGGTTTCAAAAGAATCCAACAAATGTACATTTTTTCGAAGTGCAAAGGAATATGTAAATGGACTTGAAGAATATGGTAGGTATTTGAATTACTGACTCATTACTTCAAATGTTAAATACATCACTGTTTCTATCCTTTTGCTTCAAATAATATGGTAGGTATCTTTGAAACGTCCAACAGTTATGACAGGTTATGATGTATTAATGGGGACATTACTTGGAAACCAGTGTGCCTTGGTGCACACTTTCTGGTATACCTGTGAAGGTACCTCTTTTATATGGTCAGTGGCAGTGATCTTTAGCTGGTGATATTACATGCAAAAATGGTCAGCAAGTTAACACATGGATGGCAATGTAAAATCTGATGCCAGTTGGTAGAATCACTCTTGATTGGCTAATTTGTTTGTTGGAGTTGTGAAATCTTGCTGTGTGCAAATTCTATTAGCATTATAAGGTTTTCTAGACATTTATATATGCCGCGCTGTGGCTCAGTGGTTAGACCGCTTAGCTCTCACCAAGGCAGCCCAGGTTCGATCCCAGACGGCCGCAAAGTGAGATTTGTGGTGGACAACACAGCGCTGGGGCGGGTTTTCTCCGGGACCTCCGGTTTCCCCCGCCATCTCATTCCATCGGTGCTCCATCTTCATCTCATGTATCATCAGTGCCGTATGTAGTAAAAGTGGGCATTAAACACTACATATTTATTTAGACATATCAATGTCCATAAAAGTGATATGTGCATCAAAATAACAGGAAGTGTCTTAAGTTATGCTTGTTAAGTTCCATTATGAATAACCACATTTTTTTAACACATGCTTTGATATGTGGGATGGGGCAAGAGCAGATTTCCATGGTTAATGTGCATTAGAACTAGAAAGATTGGAAAATTAATTTAAGAATGAATTACGTTAGGGTTAAGCAAAATCATTCGTCAGTTTTATTTTGTATTGGACTTGATATCAAATAGTATATCCAATATTTTACATAAACTAGGGTTAAGCAAAATCATTTTTTATTTTGTATTGGATTTATTGATATCAAATAGTGTATCAAACTTTTTTCCTCATATCTATATAGCTACACTTTCAAAATTAATATTGCTGTCTCAAAATTTAAAATGTATTCTTTATTAATTTTAACATGAGATTATGCTTGTATAAGAAATATCCAGCAAATGGTACCTAAGGGGTGAGAAGTGTAAAGTTTTTAGGTCGGCAAGAATTGAGAAAATCCTAGTAGACATTGCTTATGATATTAAACTATAGCACCTTACCTCTCGCATAGATTGTGGTGTATGTAACCCATTCTTTTTGAGTCCTCCAATTATGCCCTTATTTTGAAAGACATTTAAGTTGTAACAAGTCGGCTTGATTAACCTAGACAGTTAAAGTGCAGTTTTAAAATGTAACTATGTCAATGAAGAACATAAAGTTTAAGATATTTTATTTAAATTGTGCTAAAAATGTATAAGATTCTATTCAAGTGCTGCTATCAATAGATTGCTTTATGTATTTATCACACTGCCATTTAGTACATATGTTAGATATTGAACTGTTCATTTGATTTATGTTCCCCACAATGCTGGTAAATTGTTTGAATAGCATTAAACTGCAAACAATATAAACATTTAATATTTTGTAGTGGTGTCAGAATGAACTAGAGCTTCAAGGAACTTGCTTCAAAATGAAAATTCTAGCCATGCTTTCATTATTTATAAGTGTGTTATTTACAGACATCCAACATCATGTGCATCCATTGCAGAGATAATGTCAGTCTTGTTCTTCCATACAATGCGTTACAAAGTTTCCGAGCCTAAGGATGCATCAAGTGACAGGTTTATACTATCCAAGGGACATGCTGCACCAATACTCTATGCAGGTAATCTTATAATTATGAATAGTGTGTTTAATATGTGCTTTCTATTTTATGAAGATGTAAATTCTTTCACTTTGCATTTGCAAGTGTTAGACATTAACATTCTTGCCAGCTTTTACAATTTGCAAGTAAGATGAATGGAAATCAGTTTTCCAATGGAACCATTAATGACTGTTGTAACTATTGAGTGAGTGTTGTAACTATTAGTGTTGTAACCATTTATGACAAAGCATAAATTGTTGCATTATATGGTAATTTGCTGTTGCTAAGAGTGAAGGGTTCTTTACAACCCAATTTACAGTGCTGATTGTATAGTATTCTTGTTACAAATTAAGTGCTTGAAATTGAGTGTTCAGTTATGTTAAACCTCTGTTCAAAAACTTCCCATTGTTAGTGAATTGTCATGTTTTTTTAGGAGAATGTTGCAATTGTTTAATTTTTTTTTAATTTCTCCTTAATGAGCACATGCTGCTTCACCCCTTTTTATAACCAAACCAGTTCCCTTAAACTAATTGATTGTGTGCCTTGAAATCTAAGCATTTCTTACTTCTGTACAATGCGGTTTTTGACAACGGTCTACTTTTGACCATGGGTTTAATTGACAACTCACATGATTCTTTTCTGCACAAATTCTTTTCTGGTTTGGAAAAGGCCCATGAAATCTGCCTGGCATATGCATATCCTTTGTCAGCTTTTCCATTGTAATTTTCAGAGTCCATCTTTCTGTATTTATGCAACATTTTATGTATACCTGTAATTTTCATATCTTTAATCTCTGGTCTGTGGACAGAATGTCCCACAAGGCTCTATATCAGTGTTACTTTGTTTACGTAAGCCATTAATCCCATAGTATTGCATGCTCCACTGGGTGTTCACTATTTCTTTTTAGACAATGCAAGCTTAGGGTGTACACACTTAATCCAATGCTGTCATTAGTGTTATCTTAATATCTTGCACATCTGGAGTATGGATAATATTTTAATTTTCGATTGAGAAAACCTGTCTTAGTTTGTGCACCATAAGTTTTCTGCTCCCTCCACCCTCATTCTTTATATTTGTGGCTTCTGTGCTTGCTCACTGCAATAACTTTGTGCTCTTAGCACTTTCTGAACTGCCAATCACGAATCGATGCTATGCCTTTACCAGGTGTTAATGGGTTAGAAATTGAACTATGCTTCCATTATGTAATGTAGTATTCTGTGTGGCCAACTATTCTGCATAGAATAATTTACTCCCAACTCATCTGCAGAATTAGACATGTTCAAATGAATACAGTGATAAAACTACTGTTTCTGTGCACACATTATCTCTATGGTCTTGTTTGCTGAACCAACATTTCCAATCTTTTGCATTCCTACAGGTTTGTTTGTGCATAAATAACAGATACTAATGACATTTCTCTACCTCTTTATGAGAACACTTCGTGGGAATGTACTCGAGGACAAATAAAACTGGCTAGCTGAACACTAAACATTTCTTGCACTCCCATTGTACACCTTTTGATTAAATTTGATCACTCAAGAGCATAGTTCCATTAAACTTAGCATTCTACTTGCACTGGCATCTTTGCATACAAGCTATTAGCTTTTCTTTTATTGTTCATATCAGCTTCAGAATTTAAGATATGTGCAGACAGCTAAGTGGTTATAGGCAGTGATCTAGCAGTGAGAATTGCCAAGGTCTGAATTACACCCACAAATGTCTTATAAATGCAATGTTAATTACAATTAATAAATTTCCAGTTGTAAAAGCTGATTTTATTTTAAGATACTTATCCTGCAAAAAATAAGGCGTTCTTTAAACATTTGGGAGTTAGTGCATTCTTTGAGCCTGATAATCTATGTAACAGTATTTTTTAGTAATGTTCGAAGGAATAATAAATATATAAAAATGTATGTAGTTGTGTGATTGGCCGAAGTAGTAGTGGTATCACGTGGTGTGATGACGTGTCAGTGAATCGGCCAATCACAAAATAAAGTGGGAATCACTATGGGGACAAGAAAATCAATAATCTAAAAAAATGTTAGAATCTGGTGTCTTGCTGGAGAACGAGGAAGTTGACTTAAGATGTTACGATCATTATAATTCTAAAATATGAATTAAATACAAAAGTGTTATATTCAATATTCGCAATATAAACAAGTGCATTATGCAATTAAACAATATATGGTTAATCTAATTCAATCACCAAGAAGTAAAAGTTAACATGCAACGATTAAGATGGAAAATCATGATTCTGGAGTGAAAGAAAGTATTATACCGACCGCCATAGTGGAGAAAGAAAACATTCCCGTTACAAATGGCGCAGCAACGTGTGGGGCTCGAATAGGATAAAGAAGAGGAGATCGTGCATCGTGCAGCTCCGTGGGAATTTAAAAGGAAAGAAGAAAGAAGAGAGAAGAAAGAAGAAAACGAGAACTGGTTTAAGTGAGTGAAATTTAAAAAAAAAAAAAAAAAAAAAAAAAAATAATAATAATAATAATAATAGTAGTAGTAGATTTATGTTGTTAAGAAATCAGAAAATAGTTAAAAAGATGGCGAGTAGAAAAGAAATAATAGTGGAAGGAGAAGTTACTGATAGTGTAGGAATGAATAGGGAGGATGCAAGATTAAGTATAGATAATGAGTCAATGTTGGAAAGAATAACAAGAATGTTAAGTAATTTAGATTCTAAAATAGAACAAAATGCAAATGATTTAAAATCAGAAATAGGAGATGTTAAATCAGAAATGAGTAATTTAGATTCTAAAATAGAACAAAATGCAAATGATTTAAAATCAGAAATGAGTAATTTAGATTCTAGAATGAAAGATGTAAAATCAGAAATGAGTAATTTAGATTCTAAAATAGAACAAAATGTAAATGATTTAACTAAGAAAATGAATGATTTAGATGTAGGAGTAAGACAGGAACTAGCACAAAATGTGAGTAACTTAGAAATTAATTTATTACAGAAGTTAAAACAGGAATTAAAATCTGAAATTTCACAGGAGATTAGAGAAGGGAGAAAAGAGTGTAGGGATAATATGGAAAGGCTTATGCAGATCATAGAGATTAATAAGGATGAGAATAGAAAGGAAGTCAATGAGTTGAGAGAGATAATTCAGGAAACTAGGTTAGGTCAGGACATTGTGAAACAAGAAATAAGAATGGAATTAAACAAAGAGTTAGAAACATTTAGGATACAACAGGCAGAAATAACACAAAAACAAAGAGAAGAATTAGGAGATAAAGTAGAACAAAGAATCAATGTAATTTGTTCTGAAATGCAATTACAGCATGATGAAAGTAAGATACACCAAGAGGAAATAAAGTTACAAATTGATGAGATAAGTAAAGCAAAAGAAGAAGTAATTTTGCAAATTAAAGAGGTAAAAGAACATTTTGAAAAAGAAAAGGATAACTTAGGAAAACTGACACAAGTTGTAATTGCATTACAGGCTAGAAAAGTAAATAACGGGAAAGAAATGTCTAGAATTACAAATATAAACGATTGTGACTTACCAGGTGAATTAAGCAATCATCAGAAGTCTAGTGATGTAGTAAGTGAATGTAGTGATTTTGTGAGTCCAGATAATGATATTAACTATCACAGAAACACACAAAACATGTCCTCACACACACAACTCCACAGTCTAGGTCAAAATGAATGTGTACATTATTCACTAAATGATATTAGTCCACCAAGTTTTGATGAGGAATCAGGTGATAATCCAAAAGTATTTCTTAGGGAATTGGAAGAATATTTCCGTATTAAGAGAATTCCCAATGAATTTCGGATGGTAATAGTAAAACGCTGTTTGAAGAAAAATGCTCTTGAGTGGTTAAGGTTAACTTTGGCTTCACATGAAACATACAGTACTTTCAGAAATCTGTTTATAAATAGATTTTGGGGACCTGAGAGACAAAGAAGAATAAAAGTTGAGTTAGCAACGGGTAGGTTTGAGTTTAAAAAAGGGATTTCTATGACTGAATATTTCTTAAAATTAGCAAACAAAAGTAAGTTGATCAATCCCGAAATTTCTGAGACAGAAATTGTCAACATGCTAATACGTCATTATCCACCACATATCAGAAATCATTTAATTGTGGCTAAGCCTATCGATTTCTCTGATATGATTGAATTATTATCCGAATTTGAAGCACATAACCTCATTAATGATACTACATCCTGTGATGGTAACTATAATAACGTCCATATTGAGCGAGGAAGAAATCGACAGGAATCACAACCTACAAATAATAGGAATAATAGGACGAGTTTAAATTGGGGCGGGGCACCCGTGAGAAATCAAAGATTTGAAGGAAGAGGTTATGATCCTAGACGAACTTATGAATCTGTAATTCCCGGAACAGGAAAGGGAGTTCAAAATAATGTGCAAAGGAATTATCATAACAATCAGTCGACGAGAATTGGAAGAAATGATCACATAAACCATGTAAGATTTTATCGAGGAAATAATCAGCGAATAAGTAACTTTAATAGGGGTAGAGGTACTAGTTTATTTAGTGCAAATCAAAGAGATTTTAGGGGTATGAGATTTGAAAGAAGTAATCAAAATGAAATAGTCGAAAATACACAAAGCACAGAGAATGATGCGAATATAAACGATAGCACCAACCTAACCAACAATGAAAGTATTAATTAAGGGCCGAATAGGTGAATGGAATTTCAATTTCATTACGTTGGTAATTCCACATTTGGCAAGAGATGTAATTGTGGGTAATGATTTATTATATGAATGGCAAAGTGTATTGAATTTTGAAATGCATGAAATGAAGGTTAAGACAGAAAATGATTTATTAGTAATAAAATTATTGGAAGAAGATGAAAGAAAAGAAGAGAACAGGGATAATATAAATAATGAAAGTTTTTTTTGTGGAAGATATACTTTTGCAAGAAAATGGTAATATTGAATACGAGGAAAATGAAAATTGTGGGAAGAGTTTAATTATTGATGGATTGCAAAATAATGTAACTGACCTTGAAAAGCATTGTTGCCAATTATATACAATACAAGATAAGAACGGCGGAAGCCAAGTGGAGGAAGAAATAGAATTCCAGAGAATATTACAAGTAAAGTTAGAAAACACATACAATTTAGACCAAGCGAGAAAAGAACAGTTGAAATTGTGTATATTAAAGAATAGAAAAGCCTTTAGTTCAAAACATGGACTGTGTAACAAATACACACACACATTTAAAGTGAATGATACTGCTCCCTATACACATAAAAGCCGACCTTTACCCATAGCTATAAGACAAGCATTTCTAGAAGCAAGTGTGGATACAAGAGATTTGTAATCAACGGAGTACTTATTGTTAAAATAGTTAAATAATAAAACATGCATATTATTGTTAAATGTCAATATATTGCTGTATTTTAATTAATGTTCATTTATTGTTGTGTTTTATGTATGTTATATTTATGTTACAGTTCATTGTTGTAAACGAAATTGTTAATTGGGGCTGTTCTTCGAAATATATGGAAACAGATTGTTAATTGTTAATTCCTTTATTTGGTTATTTTCCATATATTTCGAAGAAGGGCATTTGTAACAGTATTTTTTAGTAATGTTCGAAGGAATAATAAATATATAAAAATGTATGTAGTTGTGTGATTGGCCGAAGTAGTAGTGGTATCACGTGGTGTGATGACGTGTCAGTGAATCGGCCAATCACAAAATAAAGTGGGAATCACTATGGGGACAAGAAAATCAATAATCTAAAAAAATGTTAGAATCTGGTGTCTTGCTGTAGAAGGAGGAAAGAGGTAACGATGATTGTAATTCTAAAGGAAAATTAATAAGATTCAAAAAGTGTTATTCAATAGTTATAATAGATAAGAGTGAATCATAGTGCATATTATATAATTAAATAATATTACAAAATTGGACTCATATAAATTTTATTTTCACCAAAAATCCGCATCCACACCTGAGAAAAGATCTCACGACTCTCAGTAGATTAAAACTCGACTTGGATCTTATAAAAAGTTGGCTTGCTTCTTATTGGAAGAAGGAGAACGAAAATATAATCCCGTTACATCTATGGTCTGAATTTTGATTTCCAGATGTTTCTTTTTTTGTAATTTTACGTCCTCCAACGTTAAGTCATATCGGACTGTGAATGAAATGGGTGAAATGATGCTCAAATGTGTCCAGGGTACATGGAGCTTAGAGTTACCTGACATTTGTCTATCAGGATAAGGGAAACCTGTGGGAAAAAAAACCTTATCCAGGTAACTCACCCTGACCGAGATTCGAACTCGGGACCTCTTGAATGTGAGGCAGACATGCTACCATCTACGCTACCGAGGCAGGCTTTCCAGATGTTTCATCCATCTGCAGTAAATATATGGTCTTATTAACCTTCTTCTTTTAAAGCACAGCCTCCTAACTTGTATGTTCATATATGATTGAAATATACAGTTAAAATAAAATAATTCTGATAGCCAGTGTGATGACACCCTAGTTGCTTTGAAATCAGTATTGTACTACTTTATGCTTGAACAAGTAGCAGTACTTTCAGTTCTCGGGCAAAATTAAATTATTTTATCTTCACAGTGCTACAATTTCAGTCAAGGAAAATGCTTTTTGCATCAAATTGCATGTTTAAAGATTTTTGAGTTTGTGCTAAGCTGGCCAGGGGAACTAGAGAGATGTGCAGCAGATTAAATTATGTATTTCTGCCTGTACTTAATGTATTAGACAGAAATATAATGTATTCTAGAATAAATGGCTGTGCAAAAAATTACTGAAGATCATTTTCCTTTAAATATGGCTAATTTCCAGATAGATTCCAGACATTGGTCTGGAATATGATGGTAGAGTTCTAGTTGGTTGTTGGGAAAAATTAATCCATTACTTTAAATATTATTTGAGGATGGGAAATAATATTTCCTTTTGAGAAAAGGAAATAAAGGGGTAGGGAGTACTTAGAAATGCATCATACCTGGAACCAATTGCAGCCATGTTTCCATTATGACAGTTTATACATTTTTTTATAAGATGTTTTGATAGTTATGTTTAGTGCTTATTTGAGAAAGAAAGTAAATGAGTATTTATTTTCTGGTTTTTAAGCTTGGGCAGAGGCTGGCCTTTTTCCAGCAGCAGATCTTCTGAAACTGAGAAAAATTGACAGTGATTTGGAAGGACATCCTACACCAAGGTTGAATTTCATCGATGTTGGAACAGGATCATTGGGCCAAGGGCTCTCAGTTGCTTGTGGAATGGCTTATGTTGGAAAATATTTTGATAAAGCATCATACAGGTGAGCATATTTAGCTAGTTTCAGTGCACAAAAATACATTATGGTCTGAATTTGATTTCACATAAAATTTTATTTTAACCTAGGGTATACTGCTTAGTTGGTGATGGAGAAAGTGCTGAAGGCTCCATTTGGGAAGCGTTGCAGTTTGCCAGCCATTATAGTCTGGATAATCTCTGCATTATTTTTGACATTAATCGCCTGGGGCAGTCTGAACCAACACCATTGCAGCACAATATGGAAGTTTATCGAAAACGTGTGGATGCATTTGGTTGTAATGCTATTGTTGTGGATGGGCATGATGTGGAGCAGCTGACAAAGGTGAGCTTTTATATTGAACTACAAAATTTAATTCTCTGTGATTTGTTTTTCTTTCAAATACTTAGTTGCTGAAGACCATATCTTAAAATTCTACTTAATGGCTTAGTACTGATACCATTGACCAGGTGTTTAAATTTCAAGACTTGCATGAAGAACTCTGAATACTTAAGTGTAAGCTCACCTCAAAACTTTTCAAAGCAATTTGTTTTTAAGGTGAATATGCAGGGAGGAATTACCAATTTTAACTATGGTTTAAAGATGGAATGACCTACCAAATGAGCTGACTGTTCCTCATTTTCCTTCTAAATAATCGCCTTTCATTAGGTACTTGCACTATTGTCTAGAAATTTCATGTACTTTGGGAGGTGACCACATGTGTAATGCAATGAATTCATTATTCATATATCTTTGAATGTGTGCAATGCCAAATACCTTGGCAATTTTAGGTATTGCTTCAGGTGAACAAAAAGGAATTAATATTCAGAAAACCAGTTCTGGTGAATAAAAGATGAGGGGAGAATTGTGTTGGAGCACAACCACCCCCTAATTTGCCAGAAATTGCTGAATGGTTATGTCAGTATGGATGTATGCATTGAGCTGCAAATGTAAGGTCTGTTCCTGGCGGCCACATTCAATACTGTGTCTGATAGGTATTCTTTATGAATGACCTTTCCAGCATAAAAAATATAACCAACTTGATGCACGATTTCACACACACCTAACTTTTTGAAATTTTTACGATCTTGCACCGCACCACTCCATTTTTCTCACAATTTACCCTTCACGTCAAGTTGAAGTCTTACGGCACTAACTGCAGACGTATTTACACATCCATCTTTTTGGTAACATTTGCATACACACTTCATATAATGCTCCTGTACCTTTGCCAACACTGTAATGTCAATGATCTTCAGTCACATAGGTAGCAAATTTTCTACTCGTATTTCATAAGCCTAATTGGCCATTGCACGTCTTTCATGATATGCTGAATATTGTGGAAGACTTGTACCACTGGTACATTCAATTTTTTTTTTTTTTTTTTTTTATATAAATGATGGTATTCATATATCACCCCCAAGGACTACTTTCTTTAGTGACATTCTGGGGTACTCAGCCGTTGGTCCAGGTTGTGGTTGGAGGTTTAGGGTTAAGTTTTACCTAAAAAGCACAAGTTCCTAATCTTGCTGAGGATGGCTGGAACATTGCTGGGAATCAGGTCGATTGCATTCAGAACTGCCAAAAGTTTTGATTTGACATGGAGGTAGATGGTGCTAATGGAATCTCTCCATGCATGGAATCTGCTCCAGCAATGGACACTGCTATTGATTTTGTCATTTCTAAGAGTGTGGTTGATCTAACTTGGAAAGAAGTACTGCATCAGAAAAGTGATTCCTTATTAAATCATGCGCTCTGCTAAACGAGAATTACTTCTTGGTTCTTTAAACGTCTTCATGGTTCAAACCATACTGGATAAGATCACTGGCTCAGTTTTGTACTATATCTATATACCTGGTAATATAGTGAATCTTTACTTACCCAAATGAAGACGCAGTTTCTTTGATTACTAAACATACACAAATACGGTAGTCATGAAGTTATTGTGGAGGCACATGCTACATAGAATGTTTGCAGAGTTGACTATCCTATATGGTCTCTCTGAAGGCTTCCAAGAGACACCCTTCCTAAGTGTCTTGATGCGAGTTGAAGCCACCAAAACTATGTTTCACCTTATCCAGAAAACCCATAAACATTACACAATATTTGGACACTTCCTCGCATCACCCACCTTGCAATAAAACGAGTAATAACGCTGTTCCTTCGAGCCAACTGCATAGGTGTCCCAGAGCTCATTGAAAAAGAAAAGCACTTAAACAGTAGTCTAAGGGCAAGTGGCTACTTATACAGTCTGCATCATGTTCTACAGATCCAGAGTTTGAATTTTGGTTAAGGAGAGGTATCCAGATAAGGTTTTTTCCAGGATTTTTCCTTATCCTGAAGGAGGAATGTAAGGCAACTATGTTCTTTGGAACCCAGGTTTACTTGAGCATCATTTCACCATTTCATTCGTCTTATATGACAACTGAGAATGTTAACATATTAAGAAAAGTCCTACGGGTATTGCGGGAAATACAAGGAAATACTAATTGAATAAATCTTGGAAAGAAGTACTGAGAATCCCAGGAAGGACACAAAATGGACCACCATACCCTATATCAGAGGTGCAACCGACCACTTTTCAAAGGTTCTCAGAATCCACACCAGAACAAGCTAGTTCCACAAAAAGAGCTATATTGGATGGCATCACAGAGCTTCCCCAATCCCCTTATGTCCGATTTCACCAACAGATGTTAAAATCGACATTAACAAATATATCGTAACAGTTGTAACAGTGCTAGCAAAGCTGTTAAATTTCTTGCATTTCACCAACCTGTTTTCTGAAAATGTTAAACATGTGTTAACACCAAAAAACTTGTCAATATTACAGCTATAGAATGCTATGGATGAGTCGTATTATTTTCTGAATGTACTGCGATGCACTTTTGTTTTCATTTTCGTTTGCATACAGCTAAACAAAGGCAGATAAACAAATCGTAAACAAAAGCCATGAAACAAATTTCTCATCAATGGAGAAAGAATTAATTGAATTGGTGACGAAGTATAAGGATATCATGGAAAATCGGTTGGATGCGGTGAAAGATGTCACATGGGAGAAAAATTGTATACAAATTTAATTCAAATGTATGTGTCATTACTAGAAATACGAAACATCTTCAGTATTACATAAATTTAAAACGAGGTGCAAAGTACAAGTGACGTGTGACTTGTACATTTCAAGACAGGTGGTAGACACTGTATTATCCTCATAATTTAGTGAATTATAAAATCACTTATTAATACTTGAAGCAAAGGCAAGATCGGCATATTCCTTTCGATCCATGTTCTAACCTCTTGTACTTCCGCATTAACCTTCATAGCAACTTGTTTGGACAGTCCATACCACTGCAGAAAATGTTCTTCTGATAGCTCCTCAAAACAATTTCTCCTGATAGGCCGTACTCTATTACGAATGCCATTTACACGGTCTTAAATATAGCAAATCGACAACAGCTGCTTTCACACCTGCCATCTTGACCATTTACAATTGTTAAGGACTTAGCATCAGAAATTTGACTTCTTAGTTTAACAAGAGATTTAATACGAGTGTTAAGCTAACACTTGTTGGTGAAATGCAATTTTTGTAATAACTGGTGTTCAACCCGTGTTAAGTCTTAGCATGTTGGTGAATTCGAGCATTAGAGTTGCACACTGTCACACCCACTGCTCCTATTGAATTGGATGGGGCTTGCTTCTAAGCTAAGCTACTTTAAATGCAGGGACTTAATGAAAGCACGACCGCTCTACCTTCTGCTTGTTTGTCACTGATGAAAAACTATGTGAAAGAGATGTCCCCACTACTGTAGGTTTGAGGCGAAAGTTGATTATCATAAAATGTTTAACTACTGTGCATTTCCTCATTCTCCTATACAATGAGGCCACCTGCAGCTAGGCTAATGTGGGAGCAGGGGAACCCTTCTGGAATATCCTCAAGTCCAAGTATATCCCCCAAAATTTTTTCGGACCACTTGGAGGCACAGGAACATTAATTAAAATGGTACAAATGGCAGAGTTCATGTGAAATTGGCTGTGTACAATTGCTTTTTTCAAAGAAGGAATAAAATAAGCTGCTTAGTGCTCTGTGATCTAGGGGTAACATGTTAGCCTCTGGTTCCCAAGGTTGCATGTTCAAATCTGGTTCTATTTTTCAATAAATTGAACAAATTCAGTTTATACTTGATCAACTCTTGTAACAAGTATTTTTATAATTGGTTCTTTTTTGTATATAAATGGATTTGGAAGCATGTTTTGCTCTATTTTAATAGGCATTCTATGAAGCAGCCAACACAAAATCAAAACCAACAGCTATTCTTGCTAAGACTTTCAAGGGAAAGAATTTCCCAGGTATAGAAGATCAGGAAAACTGGCATGGAAAACCATTAGGTGAGAAGGGAGAAGAAGTTATAAAGGTAAGTATTTTAATTTACCAGCCCATAAATGTAAGGGATTGCTGGAAATCTTCAAATTTTACCTTTGCAGTTTAATCACTAATGCTCTAATTGTTTCAGCTATACTGCTGCTTTGTGCAACATTTTAAGCATTCAAGAAATTTTCTAATGGGCTAGATATTTGGAGTAGCATGTTAAAATTCCTTAAATATATAAACAACTTTCTTTGTCTGCAGCACCTCACCTCCTTCATTAAAAACTTGGGACCACTACAGGTAGCTCCACAGAAACCTCTAAATGATGATGCTCCTCCAGTGAATATATCAAATGTCAAACTTTCTGAACCACCAAATTACAAGCTTGGAGACCAAGTGGCTACAAGGTTAGCATATGGCACTGCACTAGCAAAGATTGCCGCCAGCAACAACAGAGTTATTGCTCTTGATGGCGACACAAAAAACTCTACTTATTCTGAGAAGCTGAAAAAGGTTGGTAATCTTGCATACTGCAACTTTATACTTGTTACTTGCCAAAGTTTAAAAAAATTAAAGTTCAAATTAAGTTTAATTTCTTCACACTAGCTGTATATAGGCTAAAGTTTCGGATAGAACTGGATGGAAACCAGGAGATCCGTGGTTCAAATCCTGGCCATGGCATTGAATTTTTCAGGTTGACTCTAACCAAAATTTTAGCCTTATATATGGCTAGTGTGAAGAATGATGAAACCTGGGTTTCAAGTACTTAAAATATTAAGGCAACACAAGCGATGTATATCTAATAAGAGAGGCCCTAGTGGTTTACCAGGAAAATGAGTCAATTGGAGAATTTAATGTCAGGATGGCACATTCCACATGGTAGCTCAATGGGTAAAAGCGACTGGATGGAACCCAGGAGATCCATGGTTCAACTCCCGGCCATGGCATTAAATTTTTCAGATGGACCATCTATATAAGAATTTGATTCTTGGTAGACTCTTGTTACTGATCTGATATCTTCTGGTTTTCAAAATGTTCGTTCACTTGTGGAGACAATGTTACAACTCTGAACCCTTAATGCACAACCTAAGTTATGACACTGATGTTGGCCCTGAGGATATTTTTTGTTTCATAACTGAAAACAAGGCTTCGAATACAAATCTAGAACAAGACATTGAATCATAGATGCTGCATATAGTGTAAACAAGGGAATCTTAATTTAGGAAATCAACTGTAGAAATCTAGCAAAGTTCCTGTTTCTGTAATTTGTCAGTTAATTCAGGGTGATAAGCTCAGGTTGAACATCTTTGGGTATATCAAGTCATCCCCAAATGTAGTAGCAAATCAAAATCCGCTTTTAAGCCCATCAGATCATGAAATCTTTCAAATGCAAGAAAAGAAAGTACAGACTTTGAACATACCATCCTGCCGCTAGAGAATCAGTATCACATACCAACCTGGGAAAAGATAAGTTGATGCTAGCATAATCACAGCATATTTTTGAAAGGCTCAATGCTACAGAACAAATAGTTCCATCTGGTATTCTGCTGTAGAGCTTGATTTCTAGCATTACTATAGTATCTGGTATTACTGTAAACAAATATTATGGGATTATGTAGAAAAAAGATAAGATGCAGAATGGATAGTCTTCTGTCTGGAGAAAATGAAAAGTTGCTCCCCATTTGCTTCTGTAACCTGTGTTAGTGAATCAGTACCATGTGATCATAGATTTCTTTTGAAAAGTTTTAAATCACCAAGTCATTTTGGTCTTTTTTTCTTAATTTTCAGGTATATCCTTCTAATTACATTGAATGTTACATAGCGGAGCAAAATTTGGTTGGTGTAGCAATTGGAGCTGCATGTAGAGATAGAACCATTGCATTTGTGTCTACATTTGCAACATTCTTTACAAGAGCTTTTGATCAGGTATGTATTTTTATTAAATTTAAAGGGAGTTGATTAATGACACTAAACAACACTTACTTTAAAATTTTTCCGGAACATGTTTCAGAGACTTTGCCTCTATCCTCAGCCAGCCATCGACTGGTTCTCATTGGTGTAGTTGATATTTTGTCACAGGTCTCCTCTGGTGGCGGTTCAAGGAACTTGCTGAACAAATCTTTCTGGGGGATGTCGAAATTGAATACTTTGTTCCTATTTTTTGAAATTAAGATTTGTTCCCACGTGGATAGTTCTTGTTATCCTGATGTATGTTTTAGTAGTTTTGGTTCTGGATTTATGTTGTGTTTTTTTTTCCCAAAAATGTGTGGCAACTGCTGATTTTTCTACATGTTATAACATTCTTCAGAAGTTCCAGGCTGTTGTCAACTGCATTCAGCAATTCCTGAGCTGTGTGCTTGTGACATTGTTTTTTTTGTCAAAATTCAACAATTTTGGAACAAATTTCGCTGCTACATATATAATGCCCAAAACATCAAAAAAAATTGTTCGGCATGAACCAAGGTATAAGCTGATATCAGCAATCCCTCTGATGGTGATTCAGCAATTTTCCAGAACAATTTGTTCCACATTGTCAACAGTAATTTGACGTGATAGGGCATTGAGTGGTTGTTGATACCACTTGTAAACTCTTGTCTTATGCATAGTAGATTACGCAAAAGCTACAGTCAAAATTTTTATTGCAGTGCTGCACTTAATTGCATTTTTAAAGCAAAATTTAATATAAATTCTTTGATCCATCTTTTTGGTAAGCATAAATTTACCAAAATTCAGAGCTCTTGCTAACATAATTTTTTTTTGTCAACAATAAACTAAATATTCACAGAAACTTAAAATGGAATCATGGATTGTGTGTACCAACAAAATAAGTTCTGAAAATCAGACAAAGCCCGCTAAATTTAGCAACCATTGCTTTTTGATCACACCTCGTACAAAACTGCATGGTTAGGCATTTCCAATTACTTCAAATGCATAACCTAAGTTGGTCCTTGTTTTCTCAATAGCTGGTTTTTTTGTAACTTATTAACTTTTAAGGTAAATTCTTTTTCTTTGCACTGTTTGTTGAAGTAAACATCAACTACAATATCTGCACCTTCAAGAGTAGGGGGGGGGGGGACTGAAGTGTAAAGTGAAAATGAAACACAAAATGGGATTTAAATTAATTTTAAAAACTGATTGTTTCAATAAAGATAAACTAGTATGTTTTCTAAGTGTTTATCTTTAAAATAAAGAAACATAACATTTTAATTTGAGCGACTTAGGTGTTTTAGAGCTCAAATATGGAAGGAAAATCTGAAAAAAATGAGATGCATCTACCCTTTAAGAAACCAACATTTAATGTTGCAAAAGCTTGCATGTTGAGACATCACCTCAATTTTAAATGTTGGTTTCTTTTGTCACAATGCAAACATTTTAAGCTTTACCACTATAAGCATATCTCAACATTTACTCCAAAAATTTAATAGCATCTAAGTGGAAACATAAACTGTTAAGATATTACCATTTGTTCATTTTTTCCACTCTGGCATATTCAGCAAATAAATTACACCACTTTGGTGATACAAGCACAACTAGGCAATCACCATGGTAAGGGATTTCACATATCCCTTCTGACATGAAGAGCCCAGGTTTGGATCTCTTTTACCTGGATGAGACATGTAGAGGAGACTCCAGGATTTAGTGTATGCAAAGAAATATATATAGTTAGTTTGATGTCTTCGGATACTTTAGTATTTAAAAGGACATTAAACAAAGAGATGAGGGAATTCAATTGTGAAAGCTTGAAAGAACTCTTGAGTTTATGATGGAGCAAGAAGTAACCAAATACTATTCCTCTCATGAGAATGCACTTTAAGAAATGTTTACATCAACTCTTAGTGTTTAATTCAATGTTTATTCATCCGATTTAACATAAGATGTTGTGGATTCGTCCAGTATTTTAAACATTTAATTATAATATTATAAGAATTAAACAATAATTACTTAAAAAATTATACTTCACATGTAGGTTTAACTTGCACATTGTTAAAAAATACAGTGAATACTTTATTAATGCAAAAACTTGTCAGTTGAGTAATAACATTTTTCAATTAAAAGTTGCCTGAGATGTATTTTGAAGCACGGAATGGAATTTATATTTTTTGTCAATAGGTAATTTGTTATAAAATTTAATGCCTCTATAGTAGAAACTATTTTCAAACAATTTATGTGGGGTTATATGTAGTTGCTTTATCGCTTGTGTTATGACGGTGAATTTCAGAGTTAATGGTAAAATCTTTGATGCATGTTTGCATTAATACAGTTGTTTCATATAAATATATACAGGGTAATGGCAAAATGTTTCATTCTTTAAAGAATGATTTGCAGCTAACAGAAGGTAAACTGAGAATAATGCTAATGACCGTTTTTTTGTAATTTGAATATTTTAATAGCTTCACTACTATTTCCACACAATGATATTCCATATGAAATTAAGGAGTGAAATTTAGAGAAATACATGACCTTAAGTGTATTTTTACTCAGTGTTTCAAAATGTTTATTTGGAAGCAGATTTGACCCAATTTTTTTTAATTCATTAATATGGTATTTCCAACTGAAATTTTCATCAATAAATATTCCTAAAACCTTATACTTTTTGGAATATATTACATTTGTTACTTCTAGCTGTATGGTGGGAAAGTTTAACGTTTTATTTGTGATTTTCAATTACATTTGAGTAGAAATATATGTTTCAAATGGGAAGGGTTCTGGAGTCCAGCTAATCAGATGCCGTATCACACTCAGTGTTGCCAGCTTATTAGCCCACTCCTTTTTATATTTCCCTCTCACACACACAACATGCAGGTCTGCTTGGCACAGACGTAAGGGTAAGCAAATTATATTTTACAAACTGTTACAATGATGCAGTTGCCAAAATCAAAATTGGAAAAGCAATTTTGCAAATTATGTATATTTTTAAATATAACTATAATTATAGTTTATGAATTACCTGTTTTTTTTTTCTATTCCAATGGAACTGCCAGTGGCTCATCCATATCGGTGTCAGTCACTTCTGTCAAGAGAGAATTCGTCATTGTCACTGACTTTTGAGTCTTGCAAATTTATGATTATCAGTTCCAAAATCTTGTCACATGCTATTTCTTTCTTAAAATCATCTTCTTGAAGGTTTTCTGCACACCATACTCAGTTTTCCCAGTCCTGTTGTTACCTTGTCAATTTCTTTGTGAACAAGTCGTTCAACATCAGTTTAAAAGTATTATTTCTGTTTGCAACCCCCCTTTTTATTTGAACCCACACCAACTCAATTGGATTATATTGGCAGTGGTAAGGTGGGAGGCGTATTACCTCGTGTCCCATTTCAATTGCAAGTTGATCCAGCTGATACACCTTTTCCATGTTTTTAAACGGAAGTACTCTTTGCAGTAACTCATTTTTAGTTTGTTTCCGAAAATTCAACCCATTTTTTTGTAACCATTCAACAATTTCGGTTTTTCTGCTGAACGAATTTGGTATTTTATTTCCAATAACCGAATGATACAGTGCATTATCCATTATAGTAATGGTTCCCTCTTCTAAATAATTTAAGAATCTGTTAAACATTCTTTAAATGTATCAGCTTTCATCTCTTCGTGATAGTCTGAGGTACTTTTGGAGAGAAAAATCCATTTGCTTTCTGGCAGGAACCCTATCTTAGCAGATCCAGCATGACAATTGAGCCGACTGCCTCTTCCAGCAGGTACCTTTAGGCCACCCTTTTTTGAGGAGTCTTGCCAGATTGACTTTTGAGTGTGGTTTTTATTTACCCATGTCTCGTCTAAGTAAAAGATAGGTCTCGCATCACCAGAATGTCTTAATTTCATGCATTTTGCATAAGAATTTTAAACTTGCCACAACAATGTCACTCCTCTCCATTAAAAATTGACGCCCATCATTTGTCTTTCTGTACCTGAACCCTAATCCTCTCAAAATTCTGAATGTCGATTTATATCCAGTGTATGAAAGTTTTGTTCTAAGAGCGCAAGTTATTTTCTGTATAGTTGGAAGTTCACCTTGGTTATAAAACTCGAACATAGTTCTACGTACAACGTCTTTGTCAAAGTCACTTAAATTTGTAACCCTCTTTGGAGGACCAACATGTTTCCTGGACGACACACACCTGAGCACCACTGGGATCAAATTTTCTTGCCTCTTCACAAATGCAGGACACACCTGTTTTACCTGCACCACACGCTTCAGCAATAAGCCATTGAGCATTTTTTAAATAGAGCTGATTTCTATATTCCTCATTGCCTGATTTTTTTTTTTTTTTTTTTTTTTTTTTTTTTTTTTTTTTTTTTTTTTTTTTTTTAAGAACGTGTGCACCTTAAAAATACTTCGAGCCTGACTTTGCAATACCTGCCTTTTTGACTCACCACCAAATTCACTGCAAGAAGCCATTGTACTATTTAACTCTTACTCTTCTGTTGTGTAAAGAACTGAATTATATTGATCTGAACTCTCCAGAGTAAATAAACACTTCTTATTCAGCATTCATTTTTAAACATAGCATACAGTATTCCACAGGCTAACAGGAAATGAAGTGTTTGCTCTTTCTCGAATTTAACACCTTGACTTATTCACAGTAATTCTTTTATCACGTCATGTTAGTAGTTTAAACTTCAGTTCTGTGTAATTAAAAGTATATATGCATATATACACACCAACCACTTTGAACTCTCTAGAGTAAATAGAGATTATGGACCTTTCATACACAAAGATATGTGACCAGACACGTTCTGCCAGGGCAGAAGGAAATTTGTTTCCTCTCACTCGAATTGACTTATTCAAAGTAATTCTTTTGTCACGTCATGTCAAACATTTACATTTCAGTTCTGAGTAATTACAAATATACGTACCTGCATACATGCCAACCAATAATGCTATTCATTAGTGCTTACGTTATGTATTGTTATAATACAGGTAATATTGCTTTATTTATTTGTATTAGAAAAACTATTTGAGCTAAAAGTATGGGGTTTTCATGGTTATGTTAGATACATTACTCTTTACCTTCCACATGGATCAGTTTTGGCAAAATCTGAATTTTTGTCTTAGCGCGAATAGTATTTCATACAGGTTGATTATGTTGGCGCTCCTCACACACCACTTAGTGGGAATGCAATACAACACTGCAGGACTCTATTTAGTTGCTCACCTAATAGCACTCAAGAACAAATTAATAATAAAAATTAATAATTAATAATAAACACCTTCCCATTTGAAACACATAATAGAAACAGTAATTTATTGATAATTCATCAAGATAATTTGGAATAAACACTATTCACTAACTAAAAAAGTATGAGCATTTTGCGAGGACTAAGGACTTGTCCCCATTGTCAGCTTATGTCCCAACAATTCTTGTTGCTATTGAGTCTTGAGTAAGAAAGTGTCATCACCATTCTTGATTTTTGTGCTTTAGTTTGTGTTTTCCCATGTATTTAGTTCGGCTGGAAAGCTGGAAGCTTTTAATAATTTGTTCTAATTTCATAATTAGTAATTTCATAATTACTAACCCATGGCATAACCGTCCTAGTGGGCCAAAGCCTGGCAACCCGACTGCTGGCCTCATGCCCAGATATGCAAGGCAGATGTGGACGATCGTCCGATATGGGGAGGAGATATGGTCAGCATCTTGGCACCCCCAGGCATAAAATTGGCTTTCTAGACCAGGGTTCATTACCTGTCGTAGCTCTTCACTTTCCTCATGATGAGTGGGTGCCGGTCCTATACCCAGGACTGCACACCCCAAGGGTGGGATTGATTCCTTGTTCCATTCCGTGTAGGGTAACCAAAGCACGCCTTAGTACACTATGCCATGGTGCAGGACAGTTTTATAATTAGATCAAAAAGCAAAGCTATTTCCGGTTTTTGCGATTTGTTTGAATTTTATAGCTCTCGTGTTCAGGTACTTTTTTAGTTAGTGAAGTGTAATGTTTCTACTGCGTCTTTCAAATCAGATGTTTGTCCTGGAATGCTAACAGGCCAGCACTCCAATTGGAGTCCTGCCATGTTGTCATATAATAGGAATAAGCATTCCTGAGTCCTGCCTTGTCATATAGCATTTCCATAAGTGGGGTGTGACGAGTACCAAATGATTCCATCTCTAATAAATATTATTTACGCTAAGACAAAAATTCAAATTTTGCAAAGTGATCCACAAGGAAGGCAGGGAGTAATGTTTCTAACATAACTGGAAAAACCCATATTTTTAGCTCAGTTTTCCTAATTCAAATAAATACTAATATATTACAATGCATCTTTGCACAAGCACTTATGAACATTATTATTGGTTGGCATGTATGCATGTAATTGTAATTACTCAGAATTGAAATTTAAATGTTTTTACATGATGTGCCAAAAGAATTACTGTGAACAAGCCAAAATTGTTTAATAAATTTCAGATAGAGCGAACAGTACACTCCCTGTTAGCCTGTGGAATGCTGTATTTGCTGAACATATGCTGTTGCATGATTTGCTCATGTTCATGAATGGTCCATAATCTCTATTTACTCTTTGAGTTCAAATCAGTATTATTCAGTTCTTTTGTTTAAAAGCCATGAAAGAGTATCACCTGGATCAAGTTGCAATGGAAATGGGACACGAGATAATCTGCCTGTTCCCATAACAATACAATCCAATTGCATTATTATGGACTGAAATAAAATTGGGGAGGGGAGTGGGCTCAAATAGAAATAACACATTTAAACTGACCGATTTATTCATTAAGAAATTGATTGGGTAATGCAACATTGGAAAAACCACATAACGTGCAAAAGAAAATACTTTCGGAAAGAAATTGCACGTGACAAGATTTTGGAGCCGGTGATCATAAATTTGCGAGATGGAGACAAGACGAATTCTCTTGATGTAAATGATACTCAGCTATAAGGATGAACTGGCAGTTCCATTGCATTAGAAAAATAAATTGATGAACTATTATAGCTTTTAATACGTGCAAATATGCTTTTACAATTTTAACATTATTATAAAAGTTTAGAAATTCAGTTTGGGTTCCATTATGAACCAAGGACTTACACACTCTAGAGCAGCGTGCAAGAGAGGGAAATGTGAAGCGGTGGTAACGAGGTGGCAATGCTGAGCATTTAAAAACATCTGATTTTCTGCGGTCCAGAACTCTTCCCATTTGAAAAAAACAACTCGCATTTCTTACATAAATCTAGAGTTTGGTTAGACTTTCAACTTATTAACTAAGTTTAGGCTTCTTGGACACATTTATGGTGCTAGTAGTGCTGGGATCTAACATAGCTCAACATAAATTTTGCAGAGAAGGACATTTTCACCTGTCATTGGTATTGTCCCCTCTTACCTCCAGAACATAAAGCTGGCATTTTCTGGTCAAGAGACTTCTACAGCATGTACTGGTCAGTTTCAGAATTGCTGAAGTTCAGAGGCATTAGGGACATTAGCTCAAAGACTGGTTATGTCTTAATGATCATTTTGTCTGATTCTTTGGTAGCAATGGATTACTTAAGAGCATGAAAAATTTGAGAAATGTCTAGCACTGGAAACTTGATTGAAGGGTGAGCAAGTATCATATGGTCAGTGCAGATAAAGGCATTAAGAAGAACTGAGCTGAGGCACTAGAACTGCAACACATAATGGATCAGTAACACAAATTAATTTTTTGAAAAGTTCAGTAGGTGAAAGGCCCTTAACAGTTTTATTATATCTTTCATTATATCCTGTTCATAAAACTCCCCATTTTCTTGGAGTATAGCCATCTTTATATTGCCAGTTTCACTTCTACATCTGTCAAAGCGACAGTCGCTTAGGAAATTTTTCATGTTACCAAACAGTTGAAAGATGTGCAACGTTTGGACTGTAAGGCACTCCCAACCAAATTTTGTAATGTTCTTGTGAGTAGAAGTGACATGAAGCGAGCACTGTCTAAACCAGTTTGACATTTTCAGTGTTAATGTCAGTGGTTTTTCACATGGTCATGATACAGCTGCACCAAAATGTTGCTCTAACTTGCACCATTCCTGTGGCCTCTTTGGAGATGTTACTTTCAATTTAGACTAGTCTTCCCATATATGGCACATATTTCCTGGTTGATTCCTCTTGGGTTACGTCCTTTTTGCCCATAAAGTGCACAATACTCTTTTGCTCTTCAGAAGTTGACAATAATGTGCACACCATTTTTGCTGCATAGTTAGAGGAGCTACATCTAATTTAAAAATTATCTCTAGTACAAACTTCAATGTTTCTGTGAAATTTAAACGTTCAGGCTGCAATAGCAAGGCAAAAAAATTACTGTTACTGATCCACCCTTGTATTGTTTGCTTTGAGATTGAAGGATCAATATTTGAAGTTTTTTTTAGCTTTTGGACCAAAAAAGGTTTTTACCCATATTTGCCAAGAAATATAGAATATAGCTTTATTATTGTGTAAATATTTTAATTCTACTGAAATTTGTGGATGAATGTTGTATAAAACATTTTTTTCAGATAAGAATGGGTGCCATATCTCAGACAAATGTCAATTTTGTTGGTTCACACTGTGGGATCAGTATTGGAGAGGATGGGCCAAGTCAGATGGGACTGGAAGATATTGCATTGTTCAGAACAATACCAGGTTAGTATATTAAATCTTGGAGTAAAAGATATTACTAATGAAAATTATTACA
The DNA here is from genome assembly GCA_030765055.1 of Mantis religiosa. NCBI lineage: Eukaryota > Metazoa > Arthropoda > Insecta > Mantodea > Mantidae > Mantis > Mantis religiosa. The sequence goes on from CM060950.1 coordinate 113,983,086, forward strand.
CTGTGCAGTTTTATGTTGCTCCTTTTTCTAAAGGACTCTTTTACTCTTTCAGGTGAGGCACTTTAAATGTAGATAAAAGCATACAGTCTTCAAGGAAATAGAATTTACTCCCATACCAGAATGGGCAGTTAATGGAACTAGTTGTATACAAAGAATATGGATTTTTGGTTAAGTTTTAATATGTTAAACTTGGTTTTATTAGTTTACAATGTTCAACTTGGAGCTTAATTGAGTTCTGAAAATGTCCAGAATTTATATCAAAATTTATGGAAAGAAATTAAATTGTATATTGCTGAATAGAACTTCTCAACTCTGGGAAATTCAATGTGGTTTCCTCAAAAAGGAGGGGGGGAATAGATTTTACCCATATTAGTATTCTTGGTCATGCCTTAACATGCTCAACAAATTTATCCCACTATTTGAATTGGTCCATTTACTTACCTATATAATCATAGTTCTGCATAAACTTTTTTGAATGAATCTATTTCCTAAATCTATTCTGTGAAGCTGTCCTGAAATTTACTGGAAGGGTGTGCATGTACACTCCCTCCCTCCCTCTCTGGTCTAGGGATAACATGATAGCCTCCGGTTCCCAAGATCATAGGTTCAAATGCGGTGGAAGGTGATAGATTTTTTTTTATTTTTTTTTTTTTTTTAGGTTTTTTAAAAAATCCTTAGCATGACTTGCTTTGGAGGGGAAGTAAAGCTATAGGTCCCATGTCATAGATTTATAAAATATAGAACTTCAAGCCTGATAAAGGAGCCTGTGAGCAAAATAGTGGTCTTTCATTCCCAATATAGAATCAAATGCTGAGAACACATTGGTTAAAGAGCATCCATAAATTGAAACTTGATTTTTACTCCCTACCCTTCCCCATCTCTCACTGCTCCTTCCTTCCCCTGTGACCCATTCTGTATAAGCATTCTTTTGCAGCCAATTTCCCCTATTAGTTGACCTATTATCTCAAGAGTTTACACTTGATCATCTTAGCAGATCTTTTGATCTTGGTTCCTAATCTGTGAATGGAGTCTTTAATTAAAGTCCATTAGCACTTGTGCTACCAGCAAACCCAATTCTTTGTACCTTAAATTGATAGTCCCAGCACTGTTTAAAACCAATTAGCTTGACCTCGGCTATCCTGTTATTGCTTTCTCATTTACCAATATCTTTTGTATCGTCCGGCAAGCATTTCAGTTTTCACTATAGTTTGCCGGTATCGTGAGTTTCTTACAGTGTTCCAGAACCTGATTTGACTTATCTTTTGAGCCTTAAGAGCTGCTGACCTATCCTTTAGCTTAACTTTCTTATATACTAGCCAGGACAGCAAATACAAGATTAAGCAAACATACTTGAGATAAAGATGGGGTTTTAGCAAGTATCTACTTAATCTACTGGTGTCGAAATATTTCCAATGTGTCAATTTGGTCACGTTTCCTTATCGATTTGTGTGGATCTCCATAGGACCTCAGTATCAATCTAAATTGGGAGACCAGCACGTCCAAATAGCATTTATATTGCCACAGTTGGGATAGTTTTACGTGGTGTTTATTTTTATCTGAGTTACCTCACAAAATTTGACATCAACAGCATTGCTGATGGAGCGAGTTTGATTCCCCTAGTGGCTGGAGATTGTATCTGATGTGCTGACAGTGTTGAGGCCGCCCTCTACCAGGAGATAAATATACTATTTGAGAGGTGGTTAATGCGTGCATAACAAAGCTGCGTAATTTTGCCTGGTGCATAGATACGATTAACTGTTTTAATGGATGTGAACACTATAAATGACAGATAAATGCAAACTATCTTGCAATTTGGTGTTTCTCTGTGAAGATATATAATAAAGGAATGCCAAATTAACAGTATTAATTTCAAAACATTTAGTAAAGAAAAATTTTTTTTTTCAATGTAATATTGAATGAAGAATGAATGAAATGGTGATGATACTTAAATTAGTGAAGGGTCCCTAGAGCTCAGAGTTAACTGGCATTCATCTTCGTAGGTTGAGCGAAAACCCTGGAAGAAACCTTATCCAGGTAACTCATCCTTAGCAAGAATCGAACTCGTGACCTCTCTTGAGTGTGAGGTGCACATGCTGCCTCACACCCTGGAGGCAGGCAAGAAAGATACAAGTTAACTGAACATGAGCAGCTGTTATACGTGTCAAAACAATGAAGACAGTAATTGTTAAACATTAACTTCTGTGAACAGCTTTACAGAAATTAAGTACCAAGAAATAGCTGAACACGAAAGTAAATAAATAAGTTAAGCTGAGCCAATGTGGCAAATTAAATATCAGCAGTAATTTAAATGAATGGTTTAACGTGACCGCCATTGACAGCAAGATACCTCCTTACTCTTTTCACCATATGCTCATATGCAGCTTGCAGCATTGCAGGTTTAACTGTGGTCATCTCATACATGATTAGGTGCTGAGCGTGTAGTCTTCCTTCAAAGCAAAATGGCCAATTATTCACTGTCACGACATGGCAGACTAGACGCCAATTTTTTTTAATACTGAGGTATTTCCACAAACTGATTTGTAGGCTCAGAACCCCGTACGTGTGCATTTTGTGTTGATACAGCCTGTCAGCTCGAACCAGTATTCGTCTGAAGTGAAGAATAGATAGTTGCTCATCATCCTCAAAATATTCCAGAAAGTAGTTGTAGAAATTTACATGGGCTGGTAGATCTTGCTTTTGCAGTTATGCAACCGTGTGAATTTATAAGGATAAGAGTTGCAATACCTTCCTGATTGCCATATGGCAAGAACTGATAAGATATGATAAGATACTTTATTCGTCCCATACATTTACATATATGGGCAAAGGCCCAGTAAACTGGAGACTCGTCAAATATTACAGATTTACCAACATATTTACAGGTATTTACAAATATTTTATATACAATTGCTTTTACATATTTCTCTATGTTTAAGTATTTGTACTACACATCTTTTATACAGCTTAGCATAATATATGTGGTCCTAGAGACTGTCTTCCATATATTCCTTTACTGAATAATCTTTGTCAGCGAGGACCTTTTTAAGTGTACTATGAAACATTATTTTTTATTTCTGGATACTTCTGTGGCAGTTTATTATAAATCTTTATACCAGCATAGAATGGGCTTTTTTCAAATAGGGCAAGTCTATGAGCTGGTACTTTAAGGCAATTTTTCTAGTCCCATGATTATGTACATTCTGGTTTAGGTAGTATTTGTTGAAATTTTCATATGTGCTTAACTAGTTCATAGATATATTGAGAGGGCAGGGTGGGTATGTTCAGTTTTTTAAATAAACTTCTGCAGGAAAATTTGGGACTGACACAAGTCATAATACAGATAATTTTCTTTTGTATTTTAAATATCTTATTCCAACCTGTTGCTGCTCCCCATAGGATAATGCCATTATGGTGTGAAAGTAGCTGTGGTATACATCTTTCTGCTTTTTAAGTTTGTAATTTTTGTCAGGCAATACATATTAAAGCACACACTATTTAATTTCTTACTAATATATTGAAAATGTTCTTCCCATTTTAGCTGCTCATTTATGTATGTTCCTAAAAATTTTTCTGTACTTACTGTAGTGATGTTTGCACTATTTATGGCGTTGTTTGCTCTCGACTGTTTTAAATTGAATTAAAGCAGTTTTGGTCATATTTAATTTTAGCCCATTATCATCAAACCAATTTTCATTTGTACTTTTAGTTAATTCCTGACGGTTAATGCCTGTTAGCAAAATAGCATCATCTGCATACATAATTGTTTAACCTATAATACTATTTGGGAGATCATTTGTATAGAGTATGTATTGGAGGGGTCCTAAGGTGCTTCCCTGGGGAACTCCTGATTTTATTGCTCTCCAGTTTGATTCCACTGTGTTATTATTTAGGATTACCCTCTGTTTACGACCTGTTAGATAAGACTTAAACCAGGCTAGTGCTGCATTTCTTATTCCATAGAAGTTTAACTTGCTTAGCAGTACCTCGTGGTTAGCACAGTCAAATGCTTTTGCGTTATATTAATACTGATGTTTGTTTACTTTCATCAAGCATTTTCGAAATTTCATTTATGAGATGTATTAAGGCAGATGTAGTTGAGTGGTTTTTTTTCTAAATCCATGTTGAGAGTCTGTTAATTTGTTGAAATGTTTTAGATAGAATACTAGTTGTGATTTCACAATCTTCAAAAATTGTTGAGAATGTGGGTAGAACTGATATAGGTCAAATTTTTAAATTCATAGTTTCCTCCTTTATGAATGGGTTTTACATGTGCATATTTCATTTTATCAGGAAAGATACCTGTAGCTAACGACTGATTTATTATTTGTGCAAGGGGTTCACATATTAGATATTTAATTTCTTTTATAAGAAAAGGAGGCAACTCATCCCATCCTTTGGATGTCTTTGGCTTTAAGTTACTTATTTCTTTAATTACTTTATCTGCAGTTACGAAGGAGAAGGAAAAAATAGGGTTTAATGCAACTCCATTTTTATATAATTTTTTCTTAGCTTCCTCTATTGAACTTCACGGATTTGTTCTCCAATCTCAACAAAATAATTGTTTAACTGCTCAGTGTACATCTTCGCGCTCATGATTTGTGGTGTCCCAACAGGAATATCAGATTTTATTACATTGTTCAAACCTAGTTCACCTTTGACAATTTTCCATGTGGCTTTACTTTTGTTATTTGAGTTGGCAATATACTCCTCGATGGCCATTTGTTTCGCTTTCCTTATAGTTTTATAAATTTTATTGTACTTTTTGTAATTTTTAAATTGAGAATTTGCTGTTACTTTATATTCTGAGTGTAATATTCTCTTTTGTACGCTTGATACCCTTAAACCCTTTGTGCACCAGTTTAATGAATATTTTGTTATTATTTGCGTACAGGCAAAGCACTCATGACAAATTAACAATTTTTTTAGAAAGTTGTTGTAATTTATATTGACAGGGACCAAGGGGCTGAAGGACCATTTTATTTCTTTTAACTTTTCTTTAAACATTCCAATATTTTCCGCATTGTATATCCGTTTTGTTATACATTTTTTTGGTTTCTTATTTGATTTTTCATTAATTGGCACGCTTGTAATGATTGCTTTGTGGTCGGAGAGGCCTGACTCCAAAATGTGACATTCTCCAGGACCATATATTTTGTTTGATTATATGATCTATACTAGTGGATGAAAACATTGTGATCCGTGTTGGATCGTTGTGTTGACTATAAATTGAAATAACTATTAAGTTTAGGCTTACAATTTCAGACACTGATAGTTCAAATATATTGTCTTCATTTAGGAACTTAGGTCGACTTGGATTTTAGTTTGCTCGGTTAATTCATCTGTAACCAATATACATGATCCTCCCCTTTTAGCATTTTCCCGAATATAACAATCAGCTACAGTAAAACCATGCAATCGGTTTAATATTTGTTTCTCTTCATTTTGCAACCAATGCTCATTTAAGCATAATACTGGTGTTACTGTTTTTTAATGATTCAATAAAAATTTTTAGCTGTTCAATTTTCCCCTTTATACCTTGGTTATTTAAGTGGAGAAGAGAGTTTACATGATATTGGTCACTGTTTGATTTCCCGAATTTGCTTGTATTTGGCCATGGTTTACAGTTTTTTTACAGGTCCCCCCCCCCCCCCCCCCTGGGGCACACAGTGGTGTTCCGAAACAAATTGTTTGTTGATACTGAGCGGTTTTAGCTTCAAAAAAACTTCCTTAGCTCACTTTCCACAAAGAAATAATGCCAATACAGCGATAGTTCTCATCACTTTCCAGTTCATCTTTCTCTCGTGCCTGCTCCTGACACTGCCAGCTGGTTACGCTGTAGTGATGGTCACATTGTAGATGATGACATACAGCATTGCCACGCTTCTTCACTCGCAATTATGGTTCTAAAGCGAGTCTGGATTTTACTGACAGAAGTTTTGGTATTACTGTGTATTATCTTTTAATGTCAAACTTTGTAGAATTTTTGTATTTTAATTTTGATTTTGGACCCAAATGACCTAGCTGTCAATGGGCTCTTAAACACTGTGCACTACTGCTCTCTTAAAAGAAGCCAGGGTCTCCCTTTAAGATACCCCAGGTTAAGTATCCCTGTCCATTATGCTTTTTGAAGTACCTGTCCCAGTATGTTGCACATTACTGCTTGCCCTTATTGATTGTGCCCAGTTATTTCTGCTCGTCTGCTTTTGTAACTATTCTCTAGCTGCCCCGGGTAACTTCCGGCTGACAAGGTGTAACCTATTTAGGAATGAGGTATTGGGCAGTAATTCGTTCTGTATTAGACAGGTTTCTTTCAGCTGCTAGGAACACTTCAGCTAGAGTTCCATACTGAGTCCAAAGTATTGATGGTTACCCAACATAGAGCTCAAAGCATGTAGGCAAGGCTGCATAGTACAGGTGTTGCTTGTGCCCTGCAGAGATAGTGATGCTGAGTTTATTGTGTTAGCTTGAGCAGGCTTGAGACCTTGAAGTGAACAGTACTCCAGCTGGGAATTCAGTTAAGTTCAATTGGGATCCCTTGTCGGAATGGATTTTAAGGTGTTAAACTGCTTTTTAGTCTGGCATCACATTTTTTGTATAATGGAAGCAAGGTCATGCAGCTTTTAGATCGAGTAAGGAACTAATTTTTACAAGGTTTATTTGCTACTAATTTGTTGCTTTTACATAGCAATGGATGATATACTAAAGCATTAAGCTAAATATTTCTCAAGTTTAACAGTATTGAAACAATGCTCATAGTTACCAGTAACTAGTGTTAATAAATTTGAGATTTTAGTAGGTATAACTTCCAATATTTTGTTACAGGATCTACAGTTTTCTATCCCAGTGATGCCGTTAGCACAGAACGTGCTGTAGAACTGGCTGCTAAAACTTCAGGAGTGTGCTTCATCCGCACATCCAGACCAGCTACTCCAGTTCTATACAGCAATGAGGAGAAATTTCAGGTTTGTTACTCAATTGTAAAAAGACTCAAATGCAGGTTGAAAGCAATTTTCTGCTTATATTGCTGAGGAAGGAGGTAGAGCAGTAAGGAGCAATATTGCTGTGTGGTACAATGCTAAGTAAAATATAATCAAAACATTAGTTATGTCATCTGAGATGTGGCAACAGCATTTATCCCCTGCTCTGTGCAGCATGCTCTATTGCTCTATGCTCTCTTGTCAATAAATCTCAAATATGTATTTAAATGCAGAAAATATTTACAATGATGTTATTAAATACATGTTGCTTTTTGTAAGGAAAGAGTAGTAATGCTTAGAATGCCAGTTGCTAAATGTGTTTAATGGGATGAGTTTTGAAAATGCGCTTACATTATCAACAAGCTTCTGACAAATGCTGGTATACATCTAGTGCTGTGCTCTTGGTGGTGGTTTGATGAACCACTTTGTGAGGTCTCCTGTGATAATTGAAGTTGAAAAACGTTGCAAGTTGCAGAATACAATGGTTACAACAAATAAGACCAAAAAGAAAATAGCAAAAGCCAGACAAATTCATCCAAAATCAGCGCATATACATCAGAAAGTCATCCACAAAAATTCACATCACCCCACTTTACATAAAATTCAAAAGAATTTTTAGAGAACAAAAACACAGCCCTGGCACTATAGAATCCTTTTTTCCATCAAAAATCTAAGGTCTTGCCTAAAAGTTCTGATACCAAGACATTAAAAAATTGGGCATATACCAAATTAACTGTAAGCAATGCAGCAAGTTTTCACATGGACAAAACAAAAGAAAACTTGGTCCAGAACCAAGGAACATTTCAATATCAAGTATAAATGGGATAAATCAGGACTAGCAGTTCAATTTTGGCAAGAACAGCATGAAATAGATCTGGAACCAGAACTACTCATGGACACAGTAGACAGAAAACTTGCAACTTTGGTAAAACCTACTCATAATTAGAACACCGACACAAATTTTCAATTTCGAAATTCCTTCCAGAGACAAACTTTCAAGGCATTTCATCCATCCACCACCAAGAGTACACTACACTGGCACTTCATCCAGCAGTAGCCAGAAATTGGTTAAGCCAAGTTTCTAAAGGCATCCCATTAAACATTTAGCAAGTGGTGTTTGAAGTGTTACTTATTAACCCTTTCACTGCGGATGTTGGAACTGTTCCAACAGTGTGATTCACTGTTCTCCTTGCGGATGACGGAGCATTGCCGACACACAGCATTTGACGTCAGTAAATAGAAATGAAGGTCACTAAATGTGGCATTCTGTAAGCAGTGTTGGTCTGCCATCTATTGAGATTGTATTGGTTCAAGTTTTAACTCTTTCTCTGCTTTGTGCTGCTATCATATAAAATCTGAAGCCCTGCATAGTAAATTTTTCCCAGGCATTTGCACGTGTTGCAAGTCAGTCACGTGACTCGGGCTGTACAAGCAAGCAGTCACATGTGCAGGATGCAGATTTATTAGCAGAATTTGAAGCAGTTTCATCCGATTTGTCAGATTTTGAGTTTGATAACAGTGAAAGTGAAAGTTTTAACGATGATAATGTAAATAGTGAGTGATGACAGTGATGTAGAATCTGAACCCACGCAACATACTAAAAGATGACGTACTGATTGTTCCTTTCAGTGGCAACAGGGTCCATTCAGGCCAGTAATTTACCCTTATGATGAGCAAAATTCAGGTATACAAGCAGATTAGAATGAAAATTTTACAGTTGCTAATATTTTCAAGTTATTCTTACCATTGCATATTATGTATCATATTGCAAATGAGAGCAATAAGTATTTCATGTTCTTGTGTGAAAAATTACCACCAAGCCCCCATTCTCGACTACAGACTTGGACAGATACTTCTCCTGAAGAACTATACATTTTCTTTGCCTTGACAATGCTTATGACCAGAGTAAAGAAGCATACAATAGCAGAATATTGGACTAAAAAATCCCCCTATTGTTACTCCCCAATTTGCAGACTACATGTCCAGGGATCGGTATCTTTTACTTCTAAGACTTTTACACTTCAATGACAATAAGACGCAAGATAAAGGAACAGGTTGCACAAATTGAGACCTGTTATTGAACATTTTAGACGTACTTTCAGCTAATTATTCTCACCATTTCAAAACCTCTGCATTGACGAAAGCCTTATGCTATTCAAAGGTCGCCTTTCGTTCAAACAATACATTCCCTCCAAAAGACACAGGTTCGGTGTAAAAGTGTTTGTGCTTTGTGATTGTCAGACTGGCTATATTCTAGACTTCATTGTATACACGGGCAATACCACAAAAATTGTTGATAACCATGACCTTGGGGTGTCAGCCCTCCCTACAAAGTACCTGCATAAAGGGCATAATTTGTGGCTAGACAATTGGTACTCGAGTCCTCTTCTTTATCATTGGCTACATATAAATGAAACAAATGCTTGCGGCACTGTAAGAAGGAATAGGAAAGGAATGCCAAGACTCATAGCAAAATTAGAGAAGGGAAAATTAGAATCTCATACAGACAATATGTTAGCACTAAAGTGGATGGACAAACGAGAAGTTTGTATGCTAACTACTTTCCACACAGACTCAATGAGACCGACAGGCAAAGTAGACAAAAAGACTAACATGCAAATAATGAAACCTGTGTTATGGACTACAATAAAAATATGGGTGCTGTTGACAGATCAGACATGATGATAGGCTCCCTCGAGTGTGTAAGGAAGACTTTGAAGTGGTATAGAAAATTTTTCTTTCATGTTAGACATGACACTTCTAAATGCACATTCACTGTATAATTTCAAAACTGGTAAGAATATATCGAGATTCAACTGTATTGGAACACCACAGTGAAGCGAAAAATTATTAAATTTTAGATGAGTCGCATTTTTTACACATCTGCTTCACTTTCGTACCTATTTTGAGGACATGTTTCGCAAATCTTCGTTTGCATCTACGGCTCTTGTGCGACTGACGCTAGATCCAGCGGTGTGGGTAATTCTGGGGTTGTTGCTGCCATCTGTTGATTTAGTGATGAACTGAAATGTGGGATTCTCTTCTAGCGGGATTTCAAAGTTCATTAGTTGGTTTTTATGTTTTTCTATGTATATCCTCTCCCATATGACGATACAAAAATATTGATAAGTCCGCAATAGCAGCTCATTTCTGGTCTGAAAATCATGAAATTGAAGATAGCACAGAATTACTAAAATACGTACAAAAACATAGTGAACTCGTCATATGGGAGAGGATATACATAGAAAAACATAAAAACCAACTAATGAACTTTGAAATCCCGCTAGAAGAGAATCCCACATTTCAGTTCATCACTAAATCAACAGATGGCAGCAACAACCCCAGAATTACCCACACCGCTGGATCTAGCGTCAGTCGCACAAGAGCCGTAGATGCAAACGAAGATTTGCGAAACATGTCCTCAAAATAGGTACGAAAGTGAAGCAGATGTGTAAAAAATGCGACTCATCTAAAATTTAATAACTGGTAAGAATGTTACTCTCGCTGACTTTCAACTTACTCTAATTACTGAACTTTTACAGGAATTTCATACACCAGGCCTTTGTGGTGACCAACCCACAAGACTGACAGAAAGACATTTTATTTCACTAATACCATCAACACCAAATAAAAGAAAGCCTGCCAGAAGATGTTATGTATGCTCCAACACCACTATTGGGCAGAAAAAGAGAAAAGAGTCAAAGTATATGTGTGCCAAATGCAATGTGAGTTTGTTTGCACCCCTGTTTTGAAATTCACCATACACAAATCCGATTTTGAAAGTAGAGGTGGTAATTCCTACCTATATATAATATTTAATAATTAGATTTACATATCTAATTTATAGCTAAATCTGATTCATACTCGCAGAAAGAATACTATTACATTAATATTTGGATACCCCTGAATTGTTATTAAATTTCTGTTCATCAATATTTTTGTAAAATGTCACTTTAAAAGTTAAGACATCAAAATTCAGATTATCATATAGCAACTTTTTAATAATGTTTCTATTGTGGCCCCTGGACAACCGTTTGTAAAGTGTTTGCGTGTGGTATCTTTTCCCTATTTTGAAACTTTTTATTTTTTAATTGTGTTACTCAGCATTCATCTACAACAACTTTGGTGAGTGTTTCACAATATTATATGTTAATTCTGCATGGTATTTTAAAGAGCATACTAATTAATGTTTATCTAAAATAATTCAGCAAGGGGGGGTCTGTGAGCTTGTTAACACTTCAGCAGTGAAAGGGTTAATAAAAAACATACGTGAATATAGTGTTCTCTTGCCTGCCACTTGTAGCACCTACCATTTTTTTCATGCAATTCCATTCCTGTAGTGCAGAAACTTATCAAAACTGTTTGAAAAAGCTGACCTACACTGCACAGCAGTAATGTCATTCAATAAAAAGAATTGAAGTTGACATGGATGTTTTGTTCATTCTGCCTTACAAGTTGATTTAAGAAATCTAAAGTTCAAAATGGTTGTTACAATAGAAAAGATACTACAGCTAAGATTTTGATACCCTATTCAATATTAAAAGATGTAATAGTAGTAGGTGGACTTTGGGACTCAATGCTTTGGATATTTGTGCCCCAAAAGATGCAATAATTTTTTTTAATTCTTAAAATGAAAATATTTAACAAAAATCAAAATTGCACCACATTAACATGTGATTAAGCAAAGAACAAGTTTAACAAATGTCAAACTATTTGTAGTTGGTTTATTAATACTCGTCACTTACTTGTTTATATTAATGAGAGAATATACCAGATAAGTTGTAAGAATTGTGAAAAATGCTACATAGGTCAAACTAAAAGAAATCTAAAAACCAGAGTCAAAGAGCACTTTAGAAACATCAGATTGAAACAAGAAAAGTCAGCAGTAGCATTTCACTTTTGGAATGAAAACCATGACATTGATCCAAATCCAAAATTGAGTGATAAACCAAAATAAATTGACATGGGAGAACATAATCATATGGAAAAATAAGGATCGCGTAATGAACTTTGAAATCCCACCAGTAGATAATTTGACAAAGAAGTTCATAGTTCCACCACCAGAGAGAGCAGACACAACAGATGCCAGTTGGAAAGAGATTGAAAATGGAGGCGAATGCCTTTGAAACTAGTCTCTTATTAATATAAACAAGTATGTGACGAGTATTAATAAACCAACTACAAATAGTTTGAGATTTAATTTTGACGTCACTGTTACTAAATTCCTCCAAACACATAAGTTTAACAAAGCTATAACATATTAAAAATGTTATTCTATAAAAAATGTATTTTACTAGGATAAACTGAATTCCTTTTTTGTCTTGAATAGGAATGCACAATAAGGACCTTGTTTCCTTTCAAAGGAACTCGCCGGCTATCAAGTCTCTTGATAGTTCGATAGAGAGCTGCCAAGCCAAAAGAATATCTGCAACCGAAGATAATTAGCAAACCCTTTACTTTTGCTCAAAATTAGCATCAGTTAGCTAACTACAGGTAAAAAATCCCTCCCATACAGTGCTGTTGGGCCTATATGTTAAGAATTCTGGACTCATTTTCGGGTACTTCCCGCTGTACTCCGCACCAGATTTTTGGCAGACAGGCCCCACATAGAGCAGAGATGATGGCATTACTCTCAAGCGAATACAGGTATTAGCATAGTGATGGTTCCCTTGTAAGCAAGTTGTAGCACCTGGTAGAAATCCAATATTTGACTTAATACAAAAGTTTACCTGCAAGTTTTGTTGGAAGTTCCTGAGCATCTTAATTGATACTGAATCACTATTGTCAAACACGTTAATGATTTTTTCACCACCTATGTTCTTGCAGTGGTAGTTGCATGCTTATATACAGGTCCTCCATATAGGGAAGGAAGCAAAGAAACATCATGGGCGGTTGTCAGAATTGAATGTTGCAACTCGAAAAGGTACCTTCAGGGTTTTCTTGTGCATGTTAGCCAGTCAAGTTTAGGTTATTTTGTTAAACAGATGTATAGGTGTACGTAAAATATGAAGCTATTAACAGTTAAGCAAACAAATATATATAAATTAAATTTAAAGGGAGTCGATTAATGACTCTAAACAACACTTTTAAATTTTTCCGGAACATGTTTCAGAGACTTTGCCTCCATCCTCAACTGACCATCGACTGGTTCTCATTGGTGTAGTTGACAATATTTTGTCATAGGTCTCCTCTGGTGGCGGTTCAAGGAACTTGCTGAACAAATCTTTCTGGGGGATGTTGAAATTGAATACTTTGTTCCTATTTTTTGAAATGAAGATTTGTTCCCATGTGGATAGTTCTTGTTTTCCTGATGTATGTTTTAGTAGTTTTGGTTCTGGATTTATGTTGTGGTTTTTTTCCAAAAATGCATGGCAACTGCTGATTTTTCTAATTATTTATATTTTATGTTCCTAAAGTGTTCCTTTGCTCTTGTTTCTAAATTTCTTTTGTTTTTTCCAATATAAATTGGACTACAGTCACTGCATTCAATTTGATAAATACCAGATTTTTTGTTAGTTGGAATGGCATCTTTGAGTAAATTAGGTTTTTTAAGGAGAAATGGTTGACTGGTGCTAGTTGAATGTTTTGTTTTTTGAAGACTTTTTTGGATTTTTCAAAGGCCCATGGATGGTAAGTGAATTTTTTGAAAATCATATTAGTTTCTGTAACTGAGAGGGTTGTGGTTTCCTTTATTAGCTTTTTTTTGCTAAGTTCACCTTTTTTGTCTACTAATGATTTGGGAAAGTCATTTTTTTGTGCTATTTCAATAATTTTGTTGTATTCTTCTGCTGTGAGAGGGATGTTGACCAGTTTTTGTGCTAAACTATTGAAGATTGCCTGTTTGTGGGATCTTGGGTTGTAGCGATTAGCTTATTAACTTTTGTGTAGTTGTCTGTGTTGGTTTTCTGTAAATGCCAAAGTTTAGTCTGTTTTTATTTCTCATTTTTAGATCCAAAAATGGTAAATATTCGTCTTTTTCTATTTCTACAGTGAACTTGCTTTTTTCTTGGATATTTAAAAGTTTTAGTGCATTTTTTTTTTTTTTTTTTTTTTTTTTTTTTTTTTTTTTTTTTTTTTTTTTTTTTACTATTGCAAAGATGTCATCTCATATCCTTGCCAGAGTTTGAACATCCAAGGGAAACCTTTGGTGATCCTTATTTCTAATGCACTCATGTTCAGATCGGCCAGGAAGGGTGATAGGGGGTTGCCCATTGCTAAACCCGAAGTTTGGTGGAAATATACTGTTTGAAACTGGAAGAAATTTTGTTCTATGCATAATTTGGTTAGTTCGATGTAATCTGAATTTCGGGTGATGACATTCCGAGTGATTTGAGCCATTTTTCTATCAACGGTGGGAGTTGATTTACTGGTATGCTGGGAAACAGTGATATATCCGGTTTAACTGTATATTTGTTTAGTATTATGCTTGATTTTGCTATTGTTTTTTCAAATGATTGTATGCAAGTTGTTAGAGGATTTTTGTCAATGATTTCATATTCATTATCAGTTAGCATTTCTTCCATTTTTTCAATATAATCTGATTTATCCATTATGACTATCTTGTTACCTTTGTCTGCCTTTGTGTATATAACGTTTTTCTGCTTCAAAGAATGGATAATATTGTTTTCTCTTCTGAAAGGTTCTGTTTTTTATTTCTTCCAAAATATTTTCACATTGGCTTTTTACTGAATTTTATTTGGATGCTGGTAGAACTTGTCGAAATGTTATATCTGTAATGTAGTCTTCAATTTTGTTTGAGAAACTGACGCATGTTTTTAATCCATTATTTAAAAGACCCAATTCTTTTTTTGGAGAAATTTTGGCTGGATAGGTTTACGACGTTTTCAAAGATTTGCGTGCTCATTTTTGCATTTATGCTACTTACTTCACTTTTGCATTTAGTGTGTAACGATTGCTGATCGACTTATGTTGCTATTTCCGATGTTTTTAATATATATATAAATGTAATAATTTGTAACTTTTATAAGTGAAGCTTTTTAAATTGCAAATTACTATATTTGTATAGATCTGTATGTGATACATGTTAAAATTCTCAAATGTATTAACCACTACTGATTTTGTGCTACAAGCTACCAGTGACAAGAATAATCTTCAAATCGAGTATTGCAATTGACACTGAGCTCATCTTCAGATGGCTTTGTTCTAATTTAGATGAAAGTGCTCTTAAGTGAGTGAAGGAAATTTAACCCAAGTATACATATGCAGTCAATATGCTTTTAACAATTGACTAAGCATCAAATACTGCTGCTCTCCAGCCATGCTGCACTGGAATCTGCTGGATCACTTCTTTATTAGTTATTGTATTTAAAATTAACCGTACCATATCCCATCTTTTGTTTTATGCAAATATAAACAAAACAAAATTATGAATTTATACATTTTATAGAAATTTAAACACATGGATTAATATCTACAAATATAACAATTTGTAACTTAAAACCTCACTTATATGAAAAGGTGATATTTTTCCTATAAATTGTCTGTATTTATAAATTGTATTTCCTACGTATATATATGGATTAGTACTGATTGACCTTTAAAAATTTATGTAAACTATTATATCAATTGTAAGTGCCAATTATAATGAATATTAAGTAAAAGATGATAAAGTTTAATATAAAAATTAACAATTGTGTCCCATATCACCTGTAAGAGATTCTAGTTTAAAGATACAGGAATATCCTGCTTTTCTCAAGTGATGGTATTGCAGAATATTTTAAATGTGTGATTAAATAAAAAAAGAATATATCAATTTAGAAGATATTGATTTTGCTTTTGTAATCCATGGGCCAATTTAAAGTTGAATTGGAGACTTGATGTTCAAATTGTTTTTGTCCCCCCCCCCCAATTTGTGCAACTTGATGGAATGACTACTGCTTTTCACAGAGATTAATCTGTGAAAACATAGTATGACATGGCTGAGGGAGGAATCTTGTGGCAAGTTGATGCCAACATATGTTAAGAAAATGGGGAAAATATGTTGTTGTTTTCAAATGCTAGGCTTTGGCAATTAAGCCATTAGCTCTCTTGCTCTCCAATATTTCTGTGTAGTGGGTCCGGCATTTTGTTTAAATGGGGAAAATATTATCATGAAAGAACTCATGTTATGTGACATTTTATTTTGTGCACAATTACCATTGCAGAGGAGTTTCATTAAATCCTTATTTAACAGCAAGTTCTGTGTTGCAAATGTTCCAGATTGGAAGAGCAAAAATAGTGAAGAAGAGTGACAATGACCAAGTGCTTGTTATTGGAGCTGGAGTGACCTTACATGAGGCAGTTGCTGCTGCCAATGAACTGGCTAAATCCTCTATCAACATCAGAGTGATGGACCTATTTACAATAAAACCAATTGATGAGGAGAGTCTTATCAGCAATGCTAAGGATTGTAAGGGAAGAATCATTACTGTAGAGGATCACTATCCTGAAGGTATGTATCTACTATAATTGTTTATCTGCCAAAGGTAGAGTGGATCACGTTTGCCCTCACTTCAGCATATTGTAGTTGAACAACATAGGACACATGGTAGTGTTCCTTAACATGCTACGTGCATATAGTATAAACAAGAGACTAGTAGTTATGCTTTAAGTTTACAGCAATTATTGAAATTTAACTGTATTGGAACACAGTGAAGCGAAATAATTATGAAATTATAGATGAGTCATATTTATTACACATCAGCTTCACTTACGTACCTAATTTGAGGACATGTTTCACGAACCATCGTTCTCATCGTCGTCTCTTATGCGACTAAAGCTTATTCCAGTGGTGTGGGTAGTTCTGGAGTTGCTGCTGCCATCTGTTGATTTTGTGATAAATTTAAATGTGGGGTTATCTTCTGGCGGGATTTCAAAATTCATTAGTTGGTTTTTGTTTTTCTATGTATATTCTCTCCCATATTACGAGTTCACTATGTTTTTGTATGTATTTTAGTAATTTGGTGCTATCACCAATTTCATGATTTTCAGACCAGAAATGAGCTGCTATTGCGGATTTATCAATATTTTTGTATCTTATGTGCCTAAAATGTTCTTTCTTTCTAGTGCCTATGTTTCTTTTTGTCCTCCCTACGTAAATTTTTACAGTCTTTACACTTAATCTTGTAAATGCCTGACTTTTCTTTTGGTTTTATCTTATTAGTATTATTACTGTTAAGTAGGTTTTTTAATGTTTTAATTGTTTTTGGCGCCAATGTTGTTGTATTTCTTGAATATTTTTTGGCACTTTTTTGTGGCCCAGGGGTGGTAAGTAAATTTAGCAAATCTTAATTTCTTGTTTTATTGGTGAAAGAGCTGTGATCCGTTTTAATCTCTTTTGAAGTTTGAATGATTCTAGCTTTTTATCTACAACGCTTTTTCCATATCCATTTTTAATTGCAGTTTTTAAGATTTGCTGATATTCTTTGATATTCTTGCTGGCTGAGGGGTAGATTTACTAATCTGTTTGTGAGACTGTTGATGGCATGTTTGTGTGGAATTAGGTTGAAACTATTTGCTTTCGTGTAATTATCTGTGTGTGTTGCTTTTCTATGAATACCAAATTGCAGTTTTTCATTGTTTTTTGTGATTTTAAGGTCCAAAAAAGGTAGAGTACAGTACCTCTTTTGGACCTTAAAATCACAAAAAACAATGTAAAACTGGAATTTGGTATTCATAGAAAAGCAACACACACAGATAATTACATCAAAGCAAATAGTTTCAACCCAATTCCACACAAACATGCCACCATTAAGTCTCACACACAGATTAGTAAATCTACCCCTCAGCCAGCAAGAATATCAAAAAGAATATCAGCAAATCTTAAAAACTGCAATTAAAAATGGATATGGAAAAAGCGTTGTAGATAAAAAGCTAAAATCATTCAAACTTCAAAAAAGATTAAAACAGATCACAGCTTTTTCACCAATAAAACAAGAAATTAAGATTTTCTAAATTTACTTACCACCCCTGGGCCACAAAAAAGTGCCAAAAAATATTCAAGAAATACAATATAACATTGGCGCCAAAAAAACAATTAAAACATTAAAAACCTAGTTAACAGTAACAATACTGATAAGATAAAATCAGAAGAAAAGTCAGGCATTTACAAGATTAAGTGTAAAGACTGAAAAAATTTACGTAGGGAGGACAAAAAGAAACATAGGCACTAGAAAGAAGGATCATTTTGGGCACATAAGATACAAAAATATTGATAAGTCCACAATAGCAGCTCATTTATGGTCTGAAAATCATGAAATTGGAGATAGCACCAAATTACTAAAATACATAGAAAAACATAAAAACCAACTAATGAATTTTGAAATCCCGCCAAAAGATAACCCCACATTTAAATTCATCACAAAATCAACAGATGGCAGCAGCAACTCCAGAACTACCCACACCACTGAATCAAGCTTTAGTCGCATAAGAGCAGACGATGTGAAAGATGGTTCGTGAAACATGTCCTCAAATTATGTACGTAAGTGAAGCTGATGTGTAATAAATACGACTCATCTATAATGTAATAATTACAGCATCTATTTGTTTGCACCTTTGTTATTTCTTTGTTATTCAGGGGTATTAGATTTTACTTCCTTGAAGGGTTAAATGTTAAATTGTCTAATGTAATATTGACAGCAATATTCTGTACATTGTCTTTTACTATATGAATTACTTGCAAATGTATTTACTTATGATTCTTTACTAATAACACGAACATCACTTTTGTTTAAATCTGTTAAATGTTTTGGGAACATGTATTCACATCTTCAGAACATGTTCTACTGACCCATGTTTATTGTTGTGGTGGTTATCTATAATGGCTGTGAAATGTACTTCTAGAGGATACTTGGTGGTGGTAAATCAAAATTCATTAACTGTATATGTTTCAAAATGATCTGTTCCCATGTGTCCAATTCTGCTGCATGACTGGTTGGTTTGATTAGTGTAATGTTCTGCTTGATGTTATGGCTGGTCATCCATAAATGGTGTGAAACTGCAGATTTATGCATTTGTTTCATGAAACACATAGCCAGTGCACACTATTTTTTAAAAAAGCTTTTCATTCTACATCTTTGAAATGATTGTAAATATATCCTTCCTGCTTGTTTTAAATTGTTCAACTTGTTCCTGTGAGTGACGCTATCACAGTATGCTTTCAAGATGGCTGCTACACTTTCCATGTCATGAGCAAAGTGCTATCACAGAATTCCTGTGCTGTGAAAACAAGACAGTTGAGAAGCATCCACAAGAAATTGAAAAAGGTGTATGGAGATGCTGCTGTCGATCGCAGTAGTTAATCCTTGTTTCACATAAGCTTGCCCCGTATCTATTTAATGGGCACATGACCTAATCACCTCTCATTGGCTGCTGTTGTGGTATACTGTTGTGCGGTAAAAATTAGTTTATTTAACATGGTGATATATTTGATGTGTGTTTGGAGGAATTTAGTAACAGTGACGTCAAAATTAATATAAAAATTATTTGTGGTTGGTTTATTGACACTCGTCACTTTTTCATATATTTATGAGAGACTAGTTTCAAAGGCCCTGGCCTCCATTTTCAATCTCTTCCCAACTGGCATTTGTTGTTATCTGCTCTCTCTGGTGGTGGAACTATGAACTTTTTTGTCAAATTATCTGCTGGCGGGATTTCAAAGTTCATTACGCGATCCTTATTTTTCCAGATGAATATGTTCTCCCATGTTGTCAATCTATTTTGGTTTATCACTCCTTTTAATAATTTTGGATTTGGATCAATGTCATGGTTTACATTCCAAAAATGAAATGCTACTGCTGACTTGTCTTCTTGTTTCAATCTGATGTTTCTAAAGTGTTCTTTGACTCTGGTTTTTAAATTTCTTTTTGTTTGACCTATGTAGCATTTTTCACAATTCTTGCAATTTATTTGGTATATTCCAGATTTGTTACCTGAAGGAATTTCATCTTTTGTTTTTGAATTTAGTAATTTTAAAATTGAGTATCTATTAGTAGGTGCCAAGATGATATTTTGTTCCTTGAATATCTTTTTAAATTTATTAAATGTTTTTGGATGATATGTGAATGAACTGAATATGCTGTTGCTTTCTTTTTCTTTAATAAATGTGGTTGCTTCCTTAATGGTTTTCTTTAGTTTAGATTTTCTAATTTTCTTCAACACCAAACTTTTGTTGTATCCGTTTTCTTCTGCTATGTGTATTATTGCTTTTTGTTCCTTGAAATATTCTTCTTTTTCCATGGGTATGTTGACTAGTCTGTGTGTAAGGCTGTTTATTATTGCATGTTTATGTGTAATTGGGTTGTGGCTATTATTTTTTATATAATTTTCTGAATGTGTTGGCTTCCTGTAAATTCCAAATTTTATTTTTGTATCATTCCTGATGATATTTAGATCCAAGAAAGGTAGTTGTCCATTGATTTCCTTTTCTATTGTGAATTTGATAGTCCTTTCTTGCAGATTGAGTAATTTTAATGCATCATCTAAATGTTTACTTGGTACAATTGCAAAGATGTCGTCAACATATCTATACCAAACCTTGAAGATCAATGGGAAGGACTTTTTAATTTGTGTTTCAAATGCACTCATAAATAAGTTAGCCAAAAAAGGTGAAAGTGGATTGCCCATTGATAATCCTGATTTCTGCTTGTAGTGTTTTCCATTAAAGCTAAAGAAGTTTTGTTCAATGCATATTTTTGTTAGAGAAATATATTCTTCTGCTTCTATTGCTTCCATATCAATTGTAGCTAGCCATTTTTTTAACACAGTCTGCAATTTTTCTGTTGGTATGCTTGGAAATAAAGATGTGACATCAAATGAAACCAGTCTGTCATTTTTGTCCAAATTTATATCTTTGATTTTTTCTACTAAATCTAAAGAGTTTCTTAAATTTGCACTTTCAAATTTTGGAAAACTATTAAATTTACTTAGTAACCATTTGGCCAAATTATATGTGGGGGCATTTATGCTACTAGTAATAGGTCTCATGCCTTTCCCTGTTTTATGAATTTTTGGTAGCCCATATACTCTTGGTAATGTTGGATTATCTACTTTAATTTTGTGCAATTCTTTTTTGTTGATTATTTTGCTCTCTTTTAGCGTTTTATTTGTGGTTTCAATGCAGTACTTTAATGGATTAGTTTCTACTTTTTGGTAATTACTGTCTTCTAACAAATCTTCCATCCTCTTTGTGTATTCTTCTTTTTCCAGAATTACTAGTTTATTTCCCTTGTCTGCTTTAGTATAAATAACCGGTTTCTTTTTAAGAGCTTTTATGATTTGGTTACTAAAATTCTTTTTCTTTTCATTTTTAATCTCTTCTACTATTTTGGAGCATTTGTTTTTTACTGTGTTTTTACTTTCTTCATTAAGTGTTTGTGTAGCAATTTGGATGTCAGCAATGTAATCTTCAATTTGGTTGGAATAATCTACACATGTCTTTAAACCTAGATTCTAACAAAAATATGCATTGAACAAAACTTCTTTAGCTTTAATGGAAAACACTACAAGCAGAAATCAGGATTATCAATGGGCAATCCACTTTCACCTTTTTTGGCTAACTTATTTATGAGTGCATTTGAAACACAAATTAAAAAGTCCTTCCCATTGATCTTCAAGGTTTGGTATAGATATGTTGACGACATCTTTACAATTGTACCAAGTAAACATTTAGATGATGCATTAAAATTACTCAATCTGCAAGAAAGGACTATCAAATTCGCAATAGAAAAGGAAATCAATGGACAACTACCTTTTTTGGATCTAAATATCATCAGGAATGATACAAAAATAAAATTTGGAATTTACAGGAAGCCAACACATTCAGAAAATTATATAAAAAATAATAGCCACAACCCAATTACACATAAACATGCAATAATAAACAGCCTTACACACAGACTAGTCAACATACCCATGGAAAAAGAAGAATATTTCAAGAAACAAAAAGCAATAATACACATAGCAGAAGAAAACGGATACAACAAAAGTTTGGTGTTGAAGAAAATTAGAAAATCTAAACTAAAGAAAACCATTAAGGAAGCAACCACATTTATTAAAGAAAAAGAAAGCAACAGCATATTCAGTTCATTCACATATCATCCAAAAACATTTAATAAATTTAAAAAGATTCAAGGAACAAAATATCATCTTGGCACCTACTAATAGATACTCAATTTTAAAATTACTAAATTCAAAAACAAAAGATGAAATTCCTTCAGGTAACAAATCTGGAATATACCAAATAAATTGCAAGAATTGTGAAAAATGCTACATAGGTCAAACAAAAAGAAATTTAAAAACCAGAGTCAAAGAACACTTTAGAAACATCAGATTGAAACAAGAAGACAAGTCAGCAGTAGCATTTCATTTTTGGAATGAAAACCATGACATTGATCCAAATCCAAAATTATTAAAAGGAGTGATAAACCAAAATAGATTGACAACATGGGAGAACATATTCATCTGGAAAAATAAGGATCGCGTAATGAACTTTGAATTCCCGCCAGCAGATAATTTGACAAAAAAGTTCATAGTTCCACCACCAGAGAGAGCAGATAACAACAAATGTCAGTTGGGAAGAGATTGAAAATGGAGGCCAGGGCCTTTGAAACTAGTCTCTCATAAATATATGAAAAAGTGACGAGTGTCAATAAACCAACCACAAATAATTTTTATATGGTGATATATCTTTATGTTAAGAGAATTGTCATTTATTTTTGTAACTGAATTAAATATATTACCCGGTCATTTATTGCGCATATACTTATATGTATAATGGAAGAGTCTACTGCCAGTTTTTCGCTGAAGCATTGCAAAGGAAAACCTTTACAAAGCAGTAAAAAAAAAAAAAAAGAGAGAGAGAGAGAGAATTGTGGTGCATGTGTTTAATGCACTCTTGGAGAAGAATCCGTCTTTGTCAGTGAGAGAAGTCGAACAGCTGTGCTCTGAACTTACAGGTGAGTGTTATATCTGTAGGAACATCGCGACATGAAATTGAGACAACAGGAAAACTTACCACTCCAGGCAAAAGCAGGAATAAACTAAAACACATGCTTGGAGAATGCGATGAGTTCGTGAAAAGTGCTGTGCGTCGTCATGTGCATAGTTTTTTCTCTAGAAACAAACTCCCTAACATAAATAAAATTTTGTCTGCTGTAAATGAGGATGCAGATTTACAAATCTCAGCAGCTCTAGTCTGTATAGATTGCTTATAAGTGGGGGTTTGTGAATGAAAAAAGGGACAAGAAAAATTTGCTAAGAAAGGCGATATTGCTGTGTGGCGAAGATGTTATTTAAGGACAATCAGACTTTACCGAGATAAAAGTCGCGAAATATACTACCTTGAGACTTGGGTGAAAGAAGGAGACACGAAAAGTAAAGTATGGGTGATGCGACTTATGACTGAAAGACAAGCATTTTTGCAAGGTATTTGTGCTCTTTTAAAAAATCAGGTCTTTCATTATAAACTTGTTTCAGTTTCATTGCTCATTCATTCAGTTTCAACTTGCTCAGTTTCATTATAAACTTGTATTTTTGCATGCCTTCATATCCTTATTTGTTATTTACCTTCCTGGCAATTATGACGTTTACTGCAGGTTTAAATGTGACGGCAAGGCGTGGCCTATGGTACGAAAGCATTAGCCAATTAGGGTGAGGTGGAAGGTAGTTGCATGCAGAGTGATGCATGTCAGTGGGGTAAGGTTAAATGAAACAGATTAGTTGGTGTGCAAGCAGATTACGTGATGAACATTGCCAAACAGTAGCTCAAACATGCTGGTCCAGACTCAAACCGTGCAGGTATAGAGGCGCTGGTTCCAAGATGGCATAAGGCAGTTGAGAAGGATGGCAATTATATGGAGAAATGAAATGTTCCTAAAGGATGTATCTTCACACTCTAACATTTTCAAAGATGTAAAATGAAAACAGCTATTTTTTAAAAAAAATAGTGTGTATTT
Organism: Mantis religiosa; assembly: GCA_030765055.1. Classification (NCBI taxonomy): domain Eukaryota; kingdom Metazoa; phylum Arthropoda; class Insecta; order Mantodea; family Mantidae; genus Mantis; species Mantis religiosa. The sequence goes on from CM060950.1 coordinate 114,007,015, forward strand.
CTTTTTGAGTGATCCTTGTAGAAATTGGACTAAAACACAAGATGCTTCAAATAAAAATAGATGGGTAAAACTGCAGTTTCACACTTTCTGGATGACCAACTATAACTTCAAACTCGAATCAAACCGAACATTACATGTCAGTCAGTCACGTTCTGAAGATGGTAACACATGTTCCCAAAATGTGTTAAGAGATCTAATAAAAAAGTTTACTAGGACTGGCTCATCTTAAGTAAATACATCTTAACACATCACTGTTTCTAGCTTCTTGCATACATAAATACTTGTAAATGTTCAAAATTGTTTATCCATGAACTTTTTCAAGAAAAAGGAAAGGTTTTAGTTTTTTGAATAGCTTCTTTAACTTACTGCTTCCCCACTTTCTCCTGCAAAGGTGTTCAGGATAGAAATGGTTACATTAGTTTTCTTACAGTCCTTGAACTGTTCTTTACTTTTTAGTATGTAAAGTTGGCAACACCTTTAATTTTGAAATCTCCTACTGAAAACTAGCTGAACTTCACTCTAAGCCCATCAGCAGTGCCTGCTACAATCCAAAGGTACACCCTACACCCACCTGTCATTAGTAAATTAGTAAATTTAACTCTTGATACTTAACATTACATTTAATGATATACGTTTTACTGTATTTTTAGCTGTTGGGTACTTCAGCATCCAATGTGCCTAATACGTAAAACCCTTACGATAAATCAATCCTCTTTAATTGCACCTTTATAAATTCAAATTACTGTATTGTAAGCGATACATTTCAATCACTTTATTCTATTGTAAATGCTTCAGTGCTTTTCTTCACCATTTCTCATATGCATACTCGCTAAATTGTTTGTAAAATTGTTTCAAAAAATGTTAGCCAAAATGCAACATTGCAAAATTATCTTCATCTTCAGTTCACATTTCCTCCATTGTTTCATTTTTGGACAGTCTACTAGATGAGCTATCTTTTTACCTATAGTTTGTATATGTGCACAATTAAATGATAAAATGGTTGAGGCTTTTTGAATGGAAGTAATGGGTATTAAAAGGTTATTTCAGTTCAGTTATTCTGGGTGGTTAAAATTATTTGCAATGCACTACCACTAAACTTAATCAATTCAAAACTTGGCCTGTGATGCTCGTGAGTAATATAAATTCTAAACACTACAAATATTCGATAGGTGCAACTTTTGTCACTACACACATCTGCTCGATAGTCCATCTCTTCCCACACATGAGTCAACATGGCAACTGATAGTCTCAAAGGCGGCTTGGCCGTGGTGCGTCACTCCCTGAAATTCCACCGGTAGAAGAGGCACAAATGCCTGATCTTTAGCATATCACCACAGGAGGAAATCGCTTGATGTAAGATCTGATTCATATCCGCTTCTGGCACAGTGGGATGCCCACTGCCTTTCCCTTCGGACAACCTGTATCCACAAATTATGTCTACCATCTGCAAATAGTTGTCGGAAGTAGGCTCCTTCCGGTATTTTGTACGAAAATGGCTGGTAACGGATCAGTATTGATGAAATTTAAGATTCTCCTTACCACTAACTGCCATTTTGTTAAACACTGCTATTACTGCCATCTGGTGGTAACTTCTGTACTACAGTTGATGCAAAACAAAACTGAGACATATCAAAATTTTACTTTATTGGAACACTACAGAAGTGAAACATAATTATAGATGAGTCTCTCAAAGAATTGCTTTTGCTACAGTGTAACAAAACAGTGACATTTCAACAATTTGTGAATACTGTCTACTTCAACGATACTGTACTTGTGTACAGCCTTTAATATGCTTTAAACTATTTTTGTTTCGCTAAAATAACTTAATAAATATGGAAGATATGAATGTGTGTTTATTAGCAATTTTTACAGCATTTAACAATTTAAATGTCTTGTGGTATTTAGTATGTTCCCGACCTTTGCAGTTTAAATGGCCATGCCGAAGCAGTTTAAACTATTTCGGTGACATTGTACATTTATTTTTAGTTTTTCTGTTATTCTTTGCATTACTCAAATTTTCGTTAACTTGGATTAGCCCTGGTTCCAGTTGATCTTGGTAAACATTGTACTGTATATTTGAAAATAAAGTGGAAGAATAATTAAAGATACTCTGCATTTTGATGTTGACCAGCAGCTTAGTTTTTCTCAATCCTTTCCCACTATTTCAGGAAACTTCTACAAAAAATTTAAAAGGGAGGTAGTCAATTGTACTAGTCAATTGTATTTTGAATTTTGGATGTGCCTTTATTGCACTTTTTTGCTATAGATGTTACTTTTGGACAGTGAATTCCTGCTTCAATCTCAAAATGCTCCCAAAATTAATACAGTGAGCAAAGAAGAGAAAAAGGATGTTCAAAATCTAGCTAAATTTTTTTTTATGTATTATAAGAAAGTAGTGGAATTCCAGATACTGTTACAGTTAACTGTTACAGGGGGTATTGGAGAAGCTGTTTTAAGTGCAACCGCAGAACAAAGTAACTTCATTGTTAAGAAGCTGGCAGTGAATGCCATTCCAAGATCCGGACCTTCTGCTGTACTTATGGATCTGTTTGGCATCAATGCAAAGAGCATAGTAAAGGCTGTGAAAGGAATCCTTGAGGAGTAAATGTTAATGTTTTTGTGACTTTTTTAGATTAAGTGTTTATTCAATGTATGTTTCATTGGAGTTGTTTTGGGATTAGGTTAAGTATTAAATGAGATGTGTATACTGCATGTTGGTTCAGAATAGATTGCAATCTTGAAGCATACATTGCACAAAATTAGCCTTAATAGGTACGAGTACATTCAAAATAAATGGGAATATATTGATTGCACCCATTCAGAAATATAGTTTATCAGCTGTTGTAGAAAACTTGAATGCATTTTTCTGCGCAATTTTGCAGTTAAGACCTCAAATGATGTGCCTTATGAGCTCTATACAGTAAGTTTTTGTAAGAGTATAGTTTTAAGAATGGAACTGCTTAGGAGATATGAGCTTTTAGGTATTAATTTAGATGCAAATAGGTGAAATTCCAGTACAGGAGAATAAAAATATTCTTATACATTTTTTAAGTTTTCATAATTTTGAAGTATAATCAAACCTTGAAGGAGGCAATAGTACAGTGACTTGTCAGTTTTAAGTCAAGCCATGCATTTGAGGAAAAATTTGTGGTAATAGGAAATAAAATTCAATGTTTAAAACTGTCCAAATACATCTTAAATTGAAGTTCATGAACTTTTAAAATTGGCCACAATGTGTTTCTAATTAGTCTTGTCAAAAATTCAGTTAGCAGTTAACATTTTATTCAGAATGTTTTTATTTAATGTTTTGAAATTGTTTTTAATGTTTTTGAATGTTTTGAAACATTTTATTTAATGTTTTCAAATAGTATTGAATTGAGAGTGATATACTAGAGCGCTTCATCATTATGTACACAGTGAGAAGACTACATTCTTTATGTGAAGTGTTTCCACTTACAAGAGTTTAGGTTATAAACATTTTTACAAGCATGTAGATTATCAAGAATGACATTCCAGCTGAACCATATTCATACAGTATACTACATTTACACTAGAGATGAGCAGAAATACTTTGCAATCTTTGAATTGGGATCTTCACCCATAGCAGGATGGGTGAATGTAGAAGGTGCATTACATTGCTGGTAACAAAGGCTACAAATTATTCAAGCTTACCTCTAGTAACAGTTCATAGATCTGAGGTGCTTTGTTGGAATGTGTTACAAAGATTTAATGTTCTTTTTGATTTGAAGTTGCATCAAGGATTGTCATATGAGTGAGGTTAAAATCTCTGGTTTGATTGCAAGCAGCCTCCATGGTAAGAAGTAATTGAAAGAAAACAGAATTTTCATATGCAACACAAATGCATAGTTGGTGCAACAGGCAAGTCAAAGACTAGCATTAACTAATCATTGGAGTCTTGTGCATTTGTATTCTTTTGTGCCAAATATTCTGTTCAGCACAAATTTTGTAGTTGCATTTTAGAAAGTTAAATATAGATAATACATTTGTAGGTGAAATGTTGCATAATTATTTGCTCTATTAAGATATTTAAACATCTTGTTGAATGGTATGCAAAATTAGCATGCATATAATTGCTGCAAAGTTAAGTAAAGTGTTACCTTTGTAGGTAAAACTTTTTGGAAAAGTTAGTTCACTTCATATTTTGGGGTTTCTGATGACTGAAAGTATAGTGATTTGTCAATTTGAGCTAAATTAACATTTGTTTTATGTTCATTGTTTTAATGGTTAGATGTAAGAAAATGTGTTAAGATGGCATTACAATTAAGTCAACATTCCATGTTGTCATTCCATGTTAAGATCTAGTTGTGAACAGTTAACATTCCATGTCTCCATTCCATGTTGATGTTTTACAGAAACTTATATGTGTAATTCAAATTAAACAAAATTTGTTACTTAAATGTACAATAAAATGCTTTCGGAATACACTGGTGCTGGTTCTTTCTTTTTATTAAGGTCCTGGGCAGCTCTTGACCCAAAAATAATCTCAACTCTGCTATAAGACTCCATAACTAAGAAGGAAGAATGCATTCCCTTTTAAAATATTCCCAGAGCTGCTTTCTCTTTTTTCTAGTTTGTGATGAAAGAGCTTTTATTGTGAAAGCATTCTCTCCATAGTGATTAAGCACAATGATTTACTGAAGAACAGGTGATTTGGTGAAAGGATGGGTATATAGTTTCCTTAATTCTGTGCTGCAATACTGTGTAGTAACAGTGTGCTTAAAATTCAAGATTAATTAAAATTGGTTTATAAAATGTTTGGGTAACTAACATGTGTAAAATTCAGTATTGAACATTGGGAGGAATACAGCAAAACTTACATGCGTTTCATGAGGTGGGGGTGAAAAATATATAAATAAAAAGTATGCACCAGACGAAAAAGGTTTGGTTTATGTGTATAAGGGCGCCCAACTGCAGTGGTAATCAGCGAAAAAAGTTTGGGTCATAAGTAGTACAATGCACTGTCTACAAAATAAAAACTTAAGGTTTATTTTTTTGTTAAACTCTAATCAACAGCATAAAATTCTCTTCCAGTTTGCAATAACTGCATCATGAACTCCTCGAGATATTACCTATGATTCACCAGAACATGTTTGACTCGTAAGGCTTTAACACTTTTAAAATTCACAGAAACCTTTCTATTTTCAACTTCTGCTGTATAATGCTAATATATTTATGCAGGTATGCACTAAAATCTGCTAAATATGCTCTAAAAGCTAAATAATATGCATTTAAAATTCAGTACATTTCAACTTTCTCACATTTATTAATCTTGAAGTGATCAAATAAATTATTAAACACAGGCACTAATTCTTTATTAGTTTCTCTTTCAGTCTATTTTAGTACTAAGCGTGTTTATTGCAATGAAAAAAAATTGCACAAATTTTTGGAAGAAATGTTTTTGTGACTTATATTTCTATTTCTATGAGCAGCTGTTTGTAGGTAGCGCATAATCTAATTTTGTTGCAGGGCATCTGTAACAATGGCATAAATATTTTTATTTTAGTTATATAAAACCAACAATCACTAACTCTAAAACCATTGATTTTAAAATATTCTGAAAATACAAAAATAAAACTTAAATGTTTTAACAAACTTGCACAGTACAATATTTCCATTTAAGAGTTGGATTTCCATCAATTCATTCAATTTCCATCACACCAAATCAGCTTTACTGCTCTTGTCCTTTGGCATTGTAATATTCCCTTTACTTACTGATCACACTTCAGAAATTAAGAGTAGCAGCATATTAGTAAAACTTTTTTTTAAATCTGAAGCTAGTAACAGTGAAGCAGTCAAAAGTATTATTCATTAACTACAACACTAAGTAACACACTTAACTTAGTCACTTATCCATCATTGGGTGATGGATTAACGAGTAAATGGCACTAAGATAGTGATCTATTCCTCAGCTTCTGAAACTAACCAAAAAGTTTGTCAGCTGAGAATGCAACAGATATGTTACGAAACAGGTCCTGGAGGATTTTACAGAACAGATAAGTGTTTAAGTGAAGTGTGTTGCTTAGGGTTGTAGTTTATTCATAATACATTAATTCAAGTTTAAAAGTTAAAATGGCACTTTCTAATTTTTGGAAATGTTATCTTTGCGACAGACAGCTTCATTTGCAATATTAATACAAAACATTGAGCTTTGTTATGCAGCAGTTGAACCAAACTTCAAAGATTGTTGATTGTTGGTTGCTATTTAGTTTGTGTTGAGCGGCATATTTTTATCAGGAAGTGCTATTGTTGATTGCCATCTTATTTTTTGGTGACCTGTTATGAATTTGGAAACATGAGACCTAAGTTCTACATAAACAGGGCAGCAACGGAGGCCGCACCGTGGTTCAGTGGTTAACTACTTGGCTCTCGCCAAGGCGGCCCGGGTTCGATCCCAGGCGACCGCAAAGTGAGATTTGTGGTGGACCACACGGCGCTGGGGCGTGTTTTCTCTGGGATCTCCAGTTTCCCCCACCATCTCATTCCACCGGTGCTCCATATTCATCTCGTGTATCATCAGTGTCATCGCCTGCTGTGCTGTATGTGGTAAAAGCGGGCGTTAAACACTACACATTTCATTTTCACATTTGCAGCAAGGGAAATTTTCTTGTGTTCTCATCTTAAAGTAGGTGAAATATTTGTATAAACCATTGCTGAAAAAGTAAAATGTGCATAAATATGCACATATTAGTTAAATGTATACTAACTGCTTAAATATACATGTATATGCAGTATAAATCTTCTGTTAACACCTTTCCATGTAGAATAAACATATTACATGCATATGGTTTAACTTTATGGGAATAAAAATGTAAATTTGCAAAAATCCGAGTTCTACTCATCAGCGATGGAACAATTGTTATTCTTTATCTTGAAATCTGGCTTTGGAAAAGCAATTGCAGATTGTAGTTTCTCATTGACATGCAATGGCAAAGTAATGCATTGCATGTTTATTAGGAAACTGGTTTTAAGTAGAGGGTGATTCAAAAAGCAGGTCCATTTTTAAAACATTTCTTCCTAACTACAAAAGTTAGAATTCTAATCTCACTGGGAAGAGGTAAGCTCAATTTTCACTTTTTAGGCATTCAGTATGAGCACCGCCTGCCTCGGTAGCGTGGTGGTAGCATGTCCGACTCAAGTTCAAGAGGTCCCGAGTTCAAATCTCGGTCAGGGTGTTACCTAGATAAGGTTTTTCTGGGTTTTTTCCTTATCCTAAAAGACGAATGTTGGGTAACTCTAAGCTCCATGGACCCTGGGCTCATTTGAGCATCATTTCACCCATTCCATTCATCGTTTGATATGACTTAACGTTGGAGGACATAAATTACCCAAAAAAAAAGTGAGCACCAAAATGGTCTCATTTCATCCACATATGAATCAGCTGGTCTGTAGTTAAGTTCACAGCTTCAGCAATTGGATGTTGCAGACTTAAGAGTCTCGGTCATGGGGGGAGGGTATAAAAACACATCTTCCATGTAACACCACAGATAAGTTGTGAAGAGTGAGGTCTGGATACCTGGGAAGTCACTGGCGAAGTTGCTCTTCCGCTCATCCTCTGCCAATCCAACGTCCTGGAATGGTGTCATTCAGGTAACGTTCTGTGTGCCTAGAGAATGAACACCTTGCAAGAATATGAAGTCATCTTATGTTCAAGTTGAGAAAAATAAACAGTTTTGAAGCATGTCTGGATAGATAAATATTAAAAGCAGAAGCATTATTAACAGTGAAGTATTCTTCATATTTAAGTTTGAATTTATGAGTCACTATGTTTACACTCAGTCTTCACTTACTTGTTGTTGTATAATTGAAACGTTTTCAAGATCGTTCGATCTCATCATCAGCTGTTTGGTGACTAGATGAACCTTCCTCTTCTTCCACTACTACGGAGCTCCGATCACTCTGCCATCTGGTGTTAGGGGCACTAAGTTTTAATACTTCATTTAATGCCGGGATTTCAAAATTTATAACTTTATCACGGTTTTTGTTTATGAAAATTTTTTCCCAAATATCCAATTCTATGGGTGTACTTAAAGATTTTAACAGTTTAATGTTGTGGCCAATGTTGTGGTTTTCTGTCCAAAAATGGTGTGAAACTGCAGATTTTTCTGTTTGTTTCAACTTAATGTTCCTCTGGTGTTCTTTTTGTCTGGTTAACAGGTTTCTCTTAGTTTTTCCTATGTAGCTTTTTTCACAGGTTTCACAATTAATCTGATAAACTCCTGATTTCAAATTGTTGGGGATTGTATTTTTCAGTGGTTTATTTAGCAGGTTCCTCAGAGTGAATTTGTTTTGGGGTGCAAGTTTTAAGTTTAGTCTTTTGAAGATTCGTTCAAATTTTCTAAAAGCTCATGGATGGTAGGTGAATTTTCTATATTGCCAATTTGTGTTATTAAGTGGTGTGAGAGTGGTATTTTTTGATCTTATCTTCAGTTTTTCTTTCCTCTTCATCATATTCCTTATGATGGCTGGGTTGAATCCATTTAATACCGCTATGTCTTTTATGTGTTGTTGTTCTTTCAAAAATTCATCCTTACTCAGTGGGACGTTGTATAGCCGGTGAATTAGACTTCTAAAGGCAGCTAGTTGATGTGAAACTGGGTTGTATTCATTTTTCTTTATGTAATTATCTATGTGTGTGGGCTTCCTGTATATTCCAAAATCTACACCATGATGATTTTTAGTTATCTTGAGGTCCAGAAAGGGTAGGGTGTTGTCTCTTTCTACTTCCATAGTAAATTGGATGTGATTATCTTGCAGGTTTAGTAATTTTAGAGAATCTTCTCTAAGTTTTTCTGGAATGATAGCAAAAATATCATCAACATATCTCTGCCAAAATTTATAAATCTGTGGGAAGGCCTTTACTATGTGTGTTTCAAAATAGCTCATGTATAGGTCTGCTAAAATAGGCGAAAGTGGGCTCCCCATTGCTAAACCTTTTGATTGTCTGTAGAATTTTTGGTTAAACATGAAGTAATTATTCCTTATGCATAAATCTGTAAGATTGATAATATCATCTATTTCTCTGGGGTCCGTTGTAGTCTGGGTTAGCCATTTTTTGAGGAATGTAGGTATTTCTTCTACTGGAATGCTTGTAAAAAGTGCCTTAACGTCAAAAGAATACAACCCAGTTTCACATCAACTAGCTGCCTTTAGAAGTCTAATTCACCGGCTATACAACGTCCCACTGAGTAAGGATGAATTTTTGAAAGAACAACAACACATAAAAGACATAGCGGTATTAAATGGATTCAACCCAGCCATCATAAGGAATATGATGAAGAGGAAAGAAAAACTGAAGATAAGATCAAAAAATACCACTCTCACACCACTTAATAACACAAATTGGCAATATAGAAAATTCACCTACCATCCATGGGCTTTTAGAAAATTTGAACGAATCTTCAAAAGACTAAACTTAAAACTTGCACCCCAAAACAAATTCACTCTGAGGAACCTGCTAAATAAACCACTGAAAAATACAATCCCCAACAATTTGAAATCAGGAGTTTATCAGATTAATTGTGAAACCTGTGAAAAAAGCTACATAGGAAAAACTAAGAGAAACCTGTTAACCAGACAAAAAGAACACCAGAGGAACATTAAGTTGAAACAAACAGAAAAATCTGCAGTTTCACACCATTTTTGGACAGAAAACCACAACATTGGCCACAACATTAAACTGTTAAAATCTTTAAGTACACCCATAGAATTGGATATTTGGGAAAAAATTTTCATAAACAAAAACCGTGATAAAGTTATAAATTTTGAAATCCCGGCATTAAATGAAGTATTAAAACTTAGTGCCCCTAACACCAGATGGCAGAGTGATCGGAGCTCCGTAGTAGTGGAAGAAGAGGAAGGTTCATCTAGTCACCAAACAGCTGATGATGAGATCGAACGATCTTGAAAACGTTTCAATTATACAACAACAAGTAAGTGAAGACTGAGTGTAAACATAGTGACTCATAAATTCAAACTTAAATATGAAGAATACTTCACTGTTAATAATGCTTCTGCTTTTAATATTTATGACGTTTGGTTTCACAAACCAAAGAAGCAATTCGGCGACTGAAGAAAATGGAGACGAGGTAGGATGCATGTTTACGAATTTTAATACGAAATTATGCTACAAAAAGAAAGATTTAAAAAAATACTTAAAACTGCAGACAAAAAGAAGATACGCAACGGCAGACATTAAATTCCTAAAACTTTGCCTCAGACACAATATCACGCCAACTTTTGTAAAGCAAACGGTCAAACACAATAGTAATCACAGAATACAAAAACTGGTGGAAAAATACGTGATAAAACTGGAAATTTCAAAACATTACAGTTACATAAATAAAATAGACCTGGAATTATACAACCTACATTTAGAACTAACCAAACAATTAGGAATTCACATTTGGCAAAATTTCGAAATGCAGGTTCACGAAAAATTAAACACATTAATGATTAAGAAAAACAAAAGACTTAAAAATAAATTCAAACTTTTAAAAGAACGGCAACTGGAACACCCTCATCAGCCAAAACACCGGGACTTCAAAGAGCAAGTTAACGTATTAAACCTTTCGCAACAAAAGTTTACAACCGATGAAATTAGATTACTCCAGAAAGGTTTCAATACGTGTGTGAACTTCTCAAGTAATAAAGACGATTTTATCGCCGACATAGAAATAGCCACACATAACCTAAAAAACGAAAACTTAACCAAAGCCAAAATTGAATGTCTGGATATAATAAAGCAGTTATCCCCAACATACAATAATACTAACAACAAAACAATAAGAAATTTAAATAAGAAGCCTGTGGTATACCTAAAAGCCGACAAAGGTAGTTCTCTAGTAATTATGGAGACAGAAGACTATACTCAGAGAGTAAACCTTATGTTAGAAAGTCCAGAATATGAAAAAATTCCAAAAAATCCATTATCCAAAAGTATCACCTCTGTTAATAAAGCCTTATCAATTACAAAAACATTAAGTACATCTGAAAAATACAACTTAAAATCGTCCAACCCCACACTACCAAGGTTGTACTGTCTGCCAAAAATCCACAAACAAGACAACAGCATGAGGCCCATCATCAATGGCATCAATTCACCTACATACCACATAGCAAAATGGTTAGTAAGAAAATTAAAATCATATGACAAATTTCAAAGTTTGGGAATAAAAAACTCCTTGGAATTGATAAACCACCTACAGAAATACAACATCCCGGAAAATCACATACTTGTTTCTTTTGACGTTAAGGCACTTTTTACAAGCATTCCAGTAGAAGAAATACCTACATTCCTCAAAAAATGGCTAACCCAGACTACAACGGACCCCAGAGAAATAGATGATATTATCAATCTTACAGATTTATGCATAAGGAATAATTACTTCATGTTTAACCAAAAATTCTACAGACAATCAAAAGGTTTAGCAATGGGGAGCCCACTTTCGCCTATTTTAGCAGACCTATACATGAGCTATTTTGAAACACACATAGTAAAGGCCTTCCCACAGATTTATAAATTTTGGCAGAGATATGTTGATGATATTTTTGCTATCATTCCAGAAAAACTTAGAGAAGATTCTCTAAAATTACTAAACCTGCAAGATAATCACATCCAATTTACTATGGAAGTAGAAAGAGACAACACCCTACCCTTTCTGGACCTCAAGATAACTAAAAATCATCATGGTGTAGATTTTGGAATATACAGGAAGCCCACACACATAGATAATTACATAAAGAAAAATGAATACAACCCAGTTTCACATCAACTAGCTGCCTTTAGAAGTCTAATTCACCGGCTATACAACGTCCCACTGAGTAAGGATGAATTTTTGAAAGAACAACAACACATAAAAGACATAGCGGTATTAAATGGATTCAACCCAGCCATCATAAGGAATATGATGAAGAGGAAAGAAAAACTGAAGATAAGATCAAAAAATACCACTCTCACACCACTTAATAACACAAATTGGCAATATAGAAAATTCACCTACCATCCATGGGCTTTTAGAAAATTTGAACGAATCTTCAAAAGACTAAACTTAAAACTTGCACCCCAAAACAAATTCACTCTGAGGAACCTGCTAAATAAACCACTGAAAAATACAATCCCCAACAATTTGAAATCAGGAGTTTATCAGATTAATTGTGAAACCTGTGAAAAAAGCTACATAGGAAAAACTAAGAGAAACCTGTTAACCAGACAAAAAGAACACCAGAGGAACATTAAGTTGAAACAAACAGAAAAATCTGCAGTTTCACACCATTTTTTGGACAGAAAACCACAACATTGGCCACAACATTAAACTGTTAAAATCTTTAAGTACACCCATAGAATTGGATATTTGGGAAAAAATTTTCATAAACAAAAACCGTGATAAAGTTATAAATTTTGAAATCCCGGCATTAAATGAAGTATTAAAACTTAGTGCCCCTAACACCAGATGGCAGAGTGATCGGAGCTCCGTAGTAGTGGAAGAAGAGGAAGGTTCATCTAGTCACCAAACAGCTGATGATGAGATCGAACGATCTTGAAAACGTTTCAATTATACAACAACAAGTAAGTGAAGACTGAGTGTAAACATAGTGACTCATAAATTCAAACTTAAATATGTCTGGATAGGTTAGTCCTATCAGTGTTTTCCATGAAGAAAGGTCTATAAACTTTGCTCACAGATATGGCACAGAAGACTAATCTTGGGTGAATCTTTTATGTTCAGTAAATTACAGGATTTTCACTTGATCCAAATTCTAACGTTATGCTGATTAAATTTACTGGAAAGATACAAAGGATTTTTATCGGAAAAAATTAATCATTTGAAAAATTTTCTTCCACATCATCTAACATGCTGATGCAAATTTGTAACTTATGTAACTTTGGTTGAGGAATGTTAAGTTCCTTGCTTGCTCGTGCTGGGAATTTTTATGGGTTCCTTTTATAATCTGTACGAACATGTTACAGTTTTATTCAATATACATGAATGTCCCATGAGTTTTCTGTTTGCAGAAGTAACCACCTTCTATGAATTTTGAATGCCACTGGTGAATCTACTTATGCTGATGTGGTTGCGTTTTAAACGGATTGCAATAAGGGACTCCAGTTTTGTTAAGCAGTATCGCCAATGCGGCTGTGACTGCAACTACTATCTGGACTGTTCAAATTTTATACTTTTGTATGTCCAGGAATGTCGAAATAATGATTCTAAGTTTTGTAATTTGGAAGAAATAGATGTTTGAAATCTATACCTTCTGTTTGAATAGCCCTGATTACAGGAGACAAATTAAAGTTACTGTAATGTTGCATAATTCAGTAACAAATTTTATTTAAAATTTAAATGTATTTTAACATCCAAGCATCTCTTGGAATGTAAACAGAGAGCCACGAACCTGCAATTGCAATTTAGTTAAAATTATCAAGTATAGGAATAACAAAATGCAAAATGTATATCTTCATCTTGCATTTCTTTCCAGCATTCACAGTGCATAGGATACGCAAGGAGCATCTTGCAGCAATACAGCTTGAAATTTCATATTATGCCAAGGTCCAGTAGATGAAGCTGCATGGTACAATTTTGAGGAAACTTTGGGAAAGGAACTCTAAATTAAAGTTAATTGGTGGAAAATAATCATTTCTTCACAGCCGCACATAGGCTAAGGTTTTGTATGGATAGAGTCAACATGAAAAATTCAATGCCATGGCCGGGTTTGAACCATGGATCTCCTGGTTTCTGTCCAGTCGATCTAACCCATTGAGCTACCATGGCCAACGTGCCATCCTGACATTAAATTCTCCATTTGACTCAAATGTAGCAACTTACCATCATAAGTACTGGAATCCCAGGCTTCACCATTAAACTTATTATTTATGTTAATTGGTGGAATTGGTTCACACCAGCCACACATAGGCTAAGGTTTTGTATGGATAGAGTGAACATGAAAAATTCAATGCCATGGCCGGGATTTTAACCATGGATCTCCTGGTTTCCATCCAGTCACTCTAATCCATTGAGCTACCATGGCCAACGTGCCATCCTGACATATTCTCCATTTGACTCAAATGTAGCAACTTACCATCGTAAGTACTTGAATCCCAGGCTTCACCATTAAACTTATTATTTATGTTAATTGGTGGAAATTAATCATTTCTTCACACTAGCTGCATATAGGCTAAGGTTTTGTATGGATAGAGTCAACATGAAAAATTCAATGCCATGGCCAGGTTTGAACCACGGATCTCCTGGTTTTCATTCAGTCGATCTAACCCATTGAGCTACCATGGCCAACGTGCCGTCCTGATATTAAATTCTTCATTTGACTCAAATGTAGCAACTTACCATTGTAAGTACTTGAATCCCAGGCTTCACCATTAAACTTATTATTTATGTTAATTGGTGGAAATTAATCATTTCTTCACACTAGACGCACATAGGCTAAGGTTTTGTATGGATAGAGTCAACATGAAAAATTCAATGCCATGGCCAGGATTTGAACCACGGATCTCCTGATTTCCATCCAGTCGCTCTAACCCATTGAACTACCAAGGCCAACGTGCCATCCTGACATTAAATTCTCCATTTGACTCATATATTCCCGGAGACTTCAGTTTGAGGCAAGACGTGAAATTGGACAGCAGTGTAGTCTCTTGTGGTTTCTTTTCGTAAACTTAATTTCAGTTGGAGAATGTAATGTGACACATAGGACATCTACTCCTACATTTATACCTTCATGGGAAGAGAGTTTCTTTTTTTATAGAAAGTGATAGTATCAGAGCATTCAAAATGAAACTATCCTTAGGAAAGGCAGTTAACCTCAAAGAACTTGGTACATTTCCCAAAGCTCTCAATAGTTCAGCAGTTTGTTCAGGCCATGGGTTTGCAAGAATATGTTCAAATATTAAGAGTTGAACCAAGAATTTCAGAAAAGGTTGCAAGCCGTGGTGCAATTAGAGCCGATTTTCCAAATATTTGCTGAGCCTTAATCTACAGATGTCAATAATGTTCCATCTGAATTGCAACTTGAACTTATCGATTTGCAATGGAATCGTCAAATGAAAAATAAATTCCAAAACAGAATTAGTTTGATTTCTATTCACATTTTCCAAGAAATACATTTCCTCGACTACATAGAAATGCTGCTTGTTTTCTGAGTATGTTCGAATACACACACACACACACACACACACTCACACTCACTCACACACTCACACTCACACACTCACACTCACACACTCACACACTCACACACTCACACACTCACACACTCACACACTCACACACTCACACACTCACACACTCACACACTCACACTCTCACACTCTCACACTCTCACACTCTCACACTCTCACACTCTCACACTCACACACTCACACACTCACACACTCACACACTCACACACTCACACTCTCACACTCTCACACTCACACACTCACACACTCTCACTCACACTCACACTCACTCTCACTCTCACTCACACTCTCACTCTCACTCACACACTCTCACTCACACTCACACACTCTCACTCACACTCACACACTCTCACTCACACACTCTCACTCACACTCACACACTCTCACTCACACTCACACACTCTCACTCACACTCACACACTCTCACTCACACTCACACACTCACACTCACACACTCACACTCACACTCACACTCACACACTCACACTCTCACTCTCACTCTCACTCTCACTCACACTCTCACTCACACTCACTCACACTCACACTCTCACTCACACTCACACACACTCTCACTCTCACTCACACACTCTCACTCACACTCACACTCTCACTCACACTCACACACTCTCACTCACACTCACACACTCTCACTCACACTCACACACTCTCACTCACACTCACACACTCTCACTCACACTCACACACTCTCACTCACACTCACACACTCTCACTCACACTCACACACTCTCACTCACACTCACACACTCTCACTCACACACACACTCTCACTCACACTCACACACTCTCACTCACACTCACACACTCTCACTCACACTCACACACTCTCACTCACACTCACACACTCTCACTCACACTCACACACTCTCACTCACACTCACACACTCTCACTCTCACTCACACACTCTCACTCACACTCACACACTCACACTCACACTCACACTCACACTCACACACACTCACACTCACACACACTCACACTCACACACACTCACACTCACACTCACACACACTCACACACACTCACACTCACACACACTCACACACACTCACACACATTCACACACTCACACACACTCACACACATTCACACACTCACACACACTCACACTCACACACACTCACACACACTCACTCACTCACTCTCTCTCTCTCACACACACACACTCTCTCTCTCTCTCTCTCTCACACACACACACACACTCTCTCTCACACCTATGCAAACAATTTTTTTCGCTAATGAAATTGAAAACCGCTGCAGAATTCAATTGTCTGATCAGAATTTAAAATGCCAAATTAGACTAGCTGCTGCACAAACATTGATACTAATTTTGACAAACTAGTGTGTCAAAAGAGACAACAAAACTCTAGAAAACTATGTTCCACTTCTGACTTATATGTTGTGCTTATTGCTTTTCTCCGAGCTGTTATTTAATACTGCTGTATTGTAAGTGGATTATTGATTATTTTCATTTTGTTTAAATATCAATTTTTGTTCATTTGTTTTTTTTTATATTAAAATAAAGGTACATAGTTGAATGATAATGAAAAACAATTAAAGCAATTTATATAACAATTATATCCTTCATATTACAATTCGATTATTATTGTTGCACAGTCAATTGTGCATTTAAATTGCAAGATCGGCATACCGCCACTGCTCTGAAGGCTACGAAGTGCATGTTAGACTATTCCAGCGTGCAACAGGTAAACTTGCACGACCTACTGTGCATTGAGATGGTGGCCACTGAGGTAGATTGTCACATTGTTATTGCACCATATGAATCAGAGAATGACAGCCTTTCGTTCACTATGTGATTAATCAAGGATGAAAATAGTTTCGTTCTTTTATTTTAAAATGGTGTAAAATGGCCTTCAGTATAAATCATTTAGGTAACTCATTTGTAGGAATGGTAGGAATTTTCACAATGCCATATAGTGCAAAGTGGATTGCCTATTATTTTAATTATTCACAGCATATAAATTACCATTTAAATATTTTGAAAATGCAACAATTGTACTAAAATGTTATGTAAATGTGCAATGTGTTGCAGTTTGAGAACTGCATTTTTTTCAGGTTAATATAAATAGTTACCTTTTTCTATTTTCTGTGTGCATATGAATTCATTCCCAACTGGTAATATAAACTATCCAGGAAAATAAAGATGCAGAGCCAAGGACTCAAATACCCACGTTAAGTTCAAGTACTCAAATGTTCTGTTAAACTCAAATAAGTTCTATAATGTATTTGGGATAGTATATCAGGTACAATTATTAATTGTAAGTTAGCTTTGTTTAGGTATAATCCTTTTATTATTCTGATTTTACATCAGAATTTCTTTTTTCTGAATCATTCTTTTGCCTAGATCGATTTTCTCTCGTTTTAATCTGTATTAACTTTTTAAAATGCACAATTTACTTTATGCTGAAATTGCATTATTAATCCTGTGTAAGTGTGGCTTAATTTTACATTATCATTTTGTGAAGAGGCATTACCTAAATATCAGCTATATATTTTTCTTCTAAATACTTTAAAATGCTAAACTGCAAACTTATAAACCCTACAAAATACTTCATGTACAAATCAACATACTAATTTGCTGTTTTCAAAATCCTAAAGATAATCACTGCCAATCGCTGGTTTGTCAATAGAGTATAATTGTAAGTCAATTGCTATTTATGAACATTCTATATCGCTTTCGTGGCTCTTGAAATTGTAAACACAAAAAAGAAAGGGGGAAAAGCCAACCTGGAGAACACTGCATTGCTTAAGTTGAAAAACAATGTAACTGGCATTTCAACAGAAATAAATACATATAAAAAAGTCTGAGGCCGTGCCATGACCGAATGATTTTGACCTATGCTTTACCACCTTAACAGTTGGAAACTGCCTTCACAACCGGCAGGTCAACCCCATTTCGGTTCGCCCCCCCCCCCCCCGACCGGACTCGGAGGAGGATCTTTACTCAGAGCATATCATCCTGCCATGCACCGCCGAGACATCCACCGACACTCCCACCCTGAAAGAGGCCACCAGACGAGAAATGATGTGAAATGATAAGAATGCAAATCGTGAAGTTCTTGAGTTTATTTAAAATCCACTACCAATACGTATCCCACATCACAATCGCTTGCAACATACATAAAATCTATCGATTTAATTTCATCATCAGTTAACCACCTTACATCAGAATATGATAAACAGTTATTTCCTGGAGATGAACTGGGGGGATAGGAAACTTGGACGATGTAATTAACCTACGCAGCATTCACCTGGCGACCCGGGAAACCCCCTGATAAAAACTATGGGTCAGGTAGGTTGATCACGGAATCCAATGCGGGCCGCAGACGAAAACGCCTGAGCCATCCCACTCAGTTTTCACCGTTATACAGTAAAACCTGCCTAAAATAGACCCTTTATATGCCGGAAACCTGGAAAAACAGAAAATAAATTTCGGAACAGAGCTATTTCCCATATAAAATTATACTCTAAGCCTTTACGCGGAAACGGAAATACTTTTCGGGAACTGTTTGCATAAATAACCTTATTAGAACGGATTAGTTCATGTGTAGTGGATTACAACGTATACATACATGCATTTTAAAATGTGCAATAATTTTGAGAGCAACTGCATTTCACTGAAGTTCTATGAGGCATTAAGTCATAAAATGTAATCCTTCGAGGAAAAGGGAAAACAAATGTTAGCTCTCAACTCTCTTTCAACATACATGGTTAAGGTACAACTGTTTTGCAGTGCGTTCTTTCTCAGTTTCGTTATTACTAGTGATCAAGTACGAGTGGAAGGAAACTGTAAACTGGAGAACATAGATTGTATGTACACAAATCCTGTTAACTGAGTTCTAAACATATTATCACTTTATCACTGGAAGAAAATATTAAGGTTATTAAGAACCCGAAAAGAACAAACGTACGGCTAAGGAATTAACCTCAGATTTATGAAATTTTGGAAAACAAATAACAACTGAAGACGAATGGTTAAAGGGAACAGCAGGGCATATGAAACAAATCAGAAAATCTACATAGTATGACGAGCTAACTCGTTCTGTGTTCGAGTGGTTTGTATTGCGCGCGCTAAAGGAATTCCAATTTCTGGACCATTGCTTCAGACTCAAGCTTTAGAGAAAGCAAGAAAATTAGGCAAAGACCATTTCAGAGTTCGCAGTCGATGCCTCTAGAGTTTCAAACATCGCCATAATATTGTTTTGAATGCTGTATGTGGTGAAGCAAGTGATAATATGCAGACAGTTGCAGATTAGAAAGAGAAAAATGAAAACAGAAATTATTCGATAAAATATAATTATGGCATGTAAGTTGAAAATATAGTACGTAATACATATCAGCTATTATTATTATTATTATTATTATTATTATTATTATTATTATTATTATTATTATTATTATTATTATTATTATTATTATTATTATTATTATTTACACTTCATTGTATATTATTCCTTCACTATAAACCTGTGCGACTATTTCGTAATTTCTTTGTATGCAAACACAGCCCTCTGTAAGACGGAAACCCGTGTAAACGGAAAGTAAATGCAGGAATGATCGCGTCCCATTTTTTTTTTTTTTTTTTTTTTTTTGCAAGTTTTACTGCACAAACGCGAGCAAATGTATTCCGATGCATGCAAGACTGACCTACGGGAGGGAGGCGAGTTTCTTATCAGTTAGCTGTGCCAGGACGGTTCAGTTTCCTTATACCTGACAGGTGAGTTCGG
This sequence comes from Mantis religiosa, assembly GCA_030765055.1. Taxonomy (NCBI): domain Eukaryota; kingdom Metazoa; phylum Arthropoda; class Insecta; order Mantodea; family Mantidae; genus Mantis; species Mantis religiosa. The sequence continues at coordinate 114,026,993 of CM060950.1, forward strand.
CGAACAGGTCTTAATGGAAAATAAAAACAATTTTGCCACATGAAACGTAGGTGGTTTTATACAACTCTCCGGTATCAACTTGGGTATTTATCGATCCTTTTCTTATTGATGTGATTGTTTTCTCTCTTCCTCCCTTGCACACACAGACCTCAACCATTTAATCGCCCTTTCTTCTTTTTAAATTGCATTTCCAACACTCAAACTTGTAGTTTTATCTGGAACGAAATACTTCAACCTTTCATAGGTTAACGATAATTAATATAATCAGGGCCGTATTCCTAACAAAAAAAAGTAAAGGGGCGCACACCTAGAAATTTTTCCAGATGCTGGAGAACCGATCAGAATTCTGCCTTGTAGATTCGCCTTCCTGCTTCAGTTGTCCTCAGCATGCGTACAACTTTTTATCCATTGTTTTATGCAATCCTCTGGGTTCCACATATGTACTGGAGGTCCGTTAAGTCATAAAAATTATTTCAATGTATTTTGAATGTATATATTTTGTATTTTTGTAGTATTTTGAATGTTAAATTAATAAATGTAATGAATTAAAAAGTATAAATAATATTATTAGTAAGGGGACTGCGTCCCCCTCCGAAAAATGTGGGGGACGTACATCCGCGCTCCCCCTCCACTACGGCCCTGAATATAATATTAAACTGCGTGGTACTTAAAATTAAGCGTATCCTGTTCCGAAAACAAATACGTTATTTCCTTTGTTACAGTTTTCAAGAACAGATTATATGGACATACTACTACAATTAACATAGCCACCAAGTTACCAAACGACTTGGCACCAAATGACTTAACGACCAACGAAATAAATAAAATAAATTATTTTGTTTGATAATGACAGTTCATATACAAAATCACATTAGCGTCACCGGCATGTCGGAGGATTCACGGAGTTCTTTAAATGTCAGCAAAACTGAGGAAACATTTCACTTTTAGCCTCACGTAGAAACCATCGAACTAGACCGGGTCTGAACTCGCAACCTTGGGATCAGAATGCCAGCACGTAAGTCATTCTGGTCAGCTCTCAGTATCATCATCATCATCATTATTATTATTATTATTATTATTATTATTATTATTATTATTATTATTATTATTATTATTATTATTATTATTATTTTATCGCTAATTCACAACTTTTGTTGGCATTGATACTGCTGAGAAGAATTTCATCTTATTCAACAACTCAAAAACTTTCTCACAATGTGTCGTTGTTTGAGTAGTATTTTTTTTTTAATTTACACCCTCCATCGTTAAGTCATATCGGACGATAAATGAAATGGGTGAAATGATGCTCAAATGAGTCCGGAATCCATGGAGCTTACAGCTACCCGACATTCGCCTTTCGGGATAAGGGAAAACCACGGAAAAATCTTTATCCATGTAACTCACCCTAACCGAGATTCGAACTCAGGACCTCTTGAACGTGAGGCAGACACGCCATCATCTACGCCACCGAGGCGGGCATTTGGAGTTGTGCTGCTGGTTGTACATTGCTGATTATCTTCACTGGAATTCCGATGTCTTGCATGTTCTCTGCTAAGAATGCTGAGACCACAGCTTCCACCGATGTAACTATTGGTATAGTTTTTACACTTTGTAATTTCCAGATATTTTTTTATCTCTAATGCCAGGTTCTGGTCAGTTAAAGTCAAGTCTGTAACTCCATATACATTGAGTATCTCCAACTAGATGGTGGTATATCATTACACTTAGTAATGAGGAAAAATGTTCGTATAACTTCCATATTCATCTCTGTAGTCCATTTTTTCCTCCTCGCTTGTTCTTTTCTTCTAACAGCAGTCCTGATAACAGGTTGCAAGTTGAAAGTGGCAGGGTATTCTTCCATCACCTCTGAGTTTTATGATTATCATCATTATCACCATTATTAACTATTATTATTATTAGTAGTAGTATTTTTTATTATTATTATTATTATTATTATTATTATTATTATTATTATTATTATTATTATTATTATTATTATTATTATTATTATTATTATTATTATTAATTATTATTAATTATTATTACTACTACTACTATAGTGTGACTTTGTGAGTTCCTGAAATTAGAAGTCCAATTGCACAAACTCAAAATTTTATTTATTTCCACCGAATTACAGTTGAAACACTTGCCGAATACATAGAATTACTTAGCGCACACAATTACAATTCACCAGTTCGTCTGTCACAGGTCCATTTCATGCTCACAGTTACGTACAACTCCTCTGATACACGAACAGTCTTCCAATCCGTCCACTCCTTCGGCGCTCCCCACGGCTGCTCGCCAAGAACTGAACTCTGTTCCAGCCCGACGCGTCGCTTATATAGGACCAACTGGCCAATCTAGAAGGTTCCGGGTTAGATGAAATATCCTGGATGTTCCAGAACTCAGGGAGAGGGGAAAGAGACGGCACAGTGGCCTGCGATCCCTTCAGCTGGCGCTACAAGATAAATGGGTAGGCGTGGGTGAATGCTTCCCGGCCCTCACTCAGCCGTCAGTTGGTCGTGCCTGGGTGACACTGCTCCTTCCTCAAAGCTGGTTGTCCCGAACAGCACCATCGTAGCGGACCAGGCGATCCAGGTGTACCGCCAACATCTTTCCTCGGGGCACCTTCTGGATGCGGTAAACCACGTCGTTAATCCTCTTCACCACCCGGTACGGTCCTTGCCATGGCTGCCGAAGCTTCGGGCAGCGTCCCTTGGTCCGGGTAGGGCGGTACAACCAGACCGGGTCACCTTGGTGGAACCATTGGCTGTTGGCTTGCCTGTCGTATCGGGTCTTCATGCGGTCGCTCGTCTTCTGGATGTTCTGGCGAGCCATCTCGTGCATGTCGTGAAGATGGTCTACCAGGTTCTCCACATACTCGGTCGCTGGCTGTTTCGCTTCCGGAGGGCTTCCAAATGCCAGGTCACAAGGGAGGCGTAACTCTCGGGCGAACATTAAGCTGGCTGGCGTCATCCCAGTTGTGTCGTGTGTAGACGAGCGGTAGGCCAGCAAGAACAGAGGCACCTTGACGTCCCAGTCTCGCTGATGGCTAGCCACGACCTTCCTCAGGTGTTCCTCTAAGGTCTTGAGGTACCTTTCGACCATGCCATCCGACTGGGGATGTAGAGGTGTTGTGCGGGTCTTGTTAACTGCAAGTCTTGCTAGTGGCTCCTTCATCAGGTTGGACTCAAAATTGGTGCCCTGGTCGCTGTGGAGCTCCAACGGCACCCCAAATCGGCAGAACACTTGCTCCACGAGGTAGTCTGTGATTTGTCTTTGCCTCTTGGTTCGGGATGCCGACGTCGACCGTCACCTCGTGGCTCCTGAGGGCTTCCAGTCCCAGAATCACCTCCTCAGCCACCTTCGCGACGAACACCCACAGACGTACAACACTCCGTCCCAAGGTCAACTTCAACAGGGCCTCCTTCTGCACAGGCAAGGTGTCGCCCGATGCCGTCACAAGCTGGTATGGTCGGCTCGGCTTCCTTGTCGGCAAACCCTTCGCCACGTCAGGTACGATGATGGTCACGGCCGCCCCGATGTCCACCAGCACGCGGCACGGCTTTCCTCTTACCCAGCCGTCCGCGATGAGGCTGTCATCCATACGCCGGCTGACGGCGCGCAGTGTAACTCGAGGGGATGGTGGTGATGGCGCCGACGTGCCCCTCTCCACGACAGCCCTTACTCGTTTTCCGACTGCTCTTCCTGGTGTGGGTAGTCTCTCCAGGTGTCCGAGCTGTCCACACCCCCAACACGGGCCACTAGGTCTTCGCCGGCGTCCCTCAGCTGGTCTTCTGTCTCCGGTGTAGCGGACACTCCTCGTTCTCGACGTCGGGATAGCTGTTACCTTGGCCGCCTCCATCCTTAATGCTGCCGTTAGCGCCTCGTGGATGGTCTTATAATCGCCGAGCATTAGGCGCTGACGAATCTCCGTGTCTCGTACCCCATCAACGAATGTGTAGGCAGCTTCCCGGGATACGAACTATGGTGGGAGGTCGACTAGGGCCTTGCTAGCCAGTTATTCAACTGCCAGGGCGAACTCCTGTAGCGTCTCCCCTGGCAGCTGTGACCTTGCCTTTAGCTGGCTGCGGTACGCTGCGGCTAAGCGGTGGTTTCTAAAACGATTCTCCAGGGCCTCCCAGATGTCCTTGGGCGCCGCCGTTGTCGGTACCGCGTTCAGGACTTCCGCGGTCCGTCCCTGGAGGCTGGCTATTAACTGTGTGGCCTCCTCCTTTGGTGATCATTTGTTGTGCTTGGCCACTGCGTCGAATTGGCGGCGGAAGACTTCGAAAGTTGACGCGCCGTCATATTTCGGAGGTTTGACGCGCGCCGATGTTGTGTCGCGTCCCGGCGCGTCGGCCTTCAAACCCTTCAACCTCCTGCCGACGACGTCCTCCACCATGGCGTTCAGGGACTTGACGCTGCTGTCGGCCTTCCCTTCCAGCTCATTAACGCGGTTTGTCAGGTCTTCGACGCGCTCGTCTACTTGGCCGACCCGCTTGCCGAGCCCCGTGACGTCCTCCTTCACGCCGGCCAACTGTTCCTCAAATTTGGCGGCGAGGGCCTCGTTCGCAACCTTCATTTCTTCCATCTCCTCCGTGAGGTTGTCGTTAGCCGTCTTCATTTCTTCCAGCTTTGCGGTCAGGTTGTTATTTGCTGTTTCCGTCTTCGCAGCGAGGTTGTCATTCGCCGTCTTTATTTCTTTCATTTCCGCTGCCAGGTTGTTGTTTGCCGTCTCCAACTTTTATAAAATCAGTGCCAATGCAGCCTCCATCGCTGTAATATCCCACCAGTTGCTGACACCAGTTGCTGACACCAGTTGTGACTTTGTGGGTTCGTGAAATTAAAAGTCCAGTTGCACAAACTCAAAATGTTCTTTATTTCCACCGAGTTACAGTTGAAACACTTGCCGATTATATAGAACTATTAAGCGCACACAATTACAATTCACCAGTTCGTCTGTCACAGATCCATTGCACGCTCACAGTTACGTACAACTCCTCTGATACACGTACACCGTCTTCCAGTCCATCTACTCACTCGGCGCTCCTCACGGCTGCTCGCCAAGAAATCAACTCTCCTCCAGCCCGACGCGTCGCTTATATAGGACCAACTGGCCAATCTAGAAGGTTCCGGGTTAGATGAAATATCCTGGATGTTCCAGAACTCAGGGGGAGGGGAAAGAGACGGCACAGTGGCCTGCGATCCCTTCAGTTGGCGCTACAAGATAAATGGGTAGGCGTGGGCGAATACTTCCCGGCCCTCACTCAGCCGTCAGTTGGTCGTGCCTGGGTGACAATAGCTATTAATGGAAATTAATTGTTCTTTCACACTAGCCGTGTGTAGGACGCACTATGAAAGGATAGAGCCAGACTGAAAAATTCAATGTCATAGCCGGGATTTTAACCACGGATCTTCTAGTTTCCGTCCAGCCACTCTAAACCATTGAGCTACTATGGCCAACGTGCCAACATGACATTAAATTCTCCAACTGACTCGTGTTTTTCCCGGTAAACCACTAGGAGTTCTCATAAACACGTGAGACAATTACCTTATTGGCAACTTACTATGCTGTAAGTACTTTAAGGTCCGGGCATTATAGTTCGAACCACTATTAGGTACAATTAATGGAAATTAATTGTTCTTTCACACTAGCCGTGTGTAGGACGCACTATGAAAGGGTCGAGCCAGACTGAAAAATTCAATGCCATAGCCGGGATTTGAACCACGGATCTTCTGGTTTCCGTCCAGCCGCTCTAAACCATTGAGCTACTATGGCCAACGTGCCAACATGACATTAAGTCATTTGGAGAATATAATGTCATGTTGGCACTCTGGCCATATTAGCTCAATGGTTTGGAACGGCTGGACGGAAACCAGAAGATCCGTGGTTTAAATCCCGGCTATGGCATTGAATTTTTCAGTCTGGCTCTATCCTTTCATATAACTATTAATGTTACTATTATTATTACTATTACTAATCTTACTATTACTACTATTATTATTGTTATTATTTTATTATTGTTTTTGTGTAGACTGCTAGGCAGGATAATTCATCGTCACCTGTCTCCAGTGGTCGGTGGAGGGTAACTTCAGTGTTGACCAGCAGGTAAACTTGACCTTTGCTTTCACTAGGCTAAACTAAACGATCTTAGAATTTTGTTCCCCTTGCCTCTCCAACCCCCTCGTCCATCGGAGAACTTGCACGCGTGGGTACTATCATCTACCCTGTTTTTTTTTTTTTTTTTTTTTTTTTTTTTTTTTTTTTTTTTTTTTTTGTAAATTTACGTCCTCCAACGTTAAGTCATATCGGACTGTGAATGAATTGGGTGAAATGGTGCTCAAATGAGCCCAGGGTCCATGGAGCTTAGAGTTACCTGACATTCGTCTTGAAGGATAAGGGAAAACCCCGTAAAAACTTATCCAGGTAACTCACCCTGACCGAGATTCGAACTCGGGACCTCTTGAACGTGAGGCAGACATGCTACCATCTACGCTCGGACTGTGAATGAATTGGGTGAAATGGTGCTCAAATGAGCCCAGGGTCCATGGAGCTTAGAGTTACCTGACATTCGTCTTGAAGGATAAGGGAAAACCCCGTAAAAACCTTATCCAGGTAACTCACCCTGACCGAGATTCGAACTCAGGACCTCTTGAACGTGAGGCAGACATGCTACCATCTACGCTACCGAGGCGGGCAAAACAACCCTGGTTGCTTTATCAGGCTCAGTGCTTCGGCTTCCCTCGCCCTGACTATCGGTGATGTAAGCGAGGAAAAAATGAAAAATAAAGGTTTGAATTACCAAGAAATAAACGCATACACAAAACGTGTTTGCAAATAAATTAGCACACAGAAAGTGTGCAGATAAGCAATATTGTAATGCAACTTATCGTTTGTTATAAATTCATGTTTATACTTTCCTAATATCCGGAGCAAACTCTAAGAAACCTGTCTGCTTACGTATACACAAATAACCCAGTTTTAAGGCATACGATTCCTTCCTGATAACTGTACATTACCATAATTTTATGGAATGGTATATAATTAAATATTTTCATTACCAATAAATATCTATAATTTCTGTACGAACACTGTATTTCATAAATGTAATTTCTTGGAAGGCCTTGTACTGGCTATGAATAAGTATTATAATAAATATTAATGTTTTTCCATTTCTAAGACAAGAAGGAAAATAATTACCTAATTAAATTTGACAATGTACATTACATTTAAAATGACTGCTGAAGTGCCTTCTACATGGAATTTGCTGAAATAGTAATTATATAGTCAGTTAGGGGGCCCATGCTTCCAGTTGTTCTGGTTCCTTTCTCTGCGCTGCTAGCGTAAATTACTTGTCTTCTCTGAGTCACGTGTTTAATAATTACAGGGCTGCGATTGGTTATGGCTAGCACAGATATCGTGTATGGGGTTGAAATCACATCCTTCAGCTGACGTCTGCCGTCAGTTTACGTGTGGCGTTATTACTGTGGAGGAGCTATGGAAGAGAACTGGTAGGCATGGACAAGTGTGCTAAGTCATGTAAGTAAATACATTATTCTTATAATATTTTGAGACTGGAGTTTAGTACTGTACTGCATAATTTCGCCCGATATTACTTAACCGGTAAAAGGACGTTGAACCTTTAAGGGTGAAACTATACTTTCGAAACACAGTTGATCTAGCTGATATTTGTAATTAAATTCTCTTTAGTGCTGACTGCAAATATTTCATTTGATGCCGTGGTAGACATTTTTAATTAAAATGTTCTTTTCGAAATGCCCTAATATTAAAGGATACCTTTTAAATTCTGTGTTGCATTCACTTGATGTTCTCTACTCTTTTACCGCTAATTAGTGGGTATACAGACTATTCTTACGAGAGATTTTTCTGCATCTACTTCATTTTAATCTTGATAAACATTTGGGGAAATGGCAACATTGCACATTTCGTCGTAGATAAAAAGAGAAGCCGATAGTCAAATGTTTTAACTACCGATATGCTGGCCTTTTATTCCATACATTTTCCCGTCCAGTCGCAAGAAACAACGAATACACCGTTCTGCATGGATTTTCTTTTCTTTTCTTTTCTTTTCTTTTTCTTTTTTTTTTTTTTTTTTTGAAATGGAGTTTCTAAATCACATTTTCATACTGATTGCGCAACTGAAATCCGTTATTGCATACGTCAGAATTTTTTGTAATTCAAAATTTTGTTTTGAATATCTTTCCTAGTGCACCTGTAACATTACCGTGTGCTTATTGTTTGTTAGAAAGGCTTAGAATTTCAACTTTATTACTTAAAATGTGAAAATGGTATGTTTTATGTTAATTTTTATTAACATCTACTAACTATATCCGCCCTAGTGGATATAAAAAATGTACAATAATTCCAACGAATGACTGTTCTTCATAGATTCTTCTCAAAAGGTCTTGAAGGTATTTTGCTTCAGAATAGAAACATTCATCCTTCCATTCCTGTAGCCCATTCTTTTGTTTCAAAGTAGACATATGAAAATGTAAGTTTTGTTATAAAAACTATAGTACGAAAATCAAATACGACTAGTGTGGAGATTTCAAGCTTATTAGACTACTACTTTGTAAGGGGCAAGTTTCACAGAATATCCTTGTTTAAGTGAATGGTACAGCAGAGCTGGGTCAGAACTATGGGACAGTCACCAAGTAAGACTAATTTAACACAGGACGAAAAAAAAATTGTGTGCGCGCGTGCGTGTGAGTAATAAAGTGAACCTCCTATTGATTCCTCGAAAGTATTGTTGCCTTCTCTCCATGTAAAATTAGGTTTAATGAAGCAATTTTTGAAAACTCTTAAAGGCAGTAAATGCTTTAAATACCATTGTTACATTTCTTTCATTATCCTATGAAAAAATTCAAGTTGGTATTCGTTGACCTACAAATTCTAAAACTGATGGACAGTCAGTTCGAGAATACTATGAAGCGATAAGAGGATACCTGGAATGCCTTCAGAATTTTTTTTTTTTTAATTTCCTTGCAAAAAAAAATGTTAACATAGTGAAAATGTTACAAAGTTTTACAGATTGGGTGCAACATGAGTATCGAAGTACAGTTTCTTCATTCCCGTCTAAATTATTTCCTTGGCAATTTTTACGAGGTTATAAAATGTGGAAATGAGGTATAAAGGGAAGTGGAGTGTTCACATGATACTGTTGGATGTTAATAAGGGACTGCTCTTAACATGCGAAAAGGTCAAAGAGGAGAAAATTGTAAATGCAATATTGAGATAAGTTTATGAATTTTCTTATTAGTGCAACATAATTATGGCCTACTTTTTCGTACAAAATTCTTGCTGAAACTAATGTTAAGATTATGAATGGTTTGAAAACCTGACGTGATGGGAGAAAATGGAAATAAATTTCGAACTCGGCACAAAATATCCATGTAGGATCACTTTTCAGATAAGTTTTGAAATGCAGAACAGGGATATCCATGGATGACTATCAGAGCAATTCGAATCCTCTTGAAATGGCTTTTACCACAGTTATTTGAAATTATGTGATACATTTTCCTCTTTCGCTGAACGTTTAAGTTATATGTACAAGATTACAGAATTTCTTCTGAATGAAGGAATTGCTGGCTATTGCCAGAAAATTAGATTAAATTTTATTTGCCATGCAAGCATCTTTAATGTGTGGCACAAATTCAATAGCTATTTTTTCGAGGAAATCCCACATTTCGAAAAAGCTTCCACATAAAGGGTAGTTCGAAGGTGCGGATTTTCTTGGAATGTTTCGCGTCATCCTTTGGAAGATGCTAAACTTAAATACCAAGTTTAATATTTATTAGACTTTTCATTGTTATATAATACTGTATACAGGCAGCAAGTTCACTGATGGACAGCTCCCTCCCTCCCTCTCTCTCTCTCTCTCTCTCTCTCTCTCTCTCTCTCTCTCTCTCTCTCTCTCTCTCTCTCTCTCTCTCTCTCTCTCTCTCTCTCTCTCTCTGGATTTAGGGGATCTCAAAAAACAAAACAAAAAAAACGTTTCAAGTGAAATATCGATTCGCGATAAAGTAAATGATTTGTTTCAAAGCTTCATTTACATGAGATGTGTACCTTTGGAATACTAGCTATGACGTGTCATATTTGCAAGAAACGGCAAAAACCCATGGCAGCATTTTGAGTTTTGACCCGTTTTTACGCAAACTTTTACTTGAAGTGTTTTTTGTTAATTTAAGCCGCTTCTGAACATTTTCTGCTGTTTAAATCAGTTCTTTCTGTGGTCGCTCCTTTCCTGAGTATTGAAACAGACGAATTTTTGAAGTGCTGTTGACCTTGATGGTCTCGATATAGTTAAGATGACAAAAAGCTGCTTAGGTACTGACGTATCAGATCTAGGCAAAATGCTATTCAGACTATTCCTCTGCCCGTGCACTCCCGTTTATTCCCTCAGAGCACGTTCGGAAGCCGTCCTCAGATGGAGTAAATATAAGGAGGTATGTGTATCTTGTTCACATTTTCGCGCACTTTTAGATTATTCACACCTAAATATAAAACTTCAAATAGGAAATTGATTTCCTACATACCCACAATTCTTCCCCGATGCATTTCGCAAAATTTACATGTATCGCGACAGTTACAATTATGAGACACTGGGAGTGAGTTCTGTAGATTTTAATTTTAAATCTATTTGCTTGAAAATCGACACGTAATATGAGCAAATAAAGAAATGACTGAAAAGCTGAAAACTGTCTCGAATAGTTTCTCAGATAACATACGTAAAAGTTAACCAATTAAACTTTAACTTGTTGCTATGAGTGTTATAGACCGCTCAATGGGTTTTGAACACTAAAATATTTAAATGAAAGCTTTGATGCGAGTCTTAACTATTTTCCCTGGCCTTCAATTGCAGCGATCTCTCACTGATGACTTCACCCTCTAATCATTGGATTGTTTATTTCATGTGCCGCTATTCAGAGAAGTCGTACGCTCTCCAACAAATAAATACTATAGTTCCGGGAAGTTTTTTCACTTGCACGCAACTTAATACCGAATTAAACAAATTTTGCCTTTAATTTTGTTTTTGATTCTTCTACGCCTGGCATATCTTCGTCTGTTGAATCATTATCAGTCATCCTCGTTACGGTTTCCATCCCAAGGTCTTCAGTTATAATTCCATCATTTTTTTTTCTTCCGTTGGTGCATCTTTTTCCTAATACTCCTGTTTTATTTTATCCACATATGGATAAATTTCACCATTCCAGTTGTCCAATTTGCTCAAAACATTGGTGGCACAATACTTTGTCTTTCATTTTAAAGGCTACATTTCTGCAAGCAACCCGTTGTTTCGCATTCCTCTATTCTATAGGATTCAGATTCGGATGTTGTGGAGGAAGCCTTAAGGTTGCATGGCTATATTGACAATATTTTGTCAATCAAAAAGTTTTGAGTCTGCTCAATGGTTGGAATTTAATCATACAATTTTGTTTCGATGCTTTTTTCATCAAAAGGGACAGTGATTTTGTAACCAAAAAAGCATATATCTTAAATAACTTTTCGTTGTAGGCTTAACTACATGTGTATTATAAGAGGCATTATCTATTGCTAGCACTGAGTTAAGGAGTAAATTTGGAATTAACATTGTGCGTACCAATTTAACATAATTTTCAGTATTCATTTCTTTGTAATATAATGCGTATGACTGTCACAGTACTTTAGTAAACTGTACTGGAGGGTGGGAGGGAGGGAGGGAGGGATGGCGGCAGACGATTCAAACGACATTGGTTCAAGTAACAGGAGTGATAATTTCGCTGAATATAGGAGTTGGTAGGAGAAAGGTTAGACCAGGGCTCGCTTACTGTACTCCGTTACTACAGATATTCCAAAAACTATTCATCTAATCATCTCACATAGAATATAACAAGCACAATCGGAAACATATAGATAAAAAGCGAACAATAACTATTTCCTTACATCGGTTGATATCTAGATTTAAAAATAAAACAAAATTTGCGTTCATATATTGCTTAATTAGTGAACAGCTCTAAGTTATTTAAAATCATGTCCTATTTGATTTCAAACAAGTATTCGTGTAGTAAAAAAGATCCCAGGTATGGTGCCTCGCTGACGCATACCCCTTCCCTTTTCTTATTCACTTGTTTCATCCACTGTCGTTGACAGTTCCATCTGTTTTCAAAGCCGTTGACTGCTATTTAAGTAATATGGTTCGAAAACGCCGTGAAACTACAAAAGAGAAATTTGCATCAGGTTATTTAAAAAAAGGAAAATATGTTCAAGAAATTGGAGAAACCATTGGAAGACATACAGCACAGTGAAGGCAATTATATATAGGTTTGATCAGAATAAAACTTACGAAAATCAATCAAGAAGTTGTCCTGCGGTTCTATCCGAGATGGAGAAACGACAGTTACTTAGAGAAGTCAAGAAAAATCCTAGATATAGTACTCCAAAACTTGCTATTGCAGTTCACACACAGGAAAGTCCGTTTCAGCAAAATCTATAAGAAAAATGCTTTATGAAGCTGAGTATGGAGGCCAAACAGCCCGTAGAAAACCATACATCAGTAAAATCAACAGAAAGAAGCGAGTTGCTTTTGCAAAAGAACCTACATAAGATGGACTTGATTTCTGGAAGAAGGTTGTATTTACTGACGAGTCAATTTGAGCTCTTTAAATCAAAAGAGCGAGTAATAGTGTGGAGAAAAAAGAATTGTGAGCTTGAGAAAAAATTAACAGCTTCAGTTAAACATGGAGGCGGTTCAGTACTTGTCTAGGACTGCATGAGTGCAAATGGTGTGGAGGATTTGAGTTTTTTTTAATGGAATTATGAACCATCAGGTTTATATAAGCACCCCAAAAACATATCTGTCCAGAAGTGTGAATAATATGGATGTTTCTGAGGTTTATATTTTCACACAAGATAATGATTCAAAACCTACAGCTCCAGAAGCAAGGCTATGGTTGTATAATACTCAACCATGGTTGACACCACAGACATGAATCCAATCGAACATTTGTGGCGTATACTGGACAAAAATATTAGAAATCGCCAAATATCTAATATAAAGGATATAAAGAACGTTCTACTAGATTAATGGTATAAAATTACAGTGGAAACAATACAATCTTCGGTGAAATCCATGCCAAGGAGAATGCAAGAGATTATAAAGAGGAATGGAGGGCCTACTAAGTATTAACCGTAACATTCTACACCACTTTCAGTATGCAGACGAATACTTATTTTGCATCCTATATTGCATATCTTTACTTTTGAATGTTTATGTGTATATGAATATACTATGTTTCTTTATTGTATTCTCTTTTTCACTGATCAATAAATGTGTCCCTGCTGTACCTTATTCTGATTTTTCCACTATCCATACATTCTTAAACTTAAACGCATGCATTAGACGTATGCTTTTTGAAGTAACTGTATACAATGTTCTAGCAAACGGATACAGCGAATGCAGCGCTGTTAGTGAAGGTCAACATGCCTAAACACTTTGGCAGGTAGTATATATGCAAGTTTACGTACATATCAGCGAAAATGAAATGTAAATACACTTCATGAGAAAAAATGCACACCTGACGCACACACGCACACACACAAAAGTGGGTGGCTCTAGTGGAATTCAAAGGGAAGTGCCCTGGTGATTTATACATGTCGCCGGGATTTTAGGGATGGTGGATTAATAAGACCAAAATAAACTGACCAAAATTCACAGCTATGTTCCATCTTCCCTAATACCCGCAGCCTTCCCTGTCATGTAAACGCTTGCTGATAGGATTGATAAACTGCCACCTTAGGGACGGCATAGGTACTATATGGGACCAAGTGCACTACAAGGTCAACGTTCACGCCGATCGAACGGCAACACCAATGGTCCATAAACCACACCTGTTACTAGCATATGGAAGATGGCAAAACAAGATACTAACTTGCCTTATTAATGCTGGAAGCGCGAAAGGCGATAATTTTGATTGTTTGGTTCAAGCTATGAACTGTTTAGATAATTGGACAGGAGCACGTACAAATAAACTACCTTGGAATTTGGGTTTAAAAAATGCAACTAATTCTTGCCTCCACTATATACTATTTCGAAATCGTCTCCGGCCGACGCGTAACAAACGTACGAGTAAATTGGATTGGGAAACCTCGTCGAATAATATTAATATTGAAGGAGCACCATTCTGAGTGAAAAGCACAGCAGGCGAGGAGAACGCTGAATGATTTGGTGTAATTAATATCAAAGTGTCACTAAACTGGAACGGAAAAATAGAAATAAAGAAAGACGAGCGGAAACGAGTGAGGCGAGTTTTACTGCGGCCTTAGTGTGCCGCAGTAAATCGACTGGGTCCTCTTATTTCAAGGTTTACCCGACGTTAGCTTAATGTGTGTACATTTGTTTCAAATAACGGATATGATAGAAATTAGGCATTAAAGGAGACGACAGCGAAGACTAAAAGTTCAGCTGAATCTTATTCAGAGATGAATTGTTGGTAGTGTGCTTAGAACTAAAAGTATCGCTATTTTCGCAGACTACGCTAGTACCTACGTTTGTGTTAACATTTAGTGATATTAATTTAGAATGAGTTAAAAAGTAGGGAGGGTGGTTCATATGCTTTCCAGTGTCCAAATCTCTTAAAAAATTCAGAAGGTATTCACGAAACCGCCACCAAGTGAAATAGCAAGCTAAATGTCACCCTGGGCATCCAGGCTTTCTTATGTAAGAATAAATTAAACTGAGAGTCTGAAGATATATACGGTTTAAATTGTTTTAAAGGTATGAAAAAACAGATAAAATCTCGTAACTATAAAATGTTGTGTAGTTATTCAGATGTATAAATAAAAACGCCAGCGACTTTTCAGAATAAAACAGAAGACCAAATCCACGAACATTTGTCCACGTAGTTGAGTTTGTCTATCATGGCGGAGATTCTGACACTGCAGCCAGAACACTGCCACACGACTTATCGGAAATAATTTCTTCCACACTAGCCGTGTGTAGGCTAAGGTTTGGATGAGTAGAGCCAGACTGAAAAATTCAGTGCCATAGCCGGGATTTGAACCACGGATCTCCCGGTCTCCGTCCGGTGGCTATAAACCACTGAGCTACTATGGCCAACATGCCAATATCACATTAAATTCTCCAACTGACTCGTATATTTCCCATTAAACCACTAGGGGTTCTCGTATACAATGAGACCTGCATCTTTTGTGGCGACTTACGCCGTAAGTACTTAGTCTCAGGCTTCATAGTTAAACCACTATGTTTTAAGGTAAATTGATGCAAATCATTTCTTCCACACTAGCTGTGTACAGGCTAAGGTTCGGATAAGTAGAGAATTTTTCATTTAAAATGTGGAAATATTCAACTGTGTTAAAACTAGGTAGAAGCAACATATATTGAACTTAAAAGGAAATCTGCTAGTCCTTCGAAAGCATCTGATGTTACATTCCTAAAACTTCTTTACCCACTATACTTTTGTATATAACATTACAAACTATTCTTACACACCAAACCAATAATGAACATCTTGAAAATGATTAACCCTACAAAATGACTTCATTTGACAGTGTTCTTTAAACTGGTCTACATTTTTTCTTTGGTGTTTGTCTTATGGATTACCAAAAGCCACACAAAGTGAAAACTTCACAGGATATTCTCAGAAAATTTAAGATATACATTTTATTCTTCAAGCAAATATCCTTAATATATTGTAATTTGTCATTTTTCAGAAAACTATAAGTAACCAAATCTTTTCTATGTAAACCATAGTATGGGGTGATTCTCTTTTAAACACTTGTGATGCAAGGTGCTAGGCTTAAGGGTGCCTATAATTCAAAGGTCTGAGCTTAGTTTTATCAACATTCATGTGCTGCTCTGCCACAAATATAACTATTTCAAAGTTTTTGAAAGAAATTTTACTTTAAATATACTCGTACTAATTTATCAGGTATTGCACAGGATGTAAAAACACTCAATTTTTTAAAAAAATGATTGCAGTATTTAAATGCCAATATACAAACTTTAAATTTGTTGCATCTTCAGGTTGTTTTGAAAAAAGAAAAATAAGTATTTAAATGTAATTTTTGTAGTAATCCTTTTAGTCCAAGTGATTGTCATAGCTTAAGCAGTATAAAAGTGTAGCAAAAACAGCATGCCAGTTTTAAATTTCATTCTGTTTCTGTTGAATTGTTGAATATAAAATTACATTTCAACTGTTTTCAATGTAGAGGTTTGTGAAATACTTGTCAAATATGATGCAGAGGAAGTAAATACAAAGCATTAGGCCACTTGCTCATGGGCACCTAAATGGTCAGAGCAAAAGTCGTGGATTATAGTTTAAGCTAAAAGTTCACTCCTTTTTGACATTTTTTTTTTTTTTTTTATTTTGACTAAATTTCAGTGATGGGGTATCTTAAACACTGTTTTTTTTCAACTGACTTGTTTTTTATTTATGCTTTTCAGTGAAATGTAACTGTTTTATTTTTTATTATTTAAGAAACCTCAATGTTTCATGATAAAATCTAGATTACAAATTTGAGGTCAATGACCCTCCTGTACTTACTATAAACAAGTGGTAGAGAAGTAAGCTCACCTCTGTAGCGTAGATGGTAGCGTGTCTGGCATGTTCAAGAGGTCCTGAGTTTGAACCTTGGTCAGGGTGTTACCTGGATAAGGTTTTTTCTCGGGTTTTCCCTTATCCTGAAAGACAAATGTCGGGTAACTCTAAGCTCCATGAACCCCGTACTCATTTGAGCATCATTTTGCCAATTTCATTCATCATCCAATATGTTGGACATAAATTAAAGACATAAAAATGAATAGCAACTTACCGCTTAAAGAAAGATTTAAAGATTCAAACTAATAAAAAGGAATGTCTATGAAATTGTTTAAATACCTCAAAAAGGTGTATTTTATGTAATTTGAGTACTATGAAATCCACATTTTTTGCATAGTAATATTTTTCAATTTGCTATGGTTTATTAGCTATATGAATGTCATTCAGAATGAAACACTCCAAGCTGTTCACAGAAAATTCTTGATGAGTATTTTGTAATTAAATTTTTTGATGCATTGTTACCTATACTTACAGAAAAACTTTATTTTAAGGGACAACTACATGTTGCACTCATCAGATTGTTGCCTTGATAGTTGGCTCCAAAGTAAAAATTTCTAATTGGTATAATTGTGCCCCACTTCCAACTAATCACTAGCATGATTGTCACTAGATTGTCATTCCTGTTCATTCTATAAAGGTGTTTCTGAAATAAAATTCCAGCACATGAAGCCTGAAACTTTCATTAAAAAATAGTATTAACATTTCTTGTAAAGCTATAAATGATTATTTTTTGTAGGTACCGTACAACACTTCAACATGATTTCATCAATTAAGCAGAGACTGGAAGCATTGGAGGATAAAACTAAGAGTAAAATGGAGGAAATGAAATGCTGTTTTGATAAACTGATGAATGTGAGGCATGCAAACGACACTCTTCTTACTATAACTCTGCAACAGATTATGCAGGTAATAAACAGTTGAACATTCAAGATTGACCACATGTCAAATTCTGTATAACATTTAAATCAGGCTGACCCCATAGCTTAGTTGGTAAACCACATGACTGCTGTTCAAAGAATCCTGGATTTAATTCCTGGCTCAGGATAGGAATTTTTTTCCAGCAAAGATTACTTTGTCCTCCAAAATAAGGTGTTATAATGAATAAGGGGTGTGTGTGTGTGGGTGGGTGGGTGGGTGGGTGGGTGGGTGTGAGTGTGGGTGTGGGTGTGGGTGGGTGGGGGTGTGTGTGTGTGTGTTGGTGTGTGTCACCCAGAGAAAAACCACTGTATAAGAGTTATCATTGCTGATAGTTCCCAATTGAAAGTTTCAATATGATCATTGACAGATAAGGGTGGATATAAATAAGTAAGAAGATAGGCCTTGAACGGCCGTCAAATCTGCTGCTTGTGCTCCAAAAATATCTTATGGTAAAAACTAGTATTTTTTTGAAAGGTGCCTTTAAAGTGTAATCCACATAATTGTCTAGCCTGTCTCCATCCGGTTGCTCTTAACCATTGAGCTAATATGGCCAACATGCCAGAAAGACATTAAATTCTCCAAGTGACTCGTAATTTCCCGGTAAACCACTAGGGGCTCTCGTATACAAGATATGTAACTTTTGTGGCATCTTGCGCTGTAAGTAACCTGGTTCAAATCTCGGCTATGGCATTGATTTTTTTAATTTAACTATTCAAAATTTAATTTTGTATAAATAGGTAATGTTCTTTTATAACAAAAATAATTCGTTAATTATGCATTTACCTTATCAATTGTTTTGCCAATTACTGGATCAAAGCACATTAACTCCCAACACATTTTCCTTAAATTTGAAGAACATATTTGCAAATTGATTCCACTTTTTTGTATTTTAAAAGCAAGTCTGAAACACTAACTTCATATTTAGAAGCAAGTCCTCTTTTTCTTTGTCTGTAAAATTTTATTTGTACATAATACAATTTGGAATGATGCATATCACAAGCTGTTTTCATGAAGTGATGAGAAATGAACAATTCTTAGCATTTTCAAGTGTTTTGATATGGAAATTTCAGACAGGCTAATGTTATAAAATTGGCATAAAATATGATCAGTTTCCTGAGGTAAACATTCTCTTGAAGGTTTAGGTTATATAAACTTCAACAAGCAAATAGACAAATTACCAGCACCATGTCATGCAATGTTTTAATTAAAACCACTCATAGCATTTTTGAAAAAAAAATCTTGTTTTGCTATAGGGAATTTTTCCCTCCCCCTACCACCTAAACATTTTCTTCCTGCATTAGCATAGCCTGTCTTAAGTATACTTTTATTAATATTTAAGTTTGAGTTGTAACTAATTTAGAAAAACCTGTGACACAATCATAACAATAACTATGAAGGCCAGAGAAGTCTGGATCCATGTTTGTGAGAGCAAATTTTATCTTTACAAAAATGACATTAAGTATTGCGATCAGCAAAATGAAATTCAATGGTAGCAAATGAGTTTGGATGTGGGTGTGCAAAGGTTCCACAAATGTCTAGGTGGAAGGAACTACAGTCATACTTTTTTCATTCTGTGTGACTGTTGATGTTGATGCAGTAGTTCTGACTCTCCTTGTACTTGAATGTGAGATTTGTTGTTGGAGGAATTCAGTGTTATTTCAAACATCAATTATCCCCAAACCTCTATACTGGTATGTAAAAGCTCCAATAGGCGGAAGTTCTGACACTAGTGGTGCTAATTAGATCCTGTTAATTGATATGGTTAAATTTTAATTTCATCCTTCCACAACCTCTTTGCTGAAAATAGGACCTCATTTAACTAGCATCCATTTGATTCAGCTCACAGCAAGCTGCAATGGTAAAAAAACATGCATCTGCATCCACACTGCAGTAGTGGATACAATACAAGACTAATTTCTTGTTATTAAAATCTCCATTTGAATAAAATCTAATACATATTTCAAGTAATGTGCATTTGGAGGAATTTAGTAACAGTGACGTTAAAATTAATCTTAAAACTATTTGTAGTTGGTTTATTGACACTCGTCACTTTTCTTATATTATTGAGGGACTAGTTTCCAAGGTCATTGTCTCCATTTGCAACCTCTCTCGAACTAACATCTGTTGTCTGCTCTCCTCTCTGGTGGTGGAACTATTGAACTTCTTTGTCAAGAAATGAATGCTCATTTTATAATTAAGTTACAGTATACAGATATATCAAAACCTAGATACAATCTCCTATATTACCTGAAAAACCTCTCTTCCCATGTTCAACTTCCTAAAACTTGTCTTCATTGAATGAGTTAGCTATTTTTGTATGAAATGGCATAGCATCCCGACTGTAGCATATTCTATAAGAATCAATAGTTGGAATTCCTTTCTTGGAAGTGTTGAAAACAGTGTTATGATAAATTAACTTTAAAGAGAGTCGATTAAAGACGGTCTTTAATTGACTCTCTTTAAAGTTAATTAATCAATAGTTGGATTACAAATAGGTGGTTTTGTTTACTTTGGTTGCAGTATAATTACAAATGAATGTGAAGATGATGTACCAACTTTTGTAGCATCATTTTAAAGCTCATTGTATGGATACCAAGTATATTAGAGCATTCATGCCTCTTTATAGAAGGCTATCAAACAATTCTGCAGGAATGTATCAACCTTTCCAGGATGATTTAAATAGCACATAAGGCATGCTTGTACAATCGCGAGCAAATGTTTTCAGATGCGAGCAAGACTGGCCTACGTGAGGGAGGCTGGTTTCTTTTCAGTTAATTGGCACCAGGACGATTCAGTTTCCTTATACCTGACCAGCGAGTTTGGCACAGGTATTTAAGCCTCAATGGCAAATAAAAACAATTTTACCACATGAAACGTAGGTGAGTTTATATAACTCTGAAGTATCAACCTTGTATTTATAGATCATTTTTTAATAACGTTATTTACTCTCTTTTTTTTTTTTTTTTGGTAATTTACGTCCTCCAACGTTAAGTCATATCGGACGGTGAATGAATGAATTGTGTGAAATGATGCTCAAATGAGTCCAGGGTCCGTGGAGCTTAGTTACCCGACATTCATCTTGAAGGATAAGGGAAACCCCCAGATAAAAGCCTTATCCAGGTAACTCGCCCTGACCGAGATTTGAACTCGGACCTCTTGAATGTGAGGCAGACATGCTACCATCTACGCTACCGAGGCGGGCTTTACTCTCTTGCACACCACACCAACCATTTTAATCTACCTTTCTTCTTTCTAAATACATTTCCTATACTCATACTTCTACCTTTCATAGGTTAGCGATACTATAATGTTAAACTGCGCGATATTTAAAATTGATATCTAAAATTGTTTAAAATTTATATCTTGTTCCGAAAATATATTATTTTTTGTCACAGTTCTCAAGAACAGCTTATACTAAGACAGTTAATATAGGCACCAAATTGAAAGCGTTATATATATATTAGACTTTTAACGACCAACGAAATAAAGTAACTATTTTTTGATGACAGTTCAAATACAAAATCACGTTAGCATCACTGGCATGTCAGGTTTCACGAAGTTCTTTAAATGCCAGTAAAGCTGATATGATGCATTTCAGTTTTAGCTACACGTAGAAACCATCGAACTAGACTGGCCTGAACTTGCAACCTTGGGATCAGAAAGCCAGCATCTAAGTCAATCTGGTCAGCTTTTGTAATGATGATGGTTTTTTGTAATTTTACGTCCTCCAACGTTAAGTCATACCGGACGATGAATGGATTGGGTGAAATGATGCTCAAATGAGCCCAGGGCCCATAGAGCTTAGTTACCCAACATTCGTCTTTTAGGATAAGGGAAAACTCCAGAAAAACCTTATCTAGGTAACTCACCCTGATCGACATTTGAACTCGGGACCTCTTGAACATGAGGCACACGCTACCACCACGCTACTGAGGCGGGTGATGATGGTAATGATGATGACAAAGAAAACCTGAAAGGTCAAATAAGTGTAACGCTAATCTAATATGCAGCTATAACAGAATTGAACATTTAAACAAGCGTATTTGAAGCATATATATTTCGAAGCAGTGTGCAGCAATTATCTG
The DNA here is from genome assembly GCA_030765055.1 of Mantis religiosa. NCBI lineage: Eukaryota > Metazoa > Arthropoda > Insecta > Mantodea > Mantidae > Mantis > Mantis religiosa. The sequence goes on from CM060950.1 coordinate 114,048,616, forward strand.
CTCTAGAGGCTGTGAACTTTAAATCAGGTAACAAATTAACACAAATATCACGAAAAATCAACTGTCATGTAAATGCCGTTGCTGAAACCGGTCAATTTAATAAGTTAGTGTTAGCACTTTCTTCACGTATTTTAGGGAAATAATGTAGAATTACTTAAAGATTGTTAAAAGTTCCGTCTTCCAGTGAACTTGTCTACATAGGCAATAGAACTGTCACTGGTTAAATGGACATGTGGTCAATGCACTCTACGATTGGTAGTTACTTTCTCGGGGTCAAAGGTCACATTTGCATTACATGTATATAAGAGCGGAAGGTTTGTATTTGATTTAAAAACGACAGAGTATTATTGTATCATGCATTAGAGTGAATAAGATTAGAGAAGAATGCCTTTAACCTCGGAAGTCACTCGGGGCCGTATTGTTGGCATGTGGGGAAGCAGGTCTTGCTACCACACAAAAGCTAATTCTGTGGGAAGAGGGCTTGACTGCGTTCTTTACTGGATCCGGCGGTTCCAGGAAGAGGGAGAAGGATTAAAAACCCGACCTAAATCCGGAAGACCCAGGGTTACCTCTCCGGATATGGATGCAGCCATAGTGCAGAATTCCAGAGAATCTGTTCCGCCCTTCTACGTCAATTGTGAGGCATATGGGACTTCAGATAATGCCTTCAACTGTTAGAAGGCATCTTCATGCTGCCGGGATCCACACTAGGAAGCCAGCTCGAAAAGAGAACCTCACAGCAGCAAATCAAGCTGCTCATGTGGAATTTGCTTACCAGTTCCTTCCAATGCCTCAGAAATTCTGGGGCACTAATATGGACGGACGAGTGTGTTCTCATCCGATGAAGAGGAAAGGATGATACTTTGGCGTCCAGACAACACACGCTACAACCCAGAACACGTAGTGACCACAGCAAGAAGCAGCAGGATTAGCATCGCTTTCTGGGGCTGGATGTCGGCTGCCGGTGTGGGTCAACTGGCCCGTGTATCCCCGAGAATGAATTGAGGAGTATGTGGTGGTGTTAGATGACTGCATGTTACCAAGTGTTCGTTCCGTATATCCTGAAAAAGATATGCCTATCATTAACTATGTTCATGATAGCAGCAGCATTCATACTTCAGCATTTACCCAAGATTGGATAGAGCAACATCCTGAAGTTTCTCCTCTCCCTTGGCCAGCTAAATCATCAGATCTGAATCCCATTGGAACACTTTTGGGCTATTATAGTTAACGAATGGGATTGCAGGGCGGAAAAAAACTCCTGAAAGCCTCGAGGATCACGTTCAGGAAGTATGGGAAACCGTGCGCAGAGGACCTCATATTTGTGAATCTCTCGTCGCTTCTCTTCCTAGGAGGCTCAGTACTCTTTTAGATATAAATGGTTGGTGGACCGGGTATTAAGCCATTAATCGTTTGTTCCCTATCCCATATTGTGCCATCCATGTTCAAGCTAATATTTCCATCCTTTCCTTTCTTCATTTGCACATAAGCATCTATTTAGAAATTGGTTTGTTTTACCTATATATTAATTATTTTAAATGAAAATTATGCTTTATTTTCTGTCTCAATTATCAAGCATAAAATAAATTGAATTCTAGAGTAAAATTAAGATTTAAGCATTGCACTTATCAATAAATTCCAACATTAAATTGGAACCTCATAATAAAATGTATAATTTACTAGAGAGTATCGTGCTTAAACCACCACCACTACCACCACCTCATCGATGTCATCGATGTCGATATCATTCATTAATATTAATAAGTGGTGGTGGTGGTGGTGGTGGTGGTGGTGGTGGTGGTGGTGGTGGTGGTGGTGGTGGTGGTGGTGGTGGTGGTGGTGGTGGTGGTGGTGATTGTTATTATTGTTATTATTATTGTTATTAATATTATTGTCGTTATTGTTATAGCTGGGTAGAGTGCTTAAAGGTAGCATTAATCGTTATTACGTTCATCCCCTACCTGCTGTGGTCGGAGGAGGGGAATGGCTTGTTGATAACAGGTAAACCTGACCTTTCCTCTCACTAGGCTCAACTAAACGATAATCAAATTTTGATCCCCTTCCCTCTCCAACCCCCTTGTCCATCGGAAAACTTTTGCATTCTGGTGTACATGTTAAGGGAGAGGATCCTGAATTCCCTCCTTAATGTACGCTTTCATGCAGTACTTTTATTATATAGTATACTGTATCAAAATGGTGTTTGCAGAATTATAGGAAGAGCTGTAACATTGAAACAAAGCTTTTTACCCAGGTTTCTATAAGATATGCATCTTAAATTTGTTAGTGTAAGCTTACCCCTATATTTCTGACATTCATGTATATAAGATGAATAAAGTGTATCTTTTACTTTAGGAGAGAGAGATAATAACTGCTTTAGAGAAAAATGTTATGGATGCCATAAGCCAGAATGCACAACAGTCTGCCCAAATTCAGAAGCTAGAATCCACTGAGGCAGAGTTTCGAGCAACACTTTTGGAAAAACAATATTTGCAACATGAGCCGCTGCAAAACATTTCTGAACTTCAAATTCAGGTGCAGAAGATGGCAATGAAACTTCACGAGGTATGTTTCTAACTTTAGAACTATATTCTTAACATTGTAACAAGAACAAGGCTAATTGCATCCTTTATTTCAGTTTGTAGGTAATCAAAATGATGGCTCGGCTTAGTTTTTCATCTGTGGAATAAATTTTGAGTAAATTCTAATTTCGGTATTTTACAGGCTTTAGGATCACATTCTTAATTCGTTTGCATATTAACATCTGCATCTGGCAATTAAACCTAATTGATATGATTATTACCTTAGTTTTGAATAATGGCGGTGCCTTACATTTCCAGGAATGTCAAGATATATTAACTGAATAATTGTAAAACTTGGCATTTCCTGGTAAGGATTTTTCCTGAAAGTTAAATTGTAGCACAACAAACCTTGTGAGCTTAATTTACCAACCCAACTGTCAAACACAGCACATAGCAAGAGTTTGATAAACATGCAACTTGTATGAGGAGATAATGTAGTCGGCTACATGCTTCCACACTTTGGTTTTTGTAACCTACAAATGACCAAGTATAGTAGATTCTTAAATGCATATAATGCTGAATGGGTACTCATGTGCATTCAGAGATTTGAACCTACATCAATGCAAGCTCTTTGCTTTTTAGCTGTTAAAGCTGTATGTCCAGATGGCCATATATTAAATTCTTAGAACATTATTGCAAATGGAGGGAAGAGGAACACCTTACTGTAAATTGTTTGTTGATAGAAAATTCTGGAATTGAGGCAAACCACTCTTTCAATAAGGTATGCTAACAAAATTAATACAAATGTTCCTTAATGCTCCATTGGAGATTCTTAACTGTATTAAGTCCATTACTATTGCCTTTCTTTAATCATTGTTAGAATTTGCCATTTGGTTTGCTACAGCACTCACCTTTATAATTTAGACGGATCATTCCTCATTAGAACTAAGAAATAGATACACAAGTGCAAATTATTGTTTATTAATGTTTCTGTAACACTTATATTTCAGTACACATCTTTTCAATTCAGCAAGATTTTTTAGCTTTTAAAGTTTTTATATCATGACACATGTTAGTGTTTGTGTATTATAGTTTGCAAACTTATCAAGTGTTGTATACTGAAATCTTCATTGAAAATCTATCATTGAGATGTTACTAGTATAATGCTTGCTTCTGATAATTTTCAAAAACCATGAAAAGTAAATTATTTACTTAGCTTAAAATTTCATCATACTAGATATTATGAAACATGACACGAAGCATGTTTAAATGTCTAATAACACAGTACAAATAAAGACATGCACCTTTTGTGGTGACTTACTATGCTATAAGTGCTTAAGTCCCAGGCTTCATAAACCACTGTTTTTAGGGAAATTGATGGAAATAATCATTTCTTCCACACTAGACGTGTGGAAGCACTTACAGTATAGTAAGTTGCCACAAAAGGTGTCTCATTGTATATGAGAACCCCTAGTGGTTTTCCAGGAAACAGAAGTCAGTTGGAGAATTTAATGTTACGTTGGCATGATGGTGTAGTAGCTCAGTAGTTTAGAGCAACTGGATGGAGACCAGGAGATCCGTGGTTCAAATCCTGGCTATGGCATTGAATTTCTCAGTCTGGCTCTATTCATCCAAACCTTAGCCTACACACAGCTAGTGTGGAAGAAATTATTTCCATCTTTCTAAGCTAAAGTTTAAGTTTGATGCCTACTGGAAATGAGGGGATTTGTGCAAGGAATTTTTAGCGCACATGAGATACTGATTTTGTTAAATTACTAACATTAAAACAAGAAAATTCCTACCAACATGTCTTGACTTTTGTTGCCATTGTTAATGGGAAATGCTGTTAAAATTACTACTGACTCCACATTTGCTGAGAGGAAATTTGGAAACATGCTAATACGTATTATATAACTAAGTTCTGTCTTTGTATGTTTTAGGTTGAAGGCCAGCTCATAGACATGGAGTCAAAATGGGTGATCACTCCCAAAGTCCAGTCATATTCAAGAACACCACGTGCTCGAAGTTTATCTGCTGATCAAGTTCTCATTAAAAAATATTTCAAGCCTTACATTGCAGCCCGCACTTCCTTAGACAGCGGTGTCAAGCGAAGATCAAGTAAACAAGAAAAATCTTCAGCTCTGAAGCATTTGAGGCACTCCACAAGCCCTAAAGGGCGAGCCAAGATTATAAAGACTAGACATTCAACTGGTGAAACTAGTTCTATAGCAGCAGAACCAGCAATAGTGACTCCTCCTGCAGGGAGTAATGCTGAGGTAAAAGTTGATAACGTTTTTGTGGAGACTCCAGATGGAAGAAAGTTTGCTAAGGACTCTGTTGAATCAGTGATAGAGGTTCCTCAAACTAGTGCTGTGAAAGCAGCAGTCCAAGAATTTGAGAAGTTCAGCTCCAGAGATGACACCAAAGGTGCAGTATCCAAAAGGAGGCTCTTTGAACCATCAAAACGACGTTGTTTGAAGCAGGAAAGTGAAGCAGACATTAATAAATCACCTGCGCGACACTCTGTTGGTTCTCCCTGGAAGTCCCATCACGAGTCTTTAGCAGTCCCTTCATTACAACCACTGCCAGATATGAACGATGAAGCTAAGGGATGTGAAAAATCTATAAAACGTTGCTTGTCACCAAATGTGTGTGTCAGCCGTGTGAAGAAGCTGCGAGTAGAAGACTTAAAACCTCAACGAAAAGTCCTTCTGCCTCGTTTGAGGAGCCAGGACAATTCCCATAAACTTCAAGTGAGTAGCATGTTTAACTTAGTATAAGTTGTAAGTTCACTTTCAGTTAATCCCAATTGAAATCTGGAAATAGAAATCCAAACTTTCACAGATTAGCCTGTGTTTTAACTACTTTAAAACATTATTACTGTACAGCACAAACTTAAAAACTATAGATAGCAAGTTTCAAATAACTTAATGAATTGAAAAAACTATCTGTAGTCAGTTGTTCTGACACTTCATCACTTACATTTTTATATTATTGAGGGACTAGTTTTGGGAGCCATTGCTTCCATTTTCAACCTCTATTCATTTTGATGTCACTGTTACTAAATTTCTCTGATCATGGATAACTTAAAAGGACATTACACAAATAAAAATATTTGTTAATTAATGTCCACTTATCTTAAGAAGTTGATGTTAATACTTTCTTCTTTGTGAAATCGATTTCATGAACACTTGCCCACATCGTCAAGTCAACACACTTGGTCAAGGATACCATGTTTTTTCGTATTACCAAAATCTGAAGACAAAACAAACCTAAAAACAGAATCAATTGCCGGTATATCAATTCATTGAGATTTTTATTTTCTAAAATAAATATTTTTTCCTGCACTATTAAATCTATGGGAACATTTGTTTTAATAATTTAACTTCGGGATTTATTTCATGGTTAAATGACCAAAAATGATCTGCTACGGCCGATTTATCAATTTGTTTATATTTAATGTTACAAAAGTGTTCTTTCTTTCTGGTTTCCAAACTACGTTTGATTTTCCAATATAAACCTGATCACAATCTAAACAATTAAAGTGATAAATACCAGATTTTTTATTAGGAATTTTATCTTTTTTAGAAAATTGTAATACATTTTTAATACTATATTTATTTTGAGGAACTAAAGTTATACCAACTTCTTTAAAAAAAATTTGAAAATGTTTATTAACCCAAGGATGGTAAGTAAATTTTTTAAATTTATCCTTTATTTTTTTAAGAGTAGAAATATTATTAATAGTTTTTTTTATATTTAAATTTTTCAATCTTTTGTATAAAATCTTTATTAAAACCATTAATTAAAACATTATTAATGTTTATATTCTTTATTAAATTCTTTTTTATTCAGGGATATATTTTTAATAATAAAAAATCTGGTATTTATCAATTTAATTGTTTAGATTGTGATCAGGTTTATATTGGAAAGACCAAACGTAGTTTGGAAACCAGAAAGAAAGAACATTTTCGTAACATTAAATATAAACAAATTGATAAATCGGTCGTAGCAGATCATTTTCGGTCATTTAACCATTAAATAAATCCCGAAGTTAAATTATTAAAACAATTAAATGTTCCCATAGATTTAATAGTGTGGGAAAAAATATTTATTTAAGAAAATAAAAATCGCATAATGAATTTTGATATACCAGCAATTGATTCTGTTTTTAGGTTTGTTTCGTCTTTAGATTTTGGCAATACGAAAAAACATGTTATCCTTGATGACGAAGTGTGTTGACTGATGATGTGGGTAAGTGTTCATGAAATTGATTTCACAAAGAAGAAAGAAGTATTAACATCAACTTCTTAAGATAAGTGGATATTGAATAACAAACATTTTTATTTGTGTAATATTTATTACTCCACTGTAACTAGCTTCATTTTCTGTGTAATTAAAAGGACATATTTCCTAAACATTTTCAGTAAGAATTTTCAAGAATTAAAACACTACACTTATTCAGTTAACACTAGAAGGACGAGCGAGTATGGTAGTTTTATTTGCCCTTTTTTTTAATGGAAAACAAATTTGAATGCATACCAGTTTATTTAATACTATTTATGCAGTTTACCAGTATGTAATTTTACTTTTTTCTGAAGCATTACATGGTAAAATAAACATTTTAAGCCTAAAAATTAATCCAAATGTATGTGATAACCAAATGTAAAATGGACAAATTCCCTTAGCAAACATGTTTCAACATAAAATTTTGAATACCACAGTATATAGTATAAAAAACTTATAAACCTGATTTTGCAAAGCCACCTGCAGCAATGTAGCACCTAACACATGTGTATTCAGCATTGCCTAAACATAGTCCACAAACATACTTGATGCTAAGTTGTATATGAACTGACGTCTGCTTACTTTTTCACCTGTTACTTCCTTAGAGTACCCATGCATAATGGCTGCCAAGGCCAACACATTTAAAAAACTTGCATAGGCTACCTTCTGCATCCATATTTCACTGTACAGTTGAGCCATTTGATCTACGTCAACGTCGTACATGGTGTTACTGTACTACACCACTGACTCTGGTAGCTTTTTAGGATGTTTATTTATAGTAACTGTGTCATGCATTTAACTCAAAAGCAGCACATTTTTGTTCTTTTTCCCCTGATAGCATGTCAGTTATGTCACTTGACTTATAAAGTACAGTTATGTGCAAAGGTGCTGCAGCAGATTTTCTGATTGAGGGATTTCCCTTCTACATTTCTTTACTGTGCCTACAATGTTTGTACTTTTATGCTTCAAACTTTCTGCAAGGCATTTGGTTGTGGAAAAATTGTCACGTGCATTATTTCTTCCTACAAAAACAAAGGGCTGTATAAGATGCATTGCAACATCCTCTGCAAGAACACCACCTGTGGGGCGCTGATTGTCATTGCCCAGGTGAGGAAAACCATTCATCAGATACTTTGAATTTGCATAAACTGCAAGCCAAAATTTTATTCCAAATTTGTCCGGTTTATATATTGAATGAAAGAGCATCTAGCCTTGCAAGGAAACAATTGCTCATTCAGTGATATTTTCACTTGGAATATAACACTGCAAGGAATTGGCAATAAAAGGATTTCAGACAGGAGTAGCAGCTGCAAAGTAATCTGTACTTAGTCTTGGAGAATGTGTCCTTGTCATCAAATTGCATAAACTACAAAATTTCAGCAAATTTTTCTGCTCATTTTGTTCCTGAAAAGTGGTGGTCCCCAAGTATTCGACCATAACACCGGCGGAAAGTATTTTGCTCCAACACCTAAATTCATAAGTGGTAGCACGAATTGTGCCACTTGGACAATAAAGCTTTCTGCATTGACAAAGGGTTTGCAGAGTGCCATAAACCAATCACGAAGGAAAACAGATGTGGACAGATCCGACGGATTGCAGTCCTTCTAGTAGGAGTTGTTTGTACCAGTTTTTAGAAAGGTCAAAATGCTTAATTCTTTGTGGACATGTTTGTCATAAGTATTTATTAAAAGTGCTAGAACATAGGAAGTGTAGAAAAAAACATAAACAAGAAATAAGTCTTCTAAAGCAGCACACCCATCAAAATAACGGGTGCGGTCCTTCTAGTGTTAAATGATTGTAAAACATTTAGCTCTATATTTGATATATCTCATGTCAACAAATGAAAAGGCAAACGGAGTACCAAAAGGAAATACAGATGCATATATGTGGCATCTGCAAACTGCATTTCCAACTGTCTTTTTGCAACTAAGGAATGTGTTGATCCAAATAAGGTTAGGTATGCCACTTCAGTTGAAATTTTTGGAACATATTGTCAGTCCTGGTGAAGTCAAATAGAACTAAAGCAATCCCTGAAATTCCTGTTCCTCACTCTTCTAAACAATTAGCAAGATATTATGCATGATTGGAGGAATTTAGTAAGTGACATCAGAATTAATTGAAAAAACTGTTGTTGGTTTCTTTAATACTTCGTCACTTAAATTTTATATTTTTGAGGGACTAGTTTCGGATGCCATCGCCTCCACTATCAACCTCTTTCCAACTCTTATCATTAAGGACCTTATGAAACTTATGAGGTGTATAGAACTCTTGTTGTAAAGTTGGAAAGAGGTTAATGGAGGCGATGGCTTCTGAAACTCTTCCCTCAAAAATATAAAATGTAAGTGACGAAGTATTAAAGCATGCAAACTGCAGTTTTTTTTTTAATTAAATAGCAATATTTTTGGGAATGGTTAGTATTTTTCAGAAGTTCATTTCTGACTATGATATACATGCCTTGCATTTGAATATACTTAGTAAGGGCATTAAATTTAAGTGGAACTCGGAACATCAGCAGCTATTTGAAGAACTTAAGTTAGCTCTTGTTTCCTCACCATTTTTGGTGATCCCTGGTTTTGATAAGAAATTTGTCTTGTAGGCCTGTTTCTTCTGTATTGTGTATTTTTCAGCAGGATGATGAAATGAGGAAGCCCATTGCATTTGTTAAAGAGCTTTGAATCCTGCTAAGCAGCATTGTTCTATTTGAGTTAGGCTTTAGTTATGTAGCTTATGAAGTTGAAGTTCTATTTAGATCATATACATTTTGTTTTGGATAACCTGGCAATCTTGTGTGTTCTGGCTAGACCATGAAAATCTGGGCATCTGATTTATTGGGTGGTGAACATTTCATCTTATAAATTTGAAGTCTGTCACATTTGGAGTAGTTCATTCAATCACTGTTCTTCCTGGGATATATGAAGGTGATGGTATCCAGAGAAAATCACTTAAGTCCAATGCAGAACAACCTGCTTTTGTGTCATATGCAGTTTTGGATGTTTATCTCTTGGTAATGGGAGATCTTGTTAAATTCGAGCATGAAGATCCAAAAGTTTGGTCTATTTTTGGTTGTATTAAGTTAGAAGAATGTAGAAAATATTATATTAATAAGGATGTTTTGTGTTCTAAAGTTAGTCAAGGAAATGCTAAGGTTGTAGTACAATTAATCTGGTTTATTTTTAGTTATCATTAAAGACCTTATGAAACTTATCAGGTGTGTATAAAGCTCTTACCAAAGAGTGAGCAAATTTTATTTGGAAGGAGATGTACATGAATATATAGTCCCATATTAAAACTTGCAGCTTATGCAAAAATGAGTAAATCTGACCAAAATATACAATTGGCGTTTGTCTTCCAATGTTGCAGATGCTCTTAGTAAATGCAAAGGGGGTTTTATCTGTTTTCATCAAAATGTGCAATATATTAGCAATAAGAGAACAATTGAAGACATGCCTGGAAAAACGGGCTAACCCTCAAAATAAAAAATTTTGTGATGAGTGCTGCCCTCTGTTGCTGCAACCTTTTCTTGTGTTGGTTTATCCTCCAGCAATCATGTAACGCTAAATAGAGGTGAAGTTCTTGCGTTTCGTGATATCCTTTTCATATAATGTCAAACGGGTTAACCTGTTCATGCTCTGTGCCTGTCATCTAGTCGCACTCATGGTAACTAACATATAAACAGAATAACCAACAGAGCTACACAAGTTTTAAATAATGGTATCCTTTCAGTTTAACTATCATATTTTATGAAACCAGCATAGTTTTAGTTATAAGAATAAAGCGATACATGGAAAATAGACCAGTATTTAGCCCACTTCATAAGTAATAACTACCACAAACTGTAGTGCTTCAACAGTGTTATGTTGGTAAACTCTACTGTGAATGTAAACAAACAATGGCAGAACTAGTACCCGGTCATACATTTTTGCCTTGTAATCGTGACTTTGGCCTTATAGAGAAAGAGGCAAGCAGCTTACATTTATGTTCCACATCAGTGGATGGAGCTAGTGAGGAAAACCATTGTAAAGAAACCGTTTCATGTTTTCAAAATGACAATTAACATGTTCCTCTCTGCAAAGCCTCTTGACAAAGTACAAGAAGATATACATTGACAAGATATACATTGGTAAGACCAAAAGGAATCTAGGAACAAGAATGAAAGAACACTTCAAAAATATTAAATTCAAACAAATGGACAAGTCGGCTGTAGCACATCACTTTTGGTCTGAGAATCACAACATAAAACAAGAAATAGAACTGATCAAACAGGCAAAGAAACCTCTGGAACTACAGATTTGGGAAACATTTTTATTACGAAGAAACAGGACCTCTTGAAGAATTTTGAAATTCCCGCGGTAGATGACGTCATCAAACTTACCAGGACATTAGATGGCAGCATGACACCAAGCCAGATGCAGACACCGGATGCATCATCAGTCAACCACAGAACTGACGATAGGGGAGAAGTCCCCAGAAACTAGTCTTCATAAAAAACTTGTAAGTGGAGAAAAGTATATACAAGGTTGACTCACTTGCCTAATTTTAGTAAAAATAACCTGCTGTTTAACAACACAACCTTAGTAAAATTATATGATGTAGTGGTATTTAGCCTATGTTTACAATGTACCTGTTGTAGCCTCTAGAAGTTCTAGTGCAGTATCTCTTATGGCTCTCCAAGTTATTGGCAATGAGGTCTGCTCCCTGATAAATACTTTGTATTCTTGAATCACCTAATGTTATGGGTGTTTTTTGTATTCACCTTTGAAGTTTGCCTTATGTTGGCCCAGCTGCACTTTGTTATTGAGGCATGAGAAGACACAAGGAAGTTGTAAATAAATAAACTTGTAAGCAGAATTTTTGTTTTCTAACATATGTACATTCATAATACAGATGCAGTATATAGTTAATAAATTACTTGTCTGTATGTCAGTGTTTAGCAATTAACATTATGGCATATCCTAGAACAATTAGGACTGTTTCTTATGTATCAACCAACACATACCCTTTTCATATCTAGAGCTACTTGCTCGGCTTTTGAAACACCAAGTCCCCTGCCTTTAAGGGTGAGAGCTTCATCAAAACACAAATGTGCACATATGCAAGTGCACACAGACACATGCACACACCTACCTCTCCTTCCTGACAGATCCCTCTCATAAAGTATTGTCAGACTGAAGTATTTTCTCTCCAGTATGGTATGCCTTGGCACACACAACAGAGCTCTAAAACTGATATATCATGAATGTAATCACATTATTTGGAACATCAGTAGTTTTCTCTAATACTAGAAATTTTTGAATAGTGAGGTTTACTCAAATTGAAGTACACTATTTCACTTCAACAGGTGTAGTGTAACACTAACCAGCCCTCAATGAGTAGTTTTCAGTAACACAATAGAACTTAGTTCTTTCATTTAACAGATTTCACATTAATAATTCTTGCAGTGTTTTCAGTGACAGTTGGTACTTGGCACCATTAGTTTTACTCTTCATACTAATAGCTAAACGGCTTTGTGTTCGAGCACAAACCTTCCTAGTGAAATAAATGAGACAGGCAGCAGTTCCTGATGTCATGGGATCAAATTGGGCATAGGATGATTCATTTTTTGGGGTGTAAAAATTCTTAGCAAGGCTTCCTTTGGAATGGAAGTAAAGCCAGTGATCCTGCGTCAGATTTACAGAATGCAAAAACTTCAAGCTGATAAAATGGCCTCAGCAAAACTAAGTGTTCTTTCATGCTCAATTTAGAATGGGGCCCTGAGAACCACAGCAGTTAGTACATCCCTAAATGAAAATAGTGGTTATGTGTTTGGAGGAATTTAGTAACAGTGACGTCAAAATTAATTTCAGAAACAAATAGTTTCTGAAAAAAAAAAAATAGTGGTGTTTGCAAAATAAGCCCCTTGTGCAGAAAAAGCCTTAAAAGGGAATGTCACATACTTGCCCTCCAGCATTCTATGTCAGCAATATGTACCATAATTGTGAATTTTGCCAACAATGCATTTGAAAGAGGAATCATATGTTACTAAGTTGTCACCAAGGAAATACAAATCTATTCAAAATATATAAATGTAGCTACAACTAAAAAGATTACACACGGGCATACACTTGTATAACCTGATTACTGATGTAATACCTAATATGCAGCCTGCTCGATTCAGGAAGGCTAAGCTCCTATTGATAGAAGAAAGATTTTTATAATCTGCAAGAGTTTCATAATTATTTCAAGGACTGTAAATGTTATTAGTAGTTTAGGATTAACACCTTAATTATATGAATCATAATTTGCAATTGTTTGATGAAGCCATGAAATTGTTAGAAATTTCCAAAAGGTTAATAAAATTATTATTCATTTTAAAACTAATACTTTGTCCACCAAACAATTAAGATTCCAACAAGAATCACATAAATGCTAAACTTCATGTAACAGGCCCCAAGCGTAGCTGCATGTGTTATAGGAAGAGTGAGGAGAGTGGAGTGAGGGAGGTATAAACACCTGACTGGTAAACTATGTAGAGGGCAGAGGAGTGACCCTGGGCCTAAGTGATATGGCCCAACATTCCGATTTGCCACGAGTGGTAGCTGTAGTTGCTGTGTACAACAGAGTTCCAAGCTTTGGTAACCATTAAAAATCATAGTATAATAAATTATTTGTAAAGATTACAATTGAATAAAATATAGAATAAATGTTTTTTTCAAATTAAAAAGAACAAAGCCTATAAGTTGTGATGTCGGTGAAGCCCTGCTCCTCTGGCCCTTGATGAATCTGCCCCTATTTACCCAAGCATCTTCAGTGGTTGCTGGTCAGCTAATGTCTTGAATTCATTTGACCTGTTAGGTTATGAGGGGGGGTAGGAGAAGAATGTTTTAGTATTTCATAAAATAAAGTGTAGGAAAATTGAGGTGACTCTTCAGTGTGGAATTGTTTTCTGAGGTTGTAAATTTATAATTGTTTGAAGGTAGTTTGAAGTTTTTATGCTGCATGATGTATAGTATTTCCATGCGATTTACTTTTATAACTGATTTGCTGCTAATGTGTTCTGCAAAATTAGATTTGTTATGTTTAACGAATTACTTAGATTCATTGTAACTGATGTTTAATTTTCTTGCTGTTTGATCAATGCAAAAGTTGGTCATCTCAGCATTTGCATTTTCGTACTCCAGTTCAGTTATATTTGTCTGCCTGCATATATTTGATGGTGAGGTACTTTCTGAGTATGTGGTTTATTTTTAACTATTTTGATTTGAACTATTTTGTTGGACATTTTAAATAGTGATGTGTAAACATTTTTTAGATAGTATAAGCATGAACTGACTTTACTACACTATTTTTTTATTTGTTTGAAAGTGGTTGATTACTTTCAGATTATTTTTGGTTTCTGATCTGATAACTGGTAATGTGGTGTTTTCTTGCAGCAAGAGAATCTTCGTTCTACTCTATTAAGTGCAACTAAGCGTGAGGATGTGCAGACAATAAGGCGAATGGCTGCTTTTCAAGGTGGAAGAAGACTATTAGATGCACCAGTTGTTGATGTCTTGAAGTTCACTCCACTACACTTGGCTGCATCTTGGGGTCATATGGAATCTGCTCGGGCTCTTCTAGATTCAGGTGCTGGGTTAGAAGTTCAAGATTGGGTAAACTCAACACCATTGCACATTGCTGCTTTCTGGGGACATGCCAAGGTAGGTATGCTTTATTTCATTATGCAACCTAGATATTACGTCTTCTTTTTTCTATTAACATCCTCCAACTTAGTCATGAGACAATGAATTAAATGGGTGAAATGATCCTCAAATGAGCTCAGGGTCAATTAGAGCTTGATTATCTGATGTTCCTCTTTCAGAATAAAGGAAATCCCCCAAGCAAACCTTATACAGATAACTTGCTCTGACCAAGATTCAAATTCAGGGACCTTTTGAATGTGAGGCAGACATGCTACCATCATGCTACAGAGGTGGAAATTAGCCCTCTATGCATAATCAGTAACTTAATATTCAAATATTCCAGTATTAATATCCAGCAAACTTCTCATTCAAGAAACTGGAATCCTGAATGATGTCAGACTTTTAAATTATTTAACCACCTTTACTTTCAGAATTTTTTTTTATTAAATTACCTTCTTGAAGTACCCCATTTGCAGAATCTAACAACAAAGAGTAACAACTGATGAAATCTTCAGTCTTACATATATAATTTCACATGTAGAACCAGGTATTACTGAATACATAATTGTTTGGGTCTGATGTGCCAATTGTTGGTCTAGAGCAAGCTATTTAAAATAGTTAATAGGACATCGGTGGAAATTCTGTAAGAGATTTTGGTCGCAGATGATACAGAATAACCTAAAGTGCACCAGCTTAAAGCCATTGTTAGGCACTGGCCTACTGATCCTAAAGTTGCAGGTTCAGACGTAGCCCAGGCCAATGGCTTAAGTGTACTTAAGTGACAGCCGCATGTCAGTGGATTTACTGGAATATAAACATTTCTGTGGGATGAAGTTTTGGCACACTGGTGGTGCTATGATCCTAGCAATTAACATTAACAACCAAAGTACTTAATTTCTGTCAGTTTAGCTTTGTAGACAAAAGAATGTAAACACACACAACTCTACTGTAACAAAATATATAAGCTGTTTGCCTTACACCATCAAGTAATATAAATATTCTAAGACTTGGGATTAGGGATATTTCATGGCAACAGTTTTGAAAATATTGTGACTAAAGTTATGCCATGCATTAGTGTTAAACCTATTTATTTACAGCAAAATTTAGAAAAGGTACAAATGGATGGGTTGCTTGAAAGAAGTGAAAAAAGGTGGTATATTCTGACAAAGGGTTATTTTGACTGCAGATCCTAATCTATGCAAAAAAGGTATGTTTGCATTTGTAGCCTCTAGCAAAGAAGCAGCATAATATTCAGCTTCTCTAAATCTTGCATCGGGTATACAACAAAGAATGAAGTGTTGTGGGTTTGTATTTATTGGCAATAAAAATACATGACTGACTGAAAAGGTGCATTGGTACCTTATGCCTCTTCCAAATTGACGATAATTTTATTCAAGTGGCTCATAAAATGGTGTATGATGTGGCCATGCCTCCCCTTTCTGTTTAATTATATTGTCTACAAAATTTTCTCCTAAGTTTTAGCACAAATGTGGAAAATGCCAATTAAGATATAGTACTCAAATGCATGCAGCTTTACTGGACATTATAACTTGGCAGTAAAACAGGGCAACAACTTGTAATAGTAAGCTTTCTGTTGATTGCTTGTTACATTTGTTTTGTTGCCTGTTGCTCAGATATAGTGAGTGGATTAAAGCTTAGGATTGTAGTGACTTGTAACTTTGCTGAAAGTAACAACATTGTTTTTTACAGATGTGTTGTCTATAACTTTTATGTAGTGCTCAGATTAAGGCTCCTAATTATAACTAGGAGATGTATCATAATCAGGGTTAGGATTTTCATTTGCAAATATCAGATGAAAAGAGAAAAGGTGGTCAAATAAGGTAAAAAGGGTAAAAAGGTGCTGGTTTATTAAACTAATTAAACAATTTCTCTATCCTCGAATCTAATTTATTGAATTGCAAACAAGTACATCAAATTATCACTCATCAGAAGGAAAACACATGAAGCTGTTATACTTAGACATTAAGCATCTCTACATTTTTAAAAGTAAGTGTTTCTATTAGGAGATAGAATGTCTTTGTAGATGCTGAAGTTTCTTTTGACATCTACAGAAACCAGTGGGGGAAATTTTTGTGTTCACTTAGAATGGCAATTCCACAGATGTGGTGGAAATCCTCAATGTCCGGATTCCTCTAAAGAATAAACTCAAGTTTCTCTGGTAAAGCCACAGCTGCTCTCTCATGGAAGTAAAAGTATCTCACTGTTTCTCCTTTTCCAAACCTTATTCTTCTAATAGTTTAATAGCTGCAATCAAGTACTTGTAACTATGGACGAACATAGTTCTGTCTGCAAATTATGTATTTTCTCTGGTAACAGAAGTTGCTGTGCCTTGGAAATTGTACCTGCATCGGTTGGATCCAAAGAAAGCACAAACTCTTTAATTTTGTCAAAATTCTCACATCCTAGCACACTCGATCCAAGACCTCTTGCGTAATGACCAGGAAATTTGAAATGGACAGGTTAGAGGTTTCCTTGTAGACCACAATCCAATTCAGAGCTTTCAGCAGAATCTTCTTCAGGGCAGAGATGAACTGATTTGCAATGTCTTTCATTCCTTATGGATTCACAAACCCTGTGAAGGGCATGAACCAAGTATGTCACATGCTTCAATTTATAAAATAAATGCTTTAACAGCTGAAACCAGGTATGGAGCCTGGTCTGTAACATCAAATTTTTCAAGCTTGATACCAGCAGGCCAGAGTTTTTGATAAATTCATAATTGATTGCATTACTGCACTGGCAATGGCTTTCTGCAGCTCATACATTTTTAACATGGGCTTAACTTTCTCAACTGCTAAAGGAAAAACTAAAATATTCAAAACATTGTTCCTTTGAGTCTGGTTTCATCCACAATGGTTCCCACATCACAATCACACTTTCTCCTTGATTTTTTGTATGGTTTCTTGGTAAACAGGCTCCAAGTAGTTTTTCCTTAAAGTACTCATTTGGCATTGACATCTTTCTATTTTTCAAGAAATACCTTGAAGGCTGGATGGTGCACCTTATTGAGAGGAATTCCTGCTTGTGTAAGAGCTCCACAAAACTCAATGTTTATTTCCTTAAAATTTTGGCTTTTTGAAGAACTGTTGAAATGCATTTCATAATAGAGGCTGCCGAAATTTTTTTGCCTGAAGTGTCTTGTTCATTTGATGCTTAGAGCAGGAAAAATATGCCATTTGATGCGATCTCATTTTTCATCTAACGAAATTCCTGAATCACAAATAGTACACCAAATAACAATTCCACCTGTCTATGAAATCTTAGTTTGAATTCCTGAGTCAGAACAAATAGTTCAGCACTGGACACCTTTGGTGTGGTAAAATCTAGTAATACTTGTTTAGTAATGTAACAAAAGTAACACCAGTTCATTTACTCAATGTGACTGTTACAAAACTTATTCATTTGCTGTCCTTACTCTAATATAACACTGCTGCAATTACCAGAATATTCTCATTCATGCTGGAACTACAGTCTCAGCGATTTCTAGTAGCTTCGAGCAGAACCCAGAGTCAATTCTTGTAACTGTGTGTACGGTTAAAGCTGTCTCTGTGTGACCTTGGAATCCGTGCTAACAGATGTGGTCTGTCATTTGACGTCTAATTTGTCACAGTAACAAATTCACATTCACGAACTATAGGTGAAATTAAAAGTATAGAATGATATACAATGACAAATCATTGTCACTTGCATTATTGTGGGCTGCTTTATAGTGATAAAGCAAGAAAGAGGATTTGTTGTACACAATTATTTTCCATTGTAAGTGTGCTTTCAACTTCCATGCAGCATTTACTGAAAGAATTAGGCATACTCTTCACATGTATACAGCAAGCTGAGGAGATGTAAATTAAAAGTTAAATATTTTAGACTGATTAAAATCATAGAGTAAAATGGAAGGAAACTTAAAAGAAAAGAGGGTAAAGGGGATTATGGGCATGGTTGGGAGAAAGGGCTAAAGGTACCAAAAAAAAGGTAAAAGGTGCATGAAAATAAGCCTCTTTTGGCCACTAGAAACAAAACTTCACACTGTGGTATCTTTCCAAAGAGCTTAAATTTACCTTAAGAAAAAAGGTGCACACCCAAATATCCAACTCTGGTCACAATATAGTTGCAATACTAGCATTTTTGGTCTTGTTTTATTGATTTTTCCATTTTGTTAACACTAAATTATAATCATATTAGCACCATCTGTGATGGGATTTTTTGTATTTCTATAAGTATAGTGACATGGTGCTGTCTTTTAAGCAGGCTTAAAAACCACTGATGTGGGCTGGGTTTGATCCATTGACCTTGGGATCAATAGGTGAACATCTAACCAATTGAGCCAACCAGACCAATATGTTACTTGAATGTGGTGCTCAGTTTAAGGCTGACAGACCTAATGAATATGGGTTTAAACTTCTGACCTGGTGTCATGCAGCAAATTGGAGTAACAGGTGTAATGTAAACAAGCCTAACACATGTATTCAGTGAACAGGAGAGGTTTGTTGACATCAGGGCACTTAGCCTCCAATTTTGTATCTTAACAAGACTCTTTGCAACTGGTAGTAAGATAGTCACTTGGAAATAGCAACTTTAATTGGTTTTACAGATGTGTCGGCTGTTACTTGGACGTGGTGCTCAGATTAAGGCTCGCAACTGTAATGAAGAGACACCTTTACATCTTGCAGCAAGGCAGGGTCACTTGCAAGTAGTAAGATTAATGGTTGATGACTGGTGGGCAGACCTGGATGCAAAGGATTCTACTGGGCGCACTCCATGGGAGGTAGCACAGTTCTGGAAAAAATCACTTGTAGCTAATTGGTTGTCGCGTCGGCATGGTTTGAGATATTTTGGACGACAGCATCGCTCTAACAGTCTGCCTTGCAACACAAATTGTGAAGAATGAAATGATTTTCTTGACATAAACAGTTTTTCATCCTTTGGTTGCATAATCCTATTTGCATGGAAAACTTACATTAACTTAATTATTTTAAAAACTTTATGGATGTTATAAATTATTTTAGCTTGTAACTGTTTATAAACTTGTGTGAGATATTTTATGTGAATATTTTTAAAATGCTAGTAAAAGGGTCATTAGACACTGTATTTGAGGGATATTATGTGACATTTTTAAAATTATGTTAAAGGCTTATTCAAGTACAGTATTTGAGATTTTATGGGATTATTTTTTAAAATGTTTTTAAAAAGTCAGTCAGTCTAACTTATTGTAGTTCATATACACTAGCTAATGCTACAAACAAATATTAAACTTTCCTTAAAAGCAGTTTTATTAAGATTTATATAATGTAGCCAAATCTTAAATACACTATAGTTAAATAATTTACAATTTAAGGTTATACAACATTTGAATATAAGGATTTTTTTAGTTGACATTTAAATATTCTGCTATTTAACACAATTTAGCATTACAGGTAATTATATATTTCAATTCCTAACACACTAGCATCTTTGTCAGATACTTTAACATCTGTAGATTATTGTAATCAGTTTTATTTCTGGGATTAGAGTGCACATCATTTTTGGTTAACTATCATTAGTGAGAAAAGTTGCACGATATGCATAGTGTAATGTTAACATGTTACTTTTGAATAAATGTTTCTTTACAAGATTCTCTTTATGCAAAATCATACATTATCCTTATACACCTTTTTTGCAGAACAAATAATCCTTTCATATGTACTTCAGCAGTGCCACCAGATCTCTATACCATACAACATATATGGATATATTAGCTGTCGGTACTTTTCTCATACACTGTTCAATTCTCATGTAACATTAAGTCACATACACAACACAATCTACCAAGGTTGATGACCACACAAACAGCGTTCTGATTACATCTGTTTACAACATTCCTGTTACGTCTGTTTACTCCTTACTGTGTTTACTACTGTTCACGACTGATTCTTGGTGAGTCGTTGCTCTCTTAAATACCTCATTGATAAATTCGAGAGGTTTCTGGAACAAATAAGAAAAAAACTTTTCTCTGTCAATCAAGATATCACTAGAACCTTCCAAACGTGAAATCCTATCTGTGCCGGCAAGTCCTTTACCTCCGTGATACACTATACGTCTGTTATTTATCGGCGCTATTATTTGCCGGCTCTTTGTGTACACTAGCCGCGCTATCGTAGATAACGGCTTCGCGACACTGCTCCCGCCTCAAGGTTGGTCGTCCCGAACAGCACCATCGTAGCGGGCGAGACGATCCAGGTGTACCACAATCTTCCCTCGGGGCACCTTTTGGATGCGATAGACCACGTCGTTAATCCTCTTCACCACCCGGTACGGTCCTTGCCACGGCTGTTGAAACTTCGGGCAGCGTCCCTTTGGTCCGAGTAGGGCGATACAACCAGACCAGTTCACCTTGTTGGAACCCTTGGCTGTTGGCTTGCCTGTCGTATCGGTTCTTCATGCGATCGCTCGCCTTCTGGATGTTTTGACGAGTCACCTCATGCATGTCGTGGAGATGGTCCACCAGTTTCTCCACATACTCGGTTGCTGACTGTTTTGCGTCCGGGGGGGCTTCTAAAAGCCAGGTCACAAGGGAGGCGTAACCCTCGGCCGAACATTAAACTTGCTGGCGTTATCCTAGTGGTG
Source organism: Mantis religiosa (assembly GCA_030765055.1). Taxonomy (NCBI): domain Eukaryota; kingdom Metazoa; phylum Arthropoda; class Insecta; order Mantodea; family Mantidae; genus Mantis; species Mantis religiosa. The sequence goes on from CM060950.1 coordinate 114,069,701, forward strand.
TCGTATGTTGACGAGCGGTAGGCCAGCAAGAACAGTGGCACCTTGACGTCCCAGTCTCACTGGTGGCTGGCCACGACCTTCCTCAGGTGTTCTTCTAAGGTCTTGATGTATCTCTCGACCATGCCATCTGACTGGGGATGTAGGGGTGTTGTGCGGGTCTTGTTAACCCCAAGTCTTTCCAGTGCCTCCATCAGGTTGGACTCAAAAGTGGTGCCCTGGTCGCTTTGGAGCTCTAACGGCACCCCAAATCGGCAGAAAACTTGCTCCACAAGGCAGTCTGTGATTGTCTTCGCCTCCTGGTTCGGGATGGCATACACCTCCGGCCACTTGGTGAAGTAGTCCACGACCACCATCAGGTACTTGTTGCCTCAGTCGGACACTGGGAATGGTCCAGCTATATCGATGGCGATCCTTTCGAATGGCGCTCCGACGTTGTATTGCTGCATGCGACCCCGGCTCCTAGTCTGGGGGCCGCGACTCGTCGCGCACACGTGACATTGACGGCAACATCTCTCAGCGTCCGCTCGGAGCCTCAGCCAGTAATAGCGCTGCCGAAGTTTGTTGATCGTCCGGTTTGCTCCCAGGTGTCCTGAAATACCGGCGTGCACTTCCTCCAAAACTTCCTGGACCTTGCTTTGGGTAAGTACCAACTGTTCTCATTGCGTCTTCCCATCAGGCGATTCCCATAACTGCAACAGCACGCCCTCTTGTCTTCAGTGTCTCCCATTGGGCCCAGTACGACTTGTATGTAGTGCTCCGTGGTGCGATGTCCTCCCAGGTTGGTCTTGTCCCTGCCTCCACTTCTCTCAGGAGTGGCCCCAAGTCAGCGTCCACCAGCTGCTCCCTCCTCAGGCCTGCGCTATCCCAGCTGTCCGCAGACACTGCCGTGACTACTCGGACTTCTGCGGCACGCTCCTTCTCTTCCACTCTTGTGCATTGGCCGTACTCCTTTGGGCAGGGTCTTCGAGGCATGGCGTCTGCGTTACCGTGGCTCTTCCCTCTACGATGTTCAGAGGTGAAGTGAACCCAACTTGCTGTCTGGCCTTCCAGGTTTCTAAAGCTCAAAAGCCAGGTGTGGGCGGAGTGGTCAGTCCTCAGGTGGAATGACTTACCGTACAGGTACTTGTGTAAGTGCTCCAAGGTCTTTACCACCGCGAGTAATTCTCACCGGGTGACGCAGTAGTTCTTCTCTGCCTTGGATAGCGTCTTGCTGTAGTAGGCTATCACCCGCTCGTGGTCGTCCTGGATTTGCGATAGGACGCCTCCAATGCAATGGTCGCTGGCGTCGGTGTCCACAATGAAGGTGCCGCCTGGTTGTGGAAATCCCAAAATTGGAGTACTGCACAGGGTCTTCGGGTGCTGGAAAGCGCCTTTGGCGTCATTCGTCCAAACATAAGGTCGGTGTTCCTGTCAGGCGGGTGAGGAGCTTGGCGATATTGGAGAACCTCTTTATGAAGCGGCGGTAATAACTGCCCAGCCCCAGGAAACTGCGCAACTCTCGCCTACCCTTTGGGCGAGGCCAATCTCTTACAACCTGTCTTCTCCGGGTCTGTGGCCACTCCGGTTGATGAGACTATGTGGCCCAAGGAGTTCACTTCCTTGCGGAAGAGCTGGCACTTCTTTGCGTTCAGCTTCAGGTTGGTCGCCTGCAGTCTCTGTAGCACCTTGCTCAGGTTTTCCAGATGGTGTTCGAAGGTCTTGCCGACGATGATGTCCAGGTATAGCAGGCAGGCATCATAGGTCAACCCTCTCATCACTGCCGCCATTAGGCGTTGGAAGGTAGCTGGTGCGTTGCAGAGGCCAAAGGGCATAACTGTGAACTGCCAAAGCCCTTGGCCTGTCGAGAATGCAGTCCTTTCCTTGTCTCTCGGGTCTAGAGCCACCTGCCAGTAACCCGACTTCAGGTTCAGGGTCGAGAACCACTGTACATCAGCTAGCGTGTCCAGGGTGTCGTCAATCCGGGGTAAGGGAAAGCAGTCCTTCCGGGTGACAGCGTTCAGCTTCCTGTAGTCCACGCAAAAGTATGGCTCGCCGTTCTTTGTCACCAGAACTACAGGGAACATCAAGGGCGGTCACTCTTCAATCATTTCCCTGGATTCCATGTCATTTACCATATCCCGTACCACAGCTTGTTTTGCCATCGGAACGCGTCTAGGTGGTTGCCGAATAGGCCGGGCGTCTCCGGTGTCGATGCGGTGGAGTACTCAGTCCGTGCAGCCGTAGTCGCTGTCGCCTTGTCTGAAGACGCGCTGGTATCGTCTCAGCAGTTAAACTTTCTCCAGCTGTTCTGCGGTCAGGTGGTCGGTCGCCCTATCCAGCCGGGGCCCCAGGTGTATGGTCGGCTCGGCTTCCTCGTCGGCAGACCCCTGGCTACGTCAGATCTGATGACGGTCACGGCTGCCCCGGGGTCTACGAGCACGCGGCACGGCTTCCCTCTCACCCAACCGTCCGTGATGAGGCTGTCATCCATCCAGCGGCTCGTAGCGCTCAGTGTCACTGGAGGGGCTGGTGATGTCGCCGCCGACGTGCCCCTCGCCACGCCGGGCCTTACTCGATCTTCCGGCTGCTCTTCCTGGTGTCGGCTGTCTCTCAAGTTGTCCGCACCCCCAAAACAGGCCACTAGGTCTTCGCCGGCGTCCCTCGGCTGGTCTTCGGTCTCCATTATAGCGGATAATGCTTGTTCTGGAAGTCGGGGTAGCTGTTATCTTGGCCGCCTCCATCCTCAATGCTGCCGTTAGCGCCTCGTGGATGGTTTTGTAGTCTCCGAGCATTAGGCGCTGACGAATCTCCGTGTCTCGTACCCCTTCAAGGAATGTGTAGGTGGCTTCCCGGGATACGAACTCTGGTGGGAGGTCGACTAAGGCTTTGCTAGCCAGTGGCTCAATTACCAGGGCGAACTCCTGCAGCGTTTCCGCTGAATGCTGTGACCTTGCTTCCAGCTGGCTGCGGTACGCTGCGGCTAAGCGGTGGTTTCCAAAGCGATTCTCCAGGGCCTCCCAGATGTCCTTGGGTGCCGCCGCTGTCTGGACCGTATTCAGGACTTCTGCGGCCCGTACCTGGAGACTGGCTATTAGCTGTGCGGCCTCTTCCTCTGACCACTTGTGTTTAGCCACCGTGTCGAACTGACGGCGGAAGGCTTCGAAAGTTGTCGCGCCGTCGTATTTAGGTTTGACGCGCGCAGATGTGTCGCGTCCCGGCGCGTCGACCTTTAAATCTCTTAACCTCTTACCGACGACGTCCTTCACCATGGTGTTCAGGGACTTTGTGTTGCTGTCGGTCTTTCCCTCCAGCTCGTTAACGCGGCTGGCCAGGTCTTCGACGCGCTCGTCCACTTGACCCATCTGCTTGCCCAGCTACGTGACGTCATCCCTCACGCCGGTCAACTGCTTTTCAAACTTTGCGGCGAGGGCCTCGTTTGCTGCTTTCATCTCCGTGGTCAATTCGGTCATCTTCTCGGCCAGGCTATTGTTCGCCGTTCTCATTTCCTTCAGTTCCGCAGCCAAAATTCCATATATGCCGTTAAGATCCCGACAAATCTTATCTCAGGAAAAGGCAATGGCAGCAATAGTAATTTTCAAGCAAGATTTGCAAATAGTAAACATAGCGCAATTTCTGGATACGCATGTTAATTGCATTGAAGTTATAACAAAGTATGGAAGTTTTATATTGGCAAATTATTATTTTCAATATAGTTTGGATATTGAACCCTTTCTATATAAATTACAAAATATTCATAATAAATTCAGAAATAAAGAAATCATGCATGTATGTGATTGTAATGCAAAATCAACTTGGTGGTTCAGTAAAAGACCAGATGAAAGAGGGGAGAAACTGGAAGAACATATCTCGGAATTAAATTTATATGTAATAAATAAAGATGGTAATCCACCAACTTTTCAAAATAGAGCAGGTGCTGAAGAAAATATAGATATTACTTTAGCGTCAGCAACAGCGGAGAAGAAGATTAGAAATTGGTGGGTCAAACAGGGTCAGACCACAAGTGATCATAATTTGATTTATTTTGATTATATATTGAATGGGGAAGTAATTCAAGAAGAACATGAAATAGAATTACGTTATAATTATAAAAGAGCAAATTGGGATAAGATGAAGCAAGTATTTAAGGATTTAAATTTACAGTATACGGGAATATCAGTGGATTTGGATGCAATAAATTTAACACAAGCAATAAAAGTAGCAGTATCAAAATCCGTTCCAAAGATAACAATTTCTAATAATAAGGATAAAATAAAATGGACAGATAGATTGCAGAAGCTGAGATCGTTAGCAAGGAAATTAAGAAGAATATATCAAAAATCAAACATACATACGGAAAGAGAAGAGAACTTAAAGAATTATAGGGAGGCCAAACAAAAGTATAAACAATTATTAGAAGACACCAGAAAACAACATTGGGAACAGTTCATTGAAAATAATTTAAAACAAGATGTCTGGGGACAACCGTATAAAATTATTATGGATAAAATTAAGAAGCCAGAAATCTTAACCACATTAGATAAGGGTAATGGAGAGATGACAGAAAGCGGGAAAGAATCGGTGGAATTGTTATTACATACGTTATTGCCAGATGATAAAGAGGAAGAAGATGATGATATTCATGTTGAAAAAAGAAACCAGATGATGTTGCAGTATACAGGAAATCCTGTTTATCCCTTTGATATTACAGAAATAAAGTTAATTCTGCAGAAGTTAAAAAAGAAGAAGGCACCTGGTCCAGATGGTATTATAAATGAAGTCTTGTATAATCTACGAGAAGAAATTGTCTTGTTTGTGGTTCTTGTTTAATGACTGTTTGGCAAGAGGGAGATTTCCAAACTTGTGGAAGGAGGCAAAGGTTGTAATTTTGTGCAAAGGAGCAGATAAGGACAGAACGCAACCAAAATCTTTCAGACCAGTATGTTTATTAAATGCTATTGGCAAGATCTTTGAACAGTTAATATATAAAAGAATAATGGAAAATAGGTTGATGCTGGGTATGAATAATAAACAATTTGGTTTCAGAAAGGGATATTCAACTGAGGATGCAATATTAAAAATTCAAGAAACAGTGTCAAAAAGCCAAAAGAATTATGTAATTGGATTATTTGTGGACATATCGGGCGCTTTTGATAATTTATGGTGGCCGTATTTTTTCGGCATTTTAAAAGACAAGAAATATTCAAGTACTATTTATAATTTATTAAAAGATTATTGTTCCAATAGAGAAGTATTCATTGGTGGATCAAATTTTGAAACTAGGAAGAAGATAACCAAGGGTTGCCCTCAGGGTTCTATCTTGGGGCCCCTTTTTTGGGATATTCTATCAGAAGATTTATTAGAACTACTGGAAAGAGATCATAAGGTTTTGGATGTAATAGCGTATGCTGATGACATAGTCATAATGATGGATGGACAGAGCAGACTAGAGCTAGAAAATAAAGCAAGAGAAGTTACAAATACATTATCAAACTGGTGTTTCAGAACAAAACTAAAAATTGCACCAAACAAGTCAAATTATGTGCTTTTTAAGGGAAATTTAAAGCGGGATCCTACAGTGAAGATAAATAATCAGAACATTAAACGGGAAAAAGAGATGAGATATTTGGGTATCATGATAGATGAAAAATTTCATTTCAGAAAACACATGGAGTATATTAGGCAGAAAACAGAAAATAATGCTAAAGCTAGCAAGAATAACCAATTTAAATTTTGTACTTCCATTGCGTAACATACAGATATATCATAACACCATTTTTGCTTCAATTATGACGTATGCGGCAGCAGTTTGGGCAGAAAGGATGGATGATGTGCAAATAAGAAGACTGTTGAGAAGAACGCAAAGAAAAGTATTATTACGTCTGACAGGAGCTGTAAAAACAACACCAACTATGGCATTGCTAGTAACAACGGCCATTTGGCCGATTGATTTATTAATAAGATTGAAGGGCGCAAAATTTTGGGCGAAAAAAGGAAACTTAGAAAAAGTTTATAATATAACTGGAGTCAGAACAAACAAATCTTGGGTGATTAAAAATAGTTTAAAAGATAAATGGCAAAATGAATGGACAGAAAGTCTAGAAGGTAGAAGAGTGTTTGAAATTTTTCAGAACGTCAAAGAGAGATTAAAATTGAATTTTATTCAACCAACAAAGGGATTTATACATTATATAACAGGACACGGACCTTATAAGACCTATTGGAAGAAAATCAATAAAACTGAAAATGATATATGTGAATTATGCAACAAACAAGATAATCCTGAACATGTAGTATTTGAATGTGGAAGATATGCAATTCACCAACAAGAGAGGCATGCGCTAGCAGGATATATCGTATATGACATAATTCGAGATCAACAATTGGTAAATAAATTACAAGTTTTGACTAACTTTGTAAGTAAGAAAGCATGGGAGGTAAAAATATTCAAAGGAGAAAGAGTTGATAATAGGCGAAGAATAGTACAAGATCCAAGAAGGAGTTCTAGAATACAAAATAGGATAAGACGGGAAGAATTATTGAATAATCTAACAATGGAGTTGACTGCATGGGCGGCGGAGGGAGAGAGTGATGGCAGAGGCCATGGTGGACTACAGAATTAATAGATTTAGATGTAGATTTAGGAAATAAGGATTTTGTAATTTTTATAGTTGTTTTCTTTTGTTTTTTGCTTTTTTTGTGTTTATTTCTGTTATTTTATTTCATTTTATTTTTGTAGAGTAGTTTTCTGAGAGATTTGTATAATTATAACATTTGTAAGGACTTTATGGAAAAATAAAGAGAAAATTTGGATATATGCCCCGGTATAGTTGTCTAGGTGCCGGGGTAGAATATTCAGATTTTATTTATTTATTTATTTATTTATTTATTTATTTATTTATTAGTTCCGCAGCCAGGTTGTTTGCCATTTCCATCTTCGCTGTTAATTCGGCCTTCATTTCTTCCATCTTCTCGGTGATTTTGTCGTTAGCCGTCTTCATTTGTTTCAGCTCTGCGGCAAGGTTATTTGCCACTTGTTTTCGCAGCGAGGTTGCCATTCGCCGTCTTTCTTCCATTTTCTGTAGAAGCTTTTCCAATGCAGCCTCCATGGTGGTAATGTCTCACTCCTAACACCAATTGTGACTTTGTGCGTTCGTAGAATTAAAAGTCAGAGTTGCAGATATTCCAAATGTTCTTAATTTCCGTAGAAATGCTGTTCAATTCTCACGTAACATTGTCACATACACAACACAATCTACCAAGGTCGATGACCACACAAACATCGTTTTGATTACATCTGTTTACAACACTCCTGTTACGTCTGTTTACTCCTTACTGTGTTTATTACTGTTCACGACTGACTCTTGGCAAGTCGTTGCTCTCTTAAATACCTCATTGATAAATTCGAGAGGTTTCTGGAACAAATAATAAAACAACTTTTCTCTGTCAATCAAGATATCACTAGAACCTTCCAAACGTGAAATCCTATCTGTGCCGGCAAGTCCTTTACCTCCGTGATACACTATACGTCTGTTATTTATCGGCGCTATCGTTATTTGCCGGCTCTTTGTGTACGCTAGCCGCGCTATCGTAGATAACTACTTCGCGACAATATTATACTTAACATTACAGCAAATTTTTTTTATAGAAACTAATCCAAAAAGAAAGAAGGAAAGATTACTTCTGAAAATTGCCTTGACAGATTTTGAAGGATTAATGAAATATAATTAAAATGCTCCTTTTTTAATTTTTATGCAGAAGTAAGCATAACTAAAGAATATAGAATTTCTTGTTAAGGTATATCATTTTGTAGGGATTAACATGCTGAAAATTCCTGTCATTGGCTACTAATTTAACTCTTCTTGTAGTTAGTGCAGGGGCGGCTGGTGGCTCTGAAAATTGGTGGTTCACAAATGTATCCATGCAATTTAATTTTTTAAAAGTAACAAACGGTGTTTAAGCCTGCCACTATAGACTGCTGTATACACAAGTTAACGGTAATTCACAGTGTATAACATAACATGCGTATTTCAGAAACACTCTAGAGCATAACACTCTTCTATTTATGCAGCTAAAAATGGACTTGATATCTATTCATGGCAGACTTCAAGTGTACATTGCAAGACTTCGTTCTGGATTGTCTTGGAAGTCCCCTTAAACACTGTAGCATTCTCCAGATAGGTTTTTCAGAACAGTCTAGCTCTGCACTGAAGTTTATCAGTCCTCGAAAAATACCAGGATTGCTTGACGTAGCTGAATCATCGTGTCCTCGTAGAGCTAACTCAAAGGCTCCACAAAACCTAATGCAGTTAACAATAATGTTTAAAACATGCCAATTTTAAGCCACTTTCTGGTTGTTCAATTGTTCTCCGATATGCATTGTTCATATGCTTTGCTATATTTACATTGCCAAGCGTAGCAAAACTGTTTTTCATGTGCAGTTTTTAAGTTACGTGTTTTTAGCCCGATCATGAAGATGCTGCAAAGCATTCACGCCATGTTTTGTCCACAGATCTTCACCGCCAAAGAGAATGCAAGGAAAGCAAAACAGGCTATTTTTAATATTACAACCACACATCAAATTATATTTCTCATATACATTGTTAAAGTTCCTGTTCAAATATCTTGTTTTTGTTTTGACTACCTACGTGATTTTTATATTTGGCGTGGGACTTCCCAAGTCGCTTATTTTCGGTTTTTTCTTCTAAGCTCATTTTTAAAAAGGATGTGCTAATAGACACTTTATGGAATTCATTGTTTCTCCTTATATAACACAATATACTTGTATTTAAATAAATCATTCTTATTCACTACTCAAAGCACGACACAGCTAACAAAACATGGCACAAAACATGTGGCTATGCTCTGGTAGGTATTAGTAATCTGTGGTAATAGTTGACCGATGCGAACATTTAATATGAGAATAGGTGGTGCTGTAAACAGAAGGCTTGGCATTCACTATTCTCTGGCTGCTAGGTTAACCAACCTTATGCAGCCATAAGCTCCGCCCTTCCCCCCTAATTGCCTCGGCACACCGTAGGTTCATCCTGCCCTATACATCCCCATTGTATACCAGTGGTTTGCAACTGAGAGTGAACTACTTGGCACCTGCAAACAATACAGTGCACTGAGGGCCACTGCACTAGACAAGGTCGAACTGAACTCCAAATGGAACATGCCCTTGCATTAAAGGGAGACCCAACATTTTGGTTGTAGCGCAAACTTACTACCCCATTGAGAAGCCGCCCCTGAGTTAGTGGCTCAGTATATGTGACCCTTGAACTTGAGATATCAAATATGCAGATACTTAAAGCAACCAATAATTTACAGGGAAGAATACCAGCATTTTTCTGTTGACCAATCCTATCATTTTCTTTTCAGCACCATAAAACTGGGCAATTTTGTCACCTTTTCTTTTCACTGCTAATTGTACTTTCAATATGGGTAGCCAAGGTATGGAGGTATGCAAGAGATTCACCAGGCCTGCCCTCTGAGATTTCTTTTTCAGTATTTTTTCAATCTTTGTAATTGGGAACTCCAAAAGGTTATCTTTGAGAAGTTTCCTTTTTCAGTTATTTAATTTCACTTGTGGTTTCTACCACCTGTGATGCTGTATTTCACTGTCATTGAAGGAAAGATGCTGAAGAAATTAAACTGGATTATATACAGGGCATGGTTCCTATTAAGTAAAATTTCTCAAGGGTCTTGATTTCTTCTACCCTGATCTTATCCCATGATACATGAAGCAGAAACCAAGGGTTTCTAATAGGATAGATAGAAGTGGGCTAATGCAATATATGGAGATACAATAGAATAAACAATATCTCAGTGAAATTAAGAATGAAATAATGTAGAAACAGAAGTAACTTATAAATGCAAGAAACAGGATACAAGCTCAAATGCAAATTTTAGCATGCTACTAACCAAAGTCAGGAAATTCATAGAACAATGAAAGCTAACTTTCAAGTAACAGACTGGCGTCGATTGGAGTGCATCTCACTTTGAGGAAAGATACTCGAGAAACAGTCCCATTATGACACCAAAGTCATACACCATTGAGGGGGGGGGGGGATGCAGCCCCATAGGTTGATACTAGGTTGAGGAGCCAATAAGCTTCAATTTGAGAAAAGCCTGCTACCAATAAGTAGCTACCAATAAGTACTGTATCATGTGACAGGTTCAGAATAGTAACTGCCTAGAAAATAGGCATGGATAGAGAAGTATCCTAGAGTTATAGGGGAAGAAATTGGACACTTTTGGTTAGATTTGGTCTCATTCAGACTTGCACTTACAAAGAAAAGATACGCTATGATAAAGTGCGCAGAGTTTGTCACTGTTTAAGAGCAGAGCTACAAATATGTACAAATATGCATATAAGAGTTGCAGACAAAAGAAACATGGAAAGTTATGGTAGAAGATGTTGGAATTAGAAGCAGGGAGAAATTATCACACTGCATAATGCAAATTGTGTTGAGTAAGAAGGGTGCAGAAGCTAGTCAGACTAAATAGGGAAATTGGGAAATAAATGGAGAGAAACCATATCAGCGGAGTCATTGACTTGCACGTACCTTTACAATGTTGAACCCTGAGATATAGATCTCGCTGCTTACCTAAGAGGATAGAGCTAGATGAGACACTACCAATCCTTATGTCACACATCACAACAAACCCTGAAAAACTCCCACTTTCCAATTCCTGCACCTTACAGAAATTATGGACCAGTTTAATAAATACTTATAATAAAATTAAATAGGAATATTTTGTATATTAGTGTTAAATGTTAAGAGACTGTAGGTTTGGCAATAGATTGAGTACAGTTTGGCTCGGGGTAAGATGAAGTACTGTAATTAGTGACGGCTGGTTTTCAAGCAAATTTGTAGAAGTTATTCAGTCGGTTATGTGATGAGATGGGTGAAAATGGATAAAGTGGTCTGATTAGGTATGGTGGGCTAGCTTGGAATTCCTGGAATAAGAGTTTCTTAGAAATTTTTAGACTTTATGTTGGAAAGAAGCAAATTTCAGAAATGGAGAAATAAAGTAGCAACATCATATTAGAAGCTAGTAGGGGGGGGGGGGGGGGTCCTTGTAGTCGTTAGTGAAAGCAGAGGTGATTAGGAGAATATTGAAACTGAGTAGGACATTCTGGGCATAATCTTGAACACTTGGTTGAATTGCCAGTGGAACAAGGCTGTCATTCTTCCCTCAAGGTTAGAACCTCATCATGTGGTATAGGATTCAAATAAGTTAACTCCGGGTATTTATATATTAGTTTCCATTGGTTGGCAACTTCTTGGGTATTAATTAAACATTTTGAAGTTGGAGCTGGTGTCATCCCTTCTTTGAACATATACCCACGCTTACTGAGATAGGTCTCTGCTCAAGAGTGAAGCAGATATATGTGGCTACAAATTGGCACAGCGTCATTCAGGCAGACATATTGCTTCAAATTGGCAAAGCATTGTGAAGCAGACTAATCCTGTTACACCTGTTAGTCCCCTGTAATCACACCTGCCTTGCCAGTCTTTGTAGAACTACATCTCTGTTACTGTACATCACACTACTTCCCAAGGTTTCTTTCCCCAAAACACTTGTAGAACAGAATTAGTGTTCTGTATGTGAATAGTTCTGCATGTAAGAGTACATGAAAAGTGGCTCATGGATAGGCATAAAGGAGATACACATGGCATGTTACACTAGTTGATGGAATGGTTCCTCATCTTCAAGTTTTCTCTTATCCTTGGGTGTAATTTGAGTAATTGATTGTTTACACTGCTAATACTTGCTCTGTTTACTACCAATTAGATTGTAGTACTGTAGTATTTGAATTTATACAACTTGCTGTTTATAATATTTTATCTACATTACATACATATTTCTTAGTCTAGTTGTATAAATTTTGTTTTCCTTAATCCTGCTAGCTCAGCCTGCTTGTCTCTCAGGCCTTTTAGCATTGCCAAGTAGCATAGTCACCCTTCCATCCCCTACTCTAGTTTGCTATCTGTTTCCCCTTGTTCTCTCAGCATATTTTCTTTTTCCCTCTTTATTTTTCTCAACCATTTCTCTTTAAACTTCCAAAACAGGTTCCCTATATTTCTATTTCTACTTTTTTACCTAGTAGAGAAGCAAAATTTATAGGAAATATTATAAACAAATTTCAGGACTAGCTATGGGAAGCCCGCTATCACCATTTTTGGCCAATCTATACATGAGCTTTTTCGAAACACATATTACTAAAGCCTTCCCTCATATGTTTAAAACATGGTACAGATACGTAGACGACATCTTTGCAATAGTGCCCTACAAACTAATAGATGATGCTTTGAAACTACTCAACCTGCAAGAACCCAGCATACAATTCACAGAAGAAACTGAAGAGGACTGTACTCTACCTTTTTTAGACCTTAAAATCAAAAAAGGCAATGGAAAAACTAGAATTGGCATTCATAGAAAAGCAACACACACAGATAATTACATCAAAGCAAATAGTTTCAACCCAATTCCACACAAACATGCAACCATCAACAGTCTGACACACAGATTAGTAAATCTACCTCTCAGCCAGCAAGAATATCAAAACGAATACCATCAAATCTTAAAAACTGCAATTAAAAATGGATATGGAAAAAACCTTGTAGATAAAAAACTAAAATTATTCAAACTTCAAAAGAGATTAAAACAGATCACAGCTCTCACACCAATAAAACAAGAAACTAGATTTGCTAAATTTACTTACCACCCCTGGGCCACAAAAAAGTTCCAAAAAATATTCAAGAAATACAATATAACATTGGCACCAAAAAACAATTACAACATTAAAAACCTACTTCACAGTAATAATACTGATAAGATAAAACCAGAGGAAAAGTCAGGCATTTACAAAATTAAGTGTAAAGACTGTGAAAAAATTTACATAGGAAGGACAAAAAGGAACATAGGCACTAGAAAGAAAGAAAGAAAGAACACTTCAGGCACTTAAGATACAAAAATATTGATAAGTCTGCAATAGCAGCTCATTTCTGGTCTGAAAATCATGAAATTGAAGATAGCACAGAATTACTAAAATATGTACAAAAACATAGTGAACTCGTCATATGGGAGAGGATATACATAGAAAAACATAAAAACCAACTAATGAACTTTGAAATCCCGCTAGAAGAGAATCCCACATTTAAGTTCATCACTAAATCAACAGATGGCAGTAACAACCCCAGAATTACCCACACCGCTGGATCTAGCGTCAGTCGCACAAGAGCCGTAGATGCAAATGAAGATTTGCGAAACATGTCCTCAAAATAGGTACGAAAGTGAAGCAGATGTGTAAGAAATGCGACTCATCTAAAATTTAATAATTTTTCGCTTCACTGTGGTGTTCCAATACAGTTGAATCTCGATATCTCATAAACAGTTAAATCTCGATCTCATAAACAGTTGTATATCTGAAGGCATCTTTCCTGATTGCTTGAAAATCATTGTTGTAAGACCAGTATACAAAAAAAGGTGAGAGGCGAAAAAAGTAATTACAGGCCAATTACACTTACCTCTATAATAGCAAAACTTATTGAAAAGATAATAGCTAATCAGATGATAAAATGTTTTAATAAAAATAACATTTTAGTACCTACACAGCATGGATTCAGAAAAAACCTATCAACGACTGCAATGATAGAACTCATACATCAAATAATTGCTCATCTGGAAAATGGGGAAAAGGTAGCTGGTTTATTTCTGGACCTATCTAAAGCGTTTGACTCAGTTGATCACTCGCTGCTTATTGGTAAACTAGAAAACTATGGTGTCAGAGGGAAATTGCTTGAAATAATAAAATCGTATTTGACAAATCGGAAACAGTGTACTAAAATAAACTATAAAAATGGAAATATAGTTAGAAAAATCTCTTCAAAATATGATACTGTCAAATTAGGAGTGCCACAAGGATCTGTTCTTGGCCCATTATTATATTTGATTTATGTAAACGACCTACCAGAAACAATTGACAATAAAACAATCACATATGCTGACAACACTTCTGTTCTATTTTGGAATAAATCAGCAAATCAGTTAAAACAAAACTTAATAAATCAAACTGACTTAATTATAAATTACATAAAAGATAATAATTTAAATGTCAATATAAAAAAAAGAAGAGCAATTTGGTTATTTATGAATATCAAACAAGTCTAAAACTAAACAATGTAGTAATTCGAGATTTAACTGTATTGGAACACCACAGTGAAGCGAAAAATTATTAAATTTTAGATGAGTCGTATTTTTTACACATCTGCTTCACTTTCGTACCTATTTTGAGGACATGTTTCGCAAATCATCGTTTGCATCTACTAAACAAAATAGTAATCTTAGATACAGCTACATACAAAGAAAACATGTTAGAGTTACTACAACAAAAAGAATTCCAGGAAATAGATTCTAATCCTCTCAACTGATGCATAAAAGATGTACAAAAAACCATCATTAATAGTAAAATTTTAACAACTACAGAACAAAAAACTATCAAACCGGACAACCCTACCCTTGCAAGACTATATGGTTTGCCTAAACTACACAAACCCAACATACCCATGAGACCCATTGTAAATAATATAAACACTCCTACTTACCTTCTGGCAAAATGGCTATCCAAAAAATTTCAGTCCTTTCCACAATTCCATACTCTGAGTATAAAAAACTCTTTAGACCTGGTAGAAAAAATTCAAAATCTTAAACTAAAACCTCATGACACTTTAGTATCCTTTGATGTCCGATCCCTCTTCCCTAGCATTCCATTAGACAAACTTTTGATTCAACTGAAAAAATGGCTAAATTCTATAAACCTGGATGCCAATGCAATAGAAGAATATTTGGCAATGACTGAATTATGTATACATCAAAATTATTTTGTCTTCGATGGAAAATATTATAAACAAATTTCAGGACTAGCTATGGGAAGCCCGCTATCACCATTTTTGGCCAATCTATACATGAGCTTTTTCGAAACACATATAACTAAAGCCTTCCCTCATATGTTTAAAACATGGTACAGATACGTAGACGACATCTTTGCAATAGTGCCCTACAAACTAATAGATGATGCTTTGAAACTACTCAACCTGCAAGAACCCAGCATACAATTCACAGTGGAAACTGAAGAGGACTGTACTCTACCTTTTTTAGACCTTAAAATCAAAAAAAGCAATGAAAAACTAGAATTTGGCATTCATAGAAAAGCAACACACACAGATAATTACATCAAAGCAAATAGTTTCAACCCAATTCCACACAAACATGCAACCATCAATAGTCTCACACACAGATTAGTAAATCTACCTCTCAGCCAGCAAGAATATCAAAACGAATACCATCAAATCTTAAAAACTGCAATTAAAAATGGATATGGAAAAACCTTGTAGATAAAAAACTAAAATTATTCAAACTTCAAAAGAGATTAAAACAGATCACAGCTCTCACACCAATAAAACAAGAAATTAGATTTGCTAAATTTATTTACCACCCCTGGGCCACAAAAAAGTTCCAAAAAATATTCAAGAAATACAATATAACATTGGCACCAAAAAACAATTACAACATTAAAAACCTAAAAGTATAAACTTGAAAGAAGTTAGTGTGAGTGAAGCAATGTGTCAATATATTCTCGATTCAATTTTGTATTAAAAACCTACTTCACAGTAATAATACTGATAAGATAAAACCAGAGGAAAAGTCAGGCATTTACAAGATGAAGTGTAAAGACTGTGAAAAAATTTACATAGGGAGGACAAAAAGAAACATAGGCACTAGGAAGAAAGAACACTTCAGGCACTTAAGATACAAAAATATTGATAAGTCCGCAATAGCAGCTCATTTCTGGTCTGAAAATCATGAAATTGAAGATAGCACAGAATTACTAAAATACGTACAAAAACATAGTGAACTCGTCATATGGGAGAGGATATACATAGAAAAACATAAAAACCAACTAATGAACTTTGAAATCCCGCCAGAAGAGAATCCCACATTTAAGTTCATCACTAAATCAACAGATGGCAGCAACAACCCCAGAATTACCCACACCGCTGGATCTAGCTTCAGTCGCATAAGAGCCGTAGATGCAAACGATGATTTGCGAAACATGTCCTCAAAATAGGTACGAAAGTGAAGCAGATGTGTAAAAAATACGACTCATCTAAAATTTAATAATGTAGTAATTAATGGTAAAGATATGGAACAGGAAGATTCAACAAACTTTTTGGGTATCAAACTAGACAAAAACTTGAATTTCCACAAACAGATTGACAGCATATACAATAAAATTAGTAGTGGTGTATATCTGCTCAGAAATCTTTCTAAATACTTTAATACAGAAGTATTAAAATTAGCTTACTATGCAATAATACATAGCCATCTCAGTTATGGAATTGAAATCTGGGGCAGTAGTGGAATTATCAACACGAATAGGATTCTCATACCACAAAAAATGTGTGTAAGAATAATGTTTAAATTAGGAAATAGAACATCATGTAGACCAACTTTCAGAAAGGAGCAAATCTTGACAGTAATTTCATTTATACATATATAAATATAAAAATTAATATTACTTGTACATAAAACAGAATGTAATGTAAATGTCTCAGCGGGAAAAGATCCATTATTGAAGGGAATTATATTTTATAACAAATTGCCAAATTATTTAAAAACATTACCTGGAAATAGCTTCAAAAAGGAATTAAAAATGTGTTTAATAGAAAGATGGGTGGGTGGGTGGGTTTTTATTGCCAAAGACATATACATGTAGCAACGTCAAGAATATATAAAATTGTGATATGATATACATGTATAGCAACGTCAAGAATATATAAAATTGTGATATGATATACATGTATAGCAACGTCAAGAATATATAAAATTGTGAATGAAACTCCTGGACCTTGTAAAGAGGGTTACACCTTAAAACACCTATTACCTTGTTACTAAAATTAGGCAAGTGAGTCAACCTTGTATATACTTTTCTCCACTTACAAGTTTTTTATGAAGACTAGTTTCTGGGGACTTCTCCCCTATCGTCAGCTCTGTGGTAGACTGATGATGCATCCGGTGTCTGCATCTGGCTTGGTGTTGTGCTGCCATCTAACGTCCTGTTAAGTTTGATGACGTCATCTACGGCGGGAATTTCAAAATTCATCAAGAGGTCCTGTTTGGAAACAAAAAGAACATTAAGAGATACATAAAACTTCAAACCAAGATTAGGCAAATTTCGGCCAGTATAAAATTTATCACCATATGCATCAGGGAAAGGTTATCTCCAAATTTCTTGCGGAAATGGATAAAATTCGACAACAACAGTAAACTAAAACGAAGTTTAGAAAAGAAAGCTATGATTTCCGAAAGATCTAAACAATACGCAACGTTGCAACAGTTTAATATAGAAGTGTACTACTTACACATGAAACTATCTCAAGAACTTGGACACATAATTTGGACACATTTCGAAACAAAATTACACGACATTTTGAAATTAAACATGAAAGATAAAACACAGACTCTTAAATCGAAAGTACGGAAATTACGCTTAAGGATACCGACGAGAAACCCACACAACCAGTATCGCCGTGTCACAGAAACACCAGACAATGTAGTCAACATCTCTTCCCAAGCTTTCACCGAAACAGAGTTAAAATTTCTAAACAAAGGTTTTAAAACTTGTGTCGGCAACATTGGGCAATTTAGACGATTACATCGCTGACGTCACCATAACCTCAAACTTTTTGGAAAATGGTAGCGAAAAAACATTAGTTAAATCAAAATGCTTAGAAATTCTAAAGGGGATGACATTCGTACAGAAAAATAACTACAAAGAAACTATTCAAACATTGAACCAAAAACCTTTTTTTTATCTGAAAGCAGACAAAGGAAATACGGTAGTCATTATGGACCGAAATGATTACAACCAGCGAGTCAAACATCTACTACAAAATCCAGAATATACAACCCTAACCAAAAACCCTTTAAGGAAATACATAGAAACCACCAAAAAAGCAATTAAAGAAAATACAGTAG
Source organism: Mantis religiosa (assembly GCA_030765055.1). NCBI lineage: Eukaryota > Metazoa > Arthropoda > Insecta > Mantodea > Mantidae > Mantis > Mantis religiosa. Next base: position 114,087,725 of record CM060950.1, read on the forward strand.
TGCCACATAAGATGAAAAATAGTATAATTGTAAACAACCCTAATTTGCCAAAATTATACTGCCTACCTAAGATTCACAAGACAGACAACAGCATGCGACCCATTATTAACAATATAGATGCCCCGACTTACAAACTGGCAAAATGGTTGTTGGAAGAATTTGACAAGTTTGAAAAGTTTGAATCTCTAAGCATAAACAATTCATTTGATTTAGTAAAGAAAATTGAAAACACAATTATAAAAACTGAAGAGGTGATGGTGTCCTTTGATATCAGATCTCTATTCACGAGCATACCAGTAGAAAAAATTCCAAAATTGATGAAAGGCTGGTTATCCAAAAGCAACGTTGCAGATGATAAAATAGAGGAATACATCAAATTAACCACCCTATGTATTGAACAAAACAGCTTCACGTTCTCCAGCAAGATCTTCCAACAAACAGCAGGCTTGGCCATGGGTAACCCTCTTTCACCATTACTAGCTAATCTGTTCATGAGTAATTTGGAAACACACATTACTAAAGCCTTTCCACATATTTTCAAATGTTGGCATAGATATGTCGACGATGTGTTTGCGATAGTCCCTAGAAGACTAACCGAGGATGCTATAAAGTTGCTAAACCTACAAGAAAAATCCATAGTTTTCACCATTGAAGTAGAGCAGGATGAATGGCTACCTTTTCTAGATTTGAAAATCATTAGAACACCCACAGGATTACAATTTGGAATATACCGAAAAGCAACACATGTTGACAATTACATTAAATGCAACCCATTCAACCCAGTACAACATCAATATGCAGTATTCCATAGTTTAGTTCACAGATTAATCAACATTCCGCTAACAAAAACAGAATATGAACAGGAGTACGCTCACATACACCAGGTTGCCGAACTGAACAACTATAACACAAATTTCATAAAAAAACTGATCTATAGACACAAAAGAAACAAATACTTAAAGGACATTACTACGTTAAAAAAACTAGAAAACCCAAACACCAGATATGGAAAATTTACATTTCATCCAAAATACTTCAAAAAATTTGAAAAGATATTTAAGAGCTTCAACATAAAATTAGCCCCTCAAAACAAACACAACATCCGCAACTTACTAAACCACCCTCTAAAAAATAGCACACCGAAAACTCAATTATCAGGCATTTACCAAATGAGTTGCCAGGATTGTGACAAGATATACATTGGTAAGACCAAAAGGAATCTGGGAACAAGAATGAAAGAACACTTCAGAAATATTAAATTCAAACAAATGGACAAGTCGGCTGTATCACATCACTTTTGGTCTGAGAATCACAACATAAAACAAGAAATAGAACTGATCAAACAGGCAAAGAAACCTCTGGAACTACAGATTTGGGAAAACATATTTATTACGAAAAAACAGGACCTCTTGATGAATTTTGAAATTCCCGCCGTAGATGACGTCATCAAACTTACCAGGACGTTAGTTGGCAGCACAACACCAAGCCAGATGCAGACACCGGATGCATCATCAGTCTACCACAGAGCTGACGATAGGGGAGAAGTCCCCAGAAACTAGTCTTCATAAAAAACTTGTAAGTGGAGAAAAGTATATACAAGGTTGACTCACTTGCCTAATTTTAGTAACAATGGCACTCCACTTTCTGAAATACTTCTTTTTATTCTATACCTATTACCTTCCTTTTAAAACCACTGGCTGGGATATTTCTAACAGTCAGGCAAACTATTAAGTAACTTTAATGAAACAGAATCAAAGCTGATTTGAGTCTTGGCTAACTTACAGCTCCTTAAGTATAACTGTTTTGAGGTCCTTGTTGGATATTTGTGAACATCGTTACAAAAGGTAAATTCATGCAAATTTTCTTTCACATAGAGGAGACAACTCAAAACATAGTTACAAGGAAGAGTAAGGATTCCTAATTCAATAAATAGTGGTTTACAATGGGAAGTAGGCGGAGCTCCACAAATAATCCTTACAGCCCTCTTTTGTAAAATTAAAAGTTTGTTGACATAAGCATGGTTGCCCCACAGTAAAACTCCGTAGTTGAGATGGCTATAAATATGAGCATAGTACACCTTCAGTAATGCTACCTTATCCACATTCTGTTTTAAAATTTGTAACAAATATTCCTTTGGTAATTTTATTAGAAATGTAGTCAATGTGTGATTTCCAGCCCAGATCCTTTTCAAGGTATATACCAAGAAATTTTTTCCTGCCATCAAGACCATTTGAAAGGCTATTAAAATTAAAATTAATATTTATTGTTTTGCTTTGATTTATACTTAATTTATTAACATCACACCACTTTTTTACTTTCGTGTAGGTGCCTTGTATTTTGTCATCATCCACACAGCAAATATTCAAGGCTAAGTCGTCAGCAAACAAATATGTTTCAATATAATCGTCTCGAACATAGGTAGATCGTTGATATATATTAAGAAAAGAACTGGGCCGAGAACGGAACCCTGTGGGACACCATATTTGACGAGTCTAAACTCAGATTTAAAACCATTGATATAGACAGACTGGTATGTCACTTAAATAAGATACAATAGAGCGGATACTTTCAGAACAGAAACCATAGTATTCCAACTTAGAGATGAGAATGTCATGAGAAATAGTATCAAAAGCTTTAGTTAAATCAAAAAAGCTGCCTACAGTTGAGTTGTGTTCTTCCAAAGCATTTAAAATACGTTTAGTAAATGCTAAAACTGCATCAACACTTTTATGACCAGCTCTGAAACCGTACTGATTAGGAGAGAAAAGAGCATTGTCTTCAAAATATTGTATTATTTGCTTATTTAAAACAATTTCAAGAACATGGGATACTATAGGTAATATATTGATAGGCCTGAAGTTAGAAAAATCTGATTTACTACCTTGTTTGTGAATAGGAATAACTTTTGCATATTTAAATGCATCAGGGAAAATACAACTCTCAATACTTGCATTATAAATGTGTGTCATTGGTTCACATATAAATGTAGCAGCATGTTTAAGAATATTAGCATTCAAGTCATAAACATCTGTGCAGTTACTATTTTTCAATTTTTGTATGGTTTCAAAAACTTCTTCGACCATAACGTGGTTAAAACTGAATTTAAAATTTGGCTTATCTGCATAATTCATATATTCTTTTGGATGTCCGTTTGTAGGTATAGCATTAACAATTTCTTCTACTCTTGTTAGGAAAAACGAGTTTAAAAGCTCGGGGTCTAAGTTGCTAAAGCAAGTCCTCTTTTTGTTTGTATCAATAATATTGTAAATTGCAGACCAGGTAGCTTTAGAACTATTGGTGGAACTGTTTATAATATTTGAAAAGTAAGCTTTCTTGGCACTGCTCACGGCCTTCTTGTATTCAAGGTTAAGTTGTTGATACATGTCCTTATGTAAGCTATTTTTGGTTTGAATATAAAGATTATAGTAAAACATACATTTCTTTTTTAAGATGCAGAGCTCGCCACTGTACCACCATTTATTATTTTTTGTAAAATTCCTTTTGGGTCCAGGTTTAATAGAAGAGTGGGAAAGCTCTATCAGTGATATTAGAAACCAAGTTCATAAAATAATTAACTTTCTCAGTCATACCTGCTATGCTATACATTAAAATCCAATTAATCTGTCTCAATAAAAAGGTAAAGAAATATATACTGAAAGCATTTATGTTTCGATGTGATTTAAAAACTCTATTGGAGCCATTTTCCATAACACTTAAGTAATAAGGCGTCATGATCAGAAACAGTGGTCGGTACAACACTCACTTCGCACTTACTCTGGGGAATATTTGTTATAATATTGTCAATGCATGTTCCATTAGAACTAGTATCCCCTGGTCTAGTGGGTTCGTGCACTATCACACGAGCACCAAAGCTAGCAAATAAAATCTCAAGTTCCAGGATTTCAGAAGTTTTGATGTTGAAATTTACATTGAAATCTCCGACTAAAATGATTTGTTTCTGTTTTCCATTTTTGTTAAATAACGAACTTAGAAAAGCATATAAAGCCTCTGAGAAGGATTTAAAACATGACTTCCTGTTTCTGTAGAAACAGGCACAAAGTGTACTATTACCCTTAATATAGATGCAACATACTTCAAACGTGTACATGGAGCTAAATTTGACAGTCAATTTTTTTCAGCGTGAATATAAACTTTTACATAAATAGCAGAACCGCCATGCATATTACTGCTGGGTCTACAAAAGAAATCTATTAAATTTAATCCTGGGATCTTAATGAGACAAAGTTCTTGTTCACATAGCCAATGTTCTACAATGCATAATATATCAACTTTGAACTGATGGCACAGCATTGAAACATAGTCAATTTTTCGAGATTCAACTGTATTGGAACAGTTTACCAGACTTTGAACATTCCAGTATAAAATGTTAATATTACTGTTTGTAACCAACTGGATCTGACCTGCACTTAAACGGAGTTTTTTGGAACTTCGTATGAAAAAAACGTCTAATACAAACATTCTTGGGCCATAGCTCAGGCTTTAGTACAATGTCAACATTTTCTTCAAAAACACTTACTTTGAAAGATGCATAAACCTCGGCATTCCTAGATGCTAGTTTTTCGCATTTGACTTCAGGACATTTTGAAACGAGAAACTTGGCCACCTGTTCTTCAGTTGTTGTCGGCGCAAGTCGATACACATGAAGCAATGTCATTTTAGGGACACCTTTTAGAATCTGCATGTTTGGATCTTGATCACTGATGTTTTCGACGACCATCTGACGTTTCGTCTACCTTTTAACTACAGCAGACCATTCTCCATCTTTTTCTGGGTTTACGGACGAAACACCTTCACTGTACTTAATACTAATCACTTCCTCTTCACTTGGTTGGGATTCGTTTACAACTTTAAGGTTGTTATAATTCACACTGTCTGTTTTACTGACATTAAAACGGTCAGACATACTGGGACCATTATTGACATCCGATTTAGCGTGAACCTTGACCTCCTTATTTTTGTTGGAACACACGCTTGTTTGCAATGCTTGACAGTTAGCATTGCCACTAGTTGAATTTCTAAACACTTATGTTTGTTCAGACTACCAATATGTAACATCATTAGCTTCACTCTTTCTCGAAGCTCACTTATTACAGTCTTTTTGCATTAATATGTATTTAATGAGACGAACGTCTATCTTGTTGTTTATATCTGCTAAGTCACTCAAAGCGTCCAAAAAATCACTGTTCACAATATTTACAGCTTCATCATTGGATTCTTCGTTGATACCACATGCAGTTGAAGTTTCATTCTTGTTAAGATCTTCGCTTTCACAATTCAAGTCATGTTGTGTCACTGTTTCATTGCCACAGCAATTTACTATGTTGTCATCTAATATTAGAACATTATTCATTAGTTTTGCACAACCTGGATGAAACGAGTTAGTACACTCACTACATTTGACGGCATTCACCACCTTGGCCTTGCAACGTTTGCAGGAAATAGTGTTCGCACTACTAGACATGGGAGCGGAGATCAGGTATACAACCTTCCTCGACCACTGCTGGCTCGATATATAGAACTGATGAATTATAATGGAAACTGTTTCATGAATTGTATATTATCCTGACCTTACAATCTCTATATATATTTGAAGTAATAATGCTTGCAAAAACAAAATTTATAAGTCAGAAAACAGTCAAATACATAATTATGAAATTAGGGAAATCAATAACTTTCATGCTGTAGCTCATAGGAGAAATAAAAGGTATACAAGTGACAAATAGATTTAAAAGAGAGTTAAAGAAGTTCTGTATAAATGGTAGTTTTTATACACTTAAGGAATACTTAAGCAGATAAGTAAAATATTAAATTAGTGTTGATTTTTATACAGATTTTGTGTAAAAGGAAATACAGAAGATTTAGGCAATCAGTGCAACTTATATTGTTAAAACTTTTACCTTTTAGCATTAGTTAATTTTTAATATAAAATTGTAATAATAAATTTTATTTTACTGTATGTATTTTTAAAATGTACTAGTGTATTAGACTTTATATTAATTTGTAACATTTTCAATCATATTTGTAATTCATTTTTATATCTTTGAAATTGTATTTTTGAGGATGCCACGAGTCTGGCTGACTCCTACGGCAGATAAATAAATAAAATAAAAATAAAAAAAATAAACAAAGAGAATTGGGAAACTGCATGCAGCAAAATGTACAAATGAAAAGTGAAATGCTTTTTATGAAATATTTGCTTATCTTTGTTTAACAAATTTCCGCTTAAGATTAGTTAAGATAGGTGAAAAGACAAAAGGATTGATTTGCCTTATGATTACAAGATTTTGAGAACAAGTAAAAAGTATGTATGAATTTTATAAAATGACGGGTTGCGAGTTTTATAAGGAAAGATATAAAAGCCTGAAAAAAAACAGTATTTACTTTCCCTACGATTACTAAAATCCCAAAATATGGCAATGAAATTATGCAGTCAGCAAATAAGATTAAAGTCGCTTGGAATATAATGTATGATAGAGGAATCTAAAAATTAGGCATAACATTGTATTAAGGGAAAATGGAAATATTGTTCAAAACCCACATAAAATGTGTAACTTATTAAACATATTTTTCATTGGTGCATCCCACAGTCAAAATAATACTCAAGTAAATTTAAATAACAATGTTGCTGATACAATCTATATTATGTTCACAACAAAAGAGGAAATTAAAAGTATACTGAGAGGATTTAAAGTGAAAAAGTCCTCGGGATGGGATATCTTCTAATCTCTTTAAAAAATGTGTAATGGTGATAGATAGTATACTTGAACATCTCATAAACAGTTGTATATCTGAAGGCATCTTTCCTGATTGCTTGAAAATCAGTGTTGTAAGACCAGTATACAAAAAAGGTGACAGGCGAAAAAAGTAATTACAGGCCAATTACACTTACCTCTATAATAGCAAAACTTATTGAAAAGATAATAGCTAATCAGATGATAAAATGTTTTGATAAAAATAACATTTTAGTACCTACACAGCATGGATTCAGAAAAAAACCTATCAACGACTGCAATGATAGAACTCATACATCAAATAATTGCTCATCTGGAAAATGGGGAAAAGGTAGCTGGTTTATTTCTGGACCTATCTAAAGCGTTTGACTCAGTTGATCACTCGCTGCTTATTGGTAAACTAGAAAACTATGGTGTCAGAGGGAAATTGCTTGAAATAATAAAATCGTATTTGACAAATCGGAAACGGTGTACTAAAATAAACTATAAAAATGGAAATATAGTTAGAAAAATCTCATCCAAATATGATACTGTCAAATTAGGAGTGCCGCAAGTATCTGTCCTTGGCCCATTATTATATTTGATTTATGTAAATGACCTACCAGAATCAATTGACTATAAAACAATCACATATGCTGACGACACTTCTGTTCTATTTTGGAATAAATCAGCAAACCAGTTAAAACAAAACTTAACAAATCAAACTGACTTAATTATAAATTACATAAAAGATAATTTAAATGTCAGTATGAAAAAGAGCAAATTAGTTATTTTTGTATATCAAACAAATCTAAAACTAAATAATATAATAGTTAATGGTAAAGATATGGAACAGGAAGATTCAAACTTTTTGGGTATCAAACTAGACAAAAACTTGAATTTCCACAAACAGATTGACAGCATATGCAATAAAATTAGTGGTGTATATCTGCTAAGAAATCTTACTAAATACTCGAATGTATCTGTTTACATTTTTATGTAATCAGTGGCATAGTGCCTTATGTGCACAATTCTACATTGTTCAAATATGAGCAATGTTTTCAGATGGCAAATTGTCTTCCCATGTACCCAAAATTTTATTTTGTGATGCACCTCCAATATTTACATACTGGAACTGAATTTTCTAACCATTTTTAATTTTAAACTATTTACTTGAAAACTGCCAACTGCAAAAGCTCAAATCTTTTTCTCATAGTTTTTGAAATAATACATTGAATGTTTGGAATTGGTGAAAAAAAAGGTATTTTGTGCATTCACATTTTTAAAAGTATGATTGTGTTACTTTTGGATTCTTTATTACAGTAAAAAATAAGTTGGAAGTATTTTATTAAAGTTTATTACACACAATGAAATAATTTTGTTGTTAAAATTCCTTTTTCAGTTTTTCTGGACCAATAAATGAAATAATTATAAAATCTATATTTAAAACTTTGAATAGTGTGTTTGAAAATGTGTGTAAATTTAAATTCAAATTGGAGTAAAACTGAATGTAAGAAATAAATTTCATACACAGTAATGCAAAACTGATGGAAATACAGATTAGGAAAGTGTCGGATTCATTGGAATTAAAAGGAAATGCACAGATAACTTAGACATGTTGCTGGACTTTTAAAAACTGCAGATTGGGAAAAATATTTGGCTGAAATGTTTTATAGGTGCCTATAGAATATTTATATGATCTAATTCATAAACCAAAAATGTCATTTTCACATAAAATCTTGATTACTGGGTTCCTAGTATGCCACTTCTTGGTCAAATAACAAAAGCAGAATGTTCCACATGCACACACGCACTCCTCTCTCTGCTTGTATGTGCCTGCTGAGAAGGTTGGTAGAATAAACCTGAAACTCTAGGGATGGCATATGTGGAACCAAGTGTACAAGATGAAAGGTAGAGCCTTCCAAGCAGGTTTTAGACCGGGCAGGAGAAATCGGACAACATCTTTATTATTAAAACAATTGTACACAAATATCTGAGCAATAAAAGGGGAAGGGTATATATGATATTTATTGATCTAGAAAAGGCATTTGATTCTATTAATAGAGATGCATTGTGGATAAAATTAAGCAGTAAGGGGATAAGTCAGGCATTTATAGAAGTAATTAAGATGGTATACCAAGAGAATGAGTTGTGTATAAAACTACCAGGCAACAACGTAACTAAATCTATATCGAGTAAGGCAGGAGTATGGCAGGGATGTAAACTTAGTCCAGTATTATTTAATCTTTATATCGATGGAATTTTAGAGGAGATATCAAGTTGTAGGGTACATTCACCAGTTATTAATAATAAAGAAATACCGGGGCTACTATTTGCAGATGACCTAGTAGTTCGGTCCATATCAAGTGGAGGGCTGAGAAGAGCAATCGAGGCAGCCAATTCTTATTGCAATAAATGGAGTTTGAAAGTGAATGAAGACAAAACAAAGATTATGGTCTTCAAAAAAGGATACAGGTTGCGTAAGGATGAGAAATGGGAGGTTAATAGAAGAGAAATAAAAGTAGTAAGGAGATTTGATTATTTGGGTACAAGGTTGAGTTCAGATGGCAGTTGGAAAGAACAAAAAAAGATGTCTGTGGCAAAAGGTAAAATGGCCATGAGAGTGATAAGATCATGCTACAGTAAACTGCCAGATATAAATGTCAAATGGTTGGAGAGGATCTATACGGCAGTAGTAGAAAATAGAATGTTACATGGATCAGAGATTTGGGGAGTAGATGAGGCTTGGAGAGACACAGATAGAGTGCATAGATACTTTTGTAAATATATATTGGGATTACCAATAGCATCACCTAATGGGGTAGCACAATTAGAACTAGGCAGGCATTCTACTAAAATTAAAATCTTGTCAAGGTCAATGAAATATTTATACAGAATCACTAACTTGGAAGATGGCAATATAATTAAAGAATGTTTTCATATTCAAAAGAGAAGTAACTGGGGTGAGTCTTGGGCACATAAAATGTATGACTTGTTGAAGCAGATAGGTATGGGTCATTCTTGGATAAATGCAGAGGCTTCTGGAAAGAAGTTAAGCTAAGATTAGAAGATATTGACAGACAAGACATTTTCGCCAATACAAGTGACAAAAGCTCACTGAGATTATATAGAGAAATAAAAACAACCTGGGGGAGGGAAGGATATATAGATATATGTAGTAAGTTAGGGCGAGAAGGTTTTGCTTGGGCGAGAACAGGAGTGAGAAACTTGAAAGGTATAGGTCAAGAGAAAGAGCTAAATAAATGTCCATTGTGTGGAGAAGAGAATGCAGATTTCCATTGTATATTAAATTGTAGTTAAACAAAGATATGGAGAGAGCAGGCTTGGCTACGTAAATGGGACAATTTGGGGGAAGAAGTAGTAATTAGAAAAATGTCAGTAAAAGGGGAAAAGAACAGGAGAAATATAGGGAATTATTTAGGGAAAGTTAAAGAGAGATGGCTAAGAACAATTAAGAGAAAAATGTAGAGTGGGATAGGGAAATGGCAGAAAGTGTAAAAAGGAGTAGAGGGCCTCCAATACACAAAAATAAAGGGTTAGGTGTATGGGGACCGAATTACTATTCAATGGTGGACAACATGATAGGATTTTTAGGATTTAGGAATATATGGCATACTTCAGTATGGATTTTATAATTGTAATCTTGATTTTGTATTTCCATTTGTTGATGTAAAAGGAAAGATGAGAAAATAAATTACTATCTTACTATATTACATAAAATAAAAAAAAAAAAAAAAAATGAAGGTAGATCCAGATTGGAACAGTTTAGTGCTACAGTTGGGATTTGAGCTAAGAATCTTCCAGTCACTCTTGCCAACTGAACTACCATGCCAAAATGTAAACAACATTAAATTCTCCAACTTCAATTTTTCCTGTTAAACCACAAGGATATCTCATTCATGTGAGATAACCTAGCATAATAACGATTTAAAATGATGCAAATACTCAAGTCCCAGTCTTCACAGTTTAACCAATAGTCACTGAAAATTGTTCTTTTCCACTAGCAATATGTAAGACAAGGTTGTTTTTAAAATCAAATTTAACTGAATTTTGTTAACGAGAGATAGTTAGGTACCAGTGGATAACTTTACAAAGAAAATGGAAGTATTTGTGCTCTTCAGAAAGAATGATGATGCAAACAGAGTTATTCTATTCAGCATTGATTTTTACATGAATTTAGTACCAACTTGAGATTTAAATAATTGGCAAAATTAACAAAAGATTATAAAACACAATATTCTATTATAATTGAACTACTTCAAGTAGAAAAGGGTTAACTCATAAAAATATAAGCTCTACATGCATATAAATGTGTAATGATAGGTATAGACGTCAAATTACGTAGAAAATGAAGCTAGCTACAGTGAAGCAATGAATATTACACAAATATAAATATTTGTAACAAAAGGCTTTCTCTTATCTTAAGAAAATGGGTTTAATTCTTCTTTCTAATGGAGATCAATTTCAAAAACAGATTTTTTTCATCAGTCAACTTCGTAGTCAAGGAATTCCGGTTACCATGTTTTTTCTTATGTTTTTTTAGTATTACCACATCTGAAAACGAAATAAACCTAAAAACAGAATCAAATGCTGGTATATCAAAATTCATTACGCGATATTTTTTAAAATAAATATATTTTCCCAAACCAATAAATCTATCAGACCATTTAATTGTTTTAATAATTTAACTTCAGGATTTATTTCATGGTTAAATGACCAAAAATGATCTGCTATGGCCAATTTATCAGTTTGTTTATACTTAATGTTACAAAAATGTTTTTTCTTTCTGGTTTCCAAATTACGTTTCATCTTTCTAATATAAACCTGAACACAATCTAAACAATTAAATTCATAAATACCAGATTTTTTATTCTTAGAAATTTGATCTTTTTTAGAAAAATGTAGTAAATTTTTAATACTATATTTATTTTGAGGAACTAAAGTTACACCAACTTCTTTAAAAAAAAATTTGAAAATGTTTATTAACCCAAGGATGGTAAGTAAATTTTTTAAAATGATAATCTTTTATTTTTATAAGGGTAGAAATATCATTAACATTTTTTTGATATTTAAATTTTTCAGTCTTCTTTTGTATAAAGTCTTTATTAAAACCATTAATTAAAGCAGTATTAATAATATGTTTATATTCTTTATTAAATAACACCATTTTCTTAAGATAAGTGAAAGATAGGTAAAGGTATCAGTGTGCCAAAATTGGGTCCCAGAGTAGCTATTTCCATACTAGAAAATACAGAAAACATGAGACTTGCCCATATCTGTGAGCTGGCATTGAACCCACAGCTTTCGGTACACAACTATGGTACTATCTAACCATACCACATATGTTCACAAAAATGTGCTTAAATCATCTTACACAATGATTCAATGATTCTGTTATGTGTGATTGGAGCAATTTAATAGCAGTCCTCTTTCCAACTTGAGAAAGAGGTTGATAATGGAGGTGACGGCTTCTGAAACTGCTCCCTCAATAATATAAAAATGTAAGTGACGAAGTGTCAAAAAGCCAACTACAAATAGTTTTTTAAATAATTTTTCTGTAATTAAGTAACACCTACTTTTGCACTTTACATTACTTTACTCTGATTTTTATTTTTACTGAAGAAAGCAGGTTGCTCTTTTGATGCCGTCACATAAAATTAAAGCTCTACCTCCGTTTTCCATTATTATTGGATGTCTTCTTTATAGATCATCAGCACGCCTTTCCTCAGTATCACAGACTCATCCTGGCTACAGAAGAGGCCTCTGGTGTACTCATAAATTTAATTCAATATTTCATGGGAGAAGGACTATTAAACATTTCTGAGGCTCCTACATTGTACTAACATTATATTTGAAAACAATGTTTTCAATTTTTTTCTTTCATTTCTACATTGATGCTTACAATAGATATTTCCTTTTCCAGGTAAATAATAATAATAATATCAGTCAGGTTACTATTTGGTGCTTTTATGTGCTTATCCAAATGAATGAATTCATTATTTTCATTCATTTATATATGGTATAATATTGCTGACAACAGGATACAAGATTATTAAATTTTAGATGAGTCGCATTTTTTACACATCTGCTTCACTTTCGTACCTATTTTGAGGACATGTTTCGCAAATCTTCGTTTGCATCTACGGCTCTTGTGCGACTGACGCTAGATCCAGCGGTGTGGGTAATTCTGGGGTTGTTGCTGCCATCTGTTGATTTAGTGATGAACTGAAATGTGGGATTCTCTTCTAGCGGGATTTCAAAGTTCATTAGTTGGTTTTTATGTTTTTCTATGTATATCCTCTCCCATATGACGAGTTCACTATGTTTTTGTACGTATTTTAGTAATTCTGTGCTATCTTCAATTTCATGATTTTCAGACCAGAAATGAGCTGCTATTGCGGACTTATCAATATTTTTGTATCTTAAGTGCCTGAAGTGTTCTTTCTTTCTAGTGCCTATGTTCCTTTTTGTCCTTCCTATGTAAATTTTTTCACAGTCTTTACACTTAATTTTGTAAATGCCTGACTTTTCCTCTGGTTTTATCTTATCAGTATTATTACTGTGAAGTAGGTTTTTAATGTTGTAATTGTTTTTTGGTGCCAATGTTATATTGTATTTCTTGAATATTTTTTGGAACTTTTTTGTGGCCCAGGGATGGTAAGTAAATTTAGCAAATCTAGTTTCTTGTTTTATTGGTGTGAGAGCTGTGATCTGTTTTAATCTCTTTTGAAGTTTGAATAATTTTAGTTTTTTATCTACAAGGTTTTTTCCATATCCATTTTTAATTGCAGTTTTTAAGATTTGATGGTATTCGTTTTGATATTCTTGCTGGCTGAGGGGTAGATTTACTAATCTGTGTGTCAGACTGTTGATGGTTGCATGTTTGTGTGGAATTGGGTTGAAACTATTTGCTTTGATGTAATTATCTGTGTGTGTTGCTTTTCTATGAATGCCAAATTCTAGTTTTTCATTGCCTTTTTTGATTTTAAGGTCTAAAAAAGGTAGAGTACAGTCCTCTTCAGTTTCTCCATTTTTGGAAAATGGTAGCGAAAAAACATTAGTTAAATCAAAATGCTTAGAAATTCTAAAGGGGATGACATTCGTACAGAAAAATAACTACAAAGAAACTATTCAAACATTGAACCAAAAACCTTTTTTTTATCTGAAAGCAGACAAAGGAAATACGGTAGTCATTATGGACCGAAATGATTACAACCAGCGAGTCAAACATCTACTACAAAATCCAGAATATACAACCCTAACCAAAAACCCTTTAAGGAAATACATAGAAACCACCAAAAAAGCAATTAAAGAAAATACAGTAGTGCCACATAAGATGAAAAATAGTATAATTGTAAACAACCCTAATTTGCCAAAATTATACTGCCTACCTAAGATTCACAAGACAGACAACAGCATGCGACCCATTATTAACAATATAGATGCCCCGACTTACAAACTGGCAAAATGGTTGTTGGAAGAATTTGACAAGTTTGAAAAGTTTGAATCTCTAAGCATAAACAATTCATTTGATTTAGTAAAGAAAATTGAAAACACAATTATAAAAACTGAAGAGGTGATGGTGTCCTTTGATATCAGATCTCTATTCACGAGCATACCAGTAGAAAAAATTCCAAAATTGATGAAAGGCTGGTTATCCAAAAGCAACGTTGCAGATGATAAAATAGAGGAATACATCAAATTAACCACCCTATGTATTGAACAAAACAGCTTCACGTTCTCCAGCAAGATCTTCCAACAAACAGCAGGCTTGGCCATGGGTAACCCTCTTTCACCATTACTAGCTAATCTGTTCATGAGTAATTTGGAAACACACATTACTAAAGCCTTTCCACATATTTTCAAATGTTGGCATAGATATGTCGACGATGTGTTTGCGATAGTCCCTAGAAGACTAACCGAGGATGCTATAAAGTTGCTAAACCTACAAGAAAAATCCATAGTTTTCACCATTGAAGTAGAGCAGGATGAATGGCTACCTTTTCTAGATTTGAAAATCATTAGAACACCCACAGGATTACAATTTGGAATATACCGAAAAGCAACACATGTTGACAATTACATTAAATGCAACCCATTCAACCCAGTACAACATCAATATGCAGTATTCCATAGTTTAGTTCACAGATTAATCAACATTCCGCTAACAAAAACAGAATATGAACAGGAGTACGCTCACATACACCAGGTTGCCGAACTGAACAACTATAACACAAATTTCATAAAAAAACTGATCTATAGACACAAAAGAAACAAATACTTAAAGGACATTACTACGTTAAAAAAACTAGAAAACCCAAACACCAGATATGGAAAATTTACATTTCATCCAAAATACTTCAAAAAATTTGAAAAGATATTTAAGAGCTTCAACATAAAATTAGCCCCTCAAAACAAACACAACATCCGCAACTTACTAAACCACCCTCTAAAAAATAGCACACCGAAAACTCAATTATCAGGCATTTACCAAATGAGTTGCCAGGATTGTGACAAGATATACATTGGTAAGACCAAAAGGAATCTGGGAACAAGAATGAAAGAACACTTCAGAAATATTAAATTCAAACAAATGGACAAGTCGGCTGTATCACATCACTTTTGGTCTGAGAATCACAACATAAAACAAGAAATAGAACTGATCAAACAGGCAAAGAAACCTCTGGAACTACAGATTTGGGAAAACATATTTATTACGAAAAAACAGGACCTCTTGATGAATTTTGAAATTCCCGCCGTAGATGACGTCATCAAACTTACCAGGACGTTAGTTGGCAGCACAACACCAAGCCAGATGCAGACACCGGATGCATCATCAGTCTACCACAGAGCTGACGATAGGGGAGAAGTCCCCAGAAACTAGTCTTCATAAAAAACTTGTAAGTGGAGAAAAGTATATACAAGGTTGACTCACTTGCCTAATTTTAGTAACAATGGCACTCCACTTTCTGAAATACTTCTTTTTATTCTATACCTATTACCTTCCTTTTAAAACCACTGGCTGGGATATTTCTAACAGTCAGGCAAACTATTAAGTAACTTTAATGAAACAGAATCAAAGCTGATTTGAGTCTTGGCTAACTTACAGCTCCTTAAGTATAACTGTTTTGAGGTCCTTGTTGGATATTTGTGAACATCGTTACAAAAGGTAAATTCATGCAAATTTTCTTTCACATAGAGGAGACAACTCAAAACATAGTTACAAGGAAGAGTAAGGATTCCTAATTCAATAAATAGTGGTTTACAATGGGAAGTAGGCGGAGCTCCACAAATAATCCTTACAGCCCTCTTTTGTAAAATTAAAAGTTTGTTGACATAAGCATGGTTGCCCCACAGTAAAACTCCGTAGTTGAGATGGCTATAAATATGAGCATAGTACACCTTCAGTAATGCTACCTTATCCACATTCTGTTTTAAAATTTGTAACAAATATTCCTTTGGTAATTTTATTAGAAATGTAGTCAATGTGTGATTTCCAGCCCAGATCCTTTTCAAGGTATATACCAAGAAATTTTTTCCTGCCATCAAGACCATTTGAAAGGCTATTAAAATTAAAATTAATATTTATTGTTTTGCTTTGATTTATACTTAATTTATTAACATCACACCACTTTTTTACTTTCGTGTAGGTGCCTTGTATTTTGTCATCATCCACACAGCAAATATTCAAGGCTAAGTCGTCAGCAAACAAATATGTTTCAATATAATCGTCTCGAACATAGGTAGATCGTTGATATATATTAAGAAAAGAACTGGGCCGAGAACGGAACCCTGTGGGACACCATATTTGACGAGTCTAAACTCAGATTTAAAACCATTGATATAGACAGACTGGTATGTCACTTAAATAAGATACAATAGAGCGGATACTTTCAGAACAGAAACCATAGTATTCCAACTTAGAGATGAGAATGTCATGAGAAATAGTATCAAAAGCTTTAGTTAAATCAAAAAAGCTGCCTACAGTTGAGTTGTGTTCTTCCAAAGCATTTAAAATACGTTTAGTAAATGCTAAAACTGCATCAACACTTTTATGACCAGCTCTGAAACCGTACTGATTAGGAGAGAAAAGAGCATTGTCTTCAAAATATTGTATTATTTGCTTATTTAAAACAATTTCAAGAACATGGGATACTATAGGTAATATATTGATAGGCCTGAAGTTAGAAAAATCTGATTTACTACCTTGTTTGTGAATAGGAATAACTTTTGCATATTTAAATGCATCAGGGAAAATACAACTCTCAATACTTGCATTATAAATGTGTGTCATTGGTTCACATATAAATGTAGCAGCATGTTTAAGAATATTAGCATTCAAGTCATAAACATCTGTGCAGTTACTATTTTTCAATTTTTGTATGGTTTCAAAAACTTCTTCGACCATAACGTGGTTAAAACTGAATTTAAAATTTGGCTTATCTGCATAATTCATATATTCTTTTGGATGTCCGTTTGTAGGTATAGCATTAACAATTTCTTCTACTCTTGTTAGGAAAAACGAGTTTAAAAGCTCGGGGTCTAAGTTGCTAAAGCAAGTCCTCTTTTTGTTTGTATCAATAATATTGTAAATTGCAGACCAGGTAGCTTTAGAACTATTGGTGGAACTGTTTATAATATTTGAAAAGTAAGCTTTCTTGGCACTGCTCACGGCCTTCTTGTATTCAAGGTTAAGTTGTTGATACATGTCCTTATGTAAGCTATTTTTGGTTTGAATATAAAGATTATAGTAAAACATACATTTCTTTTTTAAGATGCAGAGCTCGCCACTGTACCACCATTTATTATTTTTTGTAAAATTCCTTTTGGGTCCAGGTTTAATAGAAGAGTGGGAAAGCTCTATCAGTGATATTAGAAACCAAGTTCATAAAATAATTAACTTTCTCAGTCATACCTGCTATGCTATACATTAAAATCCAATTAATCTGTCTCAATAAAAAGGTAAAGAAATATATACTGAAAGCATTTATGTTTCGATGTGATTTAAAAACTCTATTGGAGCCATTTTCCATAACACTTAAGTAATAAGGCGTCATGATCAGAAACAGTGGTCGGTACAACACTCACTTCGCACTTACTCTGGGGAATATTTGTTATAATATTGTCAATGCATGTTCCATTAGAACTAGTATCCCCTGGTCTAGTGGGTTCGTGCACTATCACACGAGCACCAAAGCTAGCAAATAAAATCTCAAGTTCCAGGATTTCAGAAGTTTTGATGTTGAAATTTACATTGAAATCTCCGACTAAAATGATTTGTTTCTGTTTTCCATTTTTGTTAAATAACGAACTTAGAAAAGCATATAAAGCCTCTGAGAAGGATTTAAAACATGACTTCCTGTTTCTGTAGAAACAGGCACAAAGTGTACTATTACCCTTAATATAGATGCAACATACTTCAAACGTGTACATGGAGCTAAATTTGACAGTCAATTTTTTTCAGCGTGAATATAACCTTTTACATAAATAGCAGAACCGCCATGCATATTACTGCTGGGTCTACAAAAGAAATCTATTAAATTTAATCCTGGGATCTTAATGAGACAAAGTTCTTGTTCACATAGCTAATGTTCTACAATGCATAATATATCAACTTTGAACTGATGGCACAGCATTGAAACATAGTCAATTTTTCGAGATTCAACTGTATTGGAACAGTTTACCAGACTTTGAACATTCCAGTATAAAATGTTAATATTACTGTTTGTAACCAACTGGATCTGACCTGCACTTAAACGGAGTTTTTTGGAACTTCGTATGAAAAAAACGTCTAATACAAACATTCTTGGGCCATAGCTCAGGCTTTAGTACAATGTCAACATTTTCTTCAAAAACACTTACTTTGAAAGATGCATAAACCTCGGCATTCCTAGATGCTAGTTTTTCGCATTTGACTTCAGGACATTTTGAAACGAGAAACTTGGCCACCTGTTCTTCAGTTGTTGTCGGCGCAAGTCGATACACATGAAGCAATGTCATTTTAGGGACACCTTTTAGAATCTGCATGTTTGGATCTTGATCACTGATGTTTTCGACGACCATCTGACGTTTCGTCTACCTTTTAACTACAGCAGACCATTCTCCATCTTTTTCTGGGTTTACGGACGAAACACCTTCACTGTACTTAATACTAATCACTTCCTCTTCACTTGGTTGGGATTCGTTTACAACTTTAAGGTTGTTATAATTCACACTGTCTGTTTTACTGACATTAAAACGGTCAGACATACTGGGACCATTATTGACATCCGATTTAGCGTGAACCTTGACCTCCTTATTTTTGTTGGAACACACGCTTGTTTGCAATGCTTGACAGTTAGCATTGCCACTAGTTGAATTTCTAAACACTTATGTTTGTTCAGACTACCAATATGTAACATCATTAGCTTCACTCTTTCTCGAAGCTCACTTATTACAGTCTTTTTGCATTAATATGTATTTAATGAGACGAACGTCTATCTTGTTGTTTATATCTGCTAAGTCACTCAAAGCGTCCAAAAAATCACTGTTCACAATATTTACAGCTTCATCATTGGATTCTTCGTTGATACCACATGCAGTTGAAGTTTCATTCTTGTTAAGATCTTCGCTTTCACAATTCAAGTCATGTTGTGTCACTGTTTCATTGCCACAGCAATTTACTATGTTGTCATCTAATATTAGAACATTATTCATTAGTTTTGCACAACCTGGATGAAACGAGTTAGTACACTCACTACATTTGACGGCATTCACCACCTTGGCCTTGCAACGTTTGCAGGAAATAGTGTTCGCACTACTAGACATGGGAGCGGAGATCAGGTATACAACCTTCCTCGACCACTGCTGGCTCGATATATAGAACTGATGAATTATAATGGAAACTGTTTCATGAATTGTATATTATCCTGACCTTACAATCTCTATATATATTTGAAGTAATAATGCTTGCAAAAACAAAATTTATAAGTCAGAAAACAGTCAAATACATAATTATGAAATTAGGGAAATCAATAACTTTCATGCTGTAGCTCATAGGAGAAATAAAAGGTATACAAGTGACAAATAGATTTAAAAGAGAGTTAAAGAAGTTCTGTATAAATGGTAGTTTTTATACACTTAAGGAATACTTAAGCAGATAAGTAAAATATTAAATTAGTGTTGATTTTTATACAGATTTTGTGTAAAAGGAAATACAGAAGATTTAGGCAATCAGTGCAACTTATATTGTTAAAACTTTTACCTTTTAGCATTAGTTAATTTTTAATATAAAATTGTAATAATAAATTTTATTTTACTGTATGTATTTTTAAAATGTACTAGTGTATTAGACTTTATATTAATTTGTAACATTTTCAATCATATTTGTAATTCATTTTTATATCTTTGAAATTGTATTTTTGAGGATGCCACGAGTCTGGCTGACTCCTACGGCAGATAAATAAATAAAATAAAAATAAAAAAAATAAACAAAGAGAATTGGGAAACTGCATGCAGCAAAATGTACAAATGAAAAGTGAAATGCTTTTTATGAAATATTTGCTTATCTTTGTTTAACAAATTTCCGCTTAAGATTAGTTAAGATAGGTGAAAAGACAAAAGGATTGATTTGCCTTATGATTACAAGATTTTGAGAACAAGTAAAAAGTATGTATGAATTTTATAAAATGACGGGTTGCGAGTTTTATAAGGAAAGATATAAAAGCCTGAAAAAAAACAGTATTTACTTTCCCTACGATTACTAAAATCCCAAAATATGGCAATGAAATTATGCAGTCAGCAAATAAGATTAAAGTCGCTTGGAATATAATGTATGATAGAGGAATCTAAAAATTAGGCATAACATTGTATTAAGGGAAAATGGAAATATTGTTCAAAACCCACATAAAATGTGTAACTTATTAAACATATTTTTCATTGGTGCATCCCACAGTCAAAATAATACTCAAGTAAATTTAAATAACAATGTTGCTGATACAATCTATATTATGTTCACAACAAAAGAGGAAATTAAAAGTATACTGAGAGGATTTAAAGTGAAAAAGTCCTCGGGATGGGATATCTTCTAATCTCTTTAAAAAATGTGTAATGGTGATAGATAGTATACTTGAACATCTCATAAACAGTTGTATATCTGAAGGCATCTTTCCTGATTGCTTGAAAATCAGTGTTGTAAGACCAGTATACAAAAAAGGTGACAGGCGAAAAAAGTAATTACAGGCCAATTACACTTACCTCTATAATAGCAAAACTTATTGAAAAGATAATAGCTAATCAGATGATAAAATGTTTTGATAAAAATAACATTTTAGTACCTACACAGCATGGATTCAAAAAAAAACCTATCAACGACTGCAATGATAGAACTCATACATCAAATAATTGCTCATCTGGAAAATGGGGAAAAGGTAGCTGGTTTATTTCTGGACCTATCTAAAGCGTTTGACTCAGTTGATCACTCGCTGCTTATTGGTAAACTAGAAAACTATGGTGTCAGAGGGAAATTGCTTGAAATAATAAAATCGTATTTGACAAATCGGAAACGGTGTACTAAAATAAACTATAAAAATGGAAATATAGTTAGAAAAATCTCATCCAAATATGATACTGTCAAATTAGGAGTGCCGCAAGTATCTGTCCTTGGCCCATTATTATATTTGATTTATGTAAATGACCTACCAGAATCAATTGACTATAAAACAATCACATATGCTGACGACACTTCTGTTCTATTTTGGAATAAATCAGCAAACCAGTTAAAACAAAACTTAACAAATCAAACTGACTTAATTATAAATTACATAAAAGATAATTTAAATGTCAGTATGAAAAAGAGCAAATTAGTTATTTTTGTATATCAAACAAATCTAAAACTAAATAATATAATAGTTAATGGTAAAGATATGGAACAGGAAGATTCAAACTTTTTGGGTATCAAACTAGACAAAAACTTGAATTTCCACAAACAGATTGACAGCATATGCAATAAAATTAGTGGTGTATATCTGCTAAGAAATCTTACTAAATACTCGAATGTATCTGTTTACATTTTTATGTAATCAGTGGCATAGTGCCTTATGTGCACAATTCTACATTGTTCAAATATGAGCAATGTTTTCAGATGGCAAATTGTCTTCCCATGTACCCAAAATTTTATTTTGTGATGCACCTCCAATATTTACATACTGGAACTGAATTTTCTAACCATTTTTAATTTTAAACTATTTACTTGAAAACTGCCAACTGCAAAAGCTCAAATCTTTTTCTCATAGTTTTTGAAATAATACATTGAATGTTTGGAATTGGTGAAAAAAAAGGTATTTTGTGCATTCACATTTTTAAAAGTATGATTGTGTTACTTTTGGATTCTTTATTACAGTAAAAAATAAGTTGGAAGTATTTTATTAAAGTTTATTACACACAATGAAATAATTTTGTTGTTAAAATTCCTTTTTCAGTTTTTCTGGACCAATAAATGAAATAATTATAAAATCTATATTTAAAACTTTGAATAGTGTGTTTGAAAATGTGTGTAAATTTAAATTCAAATTGGAGTAAAACTGAATGTAAGAAATAAATTTCATACACAGTAATGCAAAACTGATGGAAATACAGATTAGGAAAGTGTCGGATTCATTGGAATTAAAAGGAAATGCACAGATAACTTAGACATGTTGCTGGACTTTTAAAAACTGCAGATTGGGAAAAATATTTGGCTGAAATGTTTTATAGGTGCCTATAGAATATTTATATGATCTAATTCATAAACCAAAAATGTCATTTTCACATAAAATCTTGATTACTGGGTTCCTAGTATGCCACTTCTTGGTCAAATAACAAAAGCAGAATGTTCCACATGCACACACGCACTCCTCTCTCTGCTTGTATGTGCCTGCTGAGAAGGTTGGTAGAATAAACCTGAAACTCTAGGGATGGCATATGTGGAACCAAGTGTACAAGATGAAAGGTAGAGCCTTCCAAGCAGGTTTTAGACCGGGCAGGAGAAATCGGACAACATCTTTATTATTAAAACAATTGTACACAAATATCTGAGCAATAAAAGGGGAAGGGTATATATGATATTTATTGATCTAGAAAAGGCATTTGATTCTATTAATAGAGATGCATTGTGGATAAAATTAAGCAGTAAGGGGATAAGTCAGGCATTTATAGAAGTAATTAAGATGGTATACCAAGAGAATGAGTTGTGTATAAAACTACCAGGCAACAACGTAACTAAATCTATATCGAGTAAGGCAGGAGTATGGCAGGGATGTAAACTTAGTCCAGTATTATTTAATCTTTATATCGATGGAATTTTAGAGGAGATATCAAGTTGTAGGGTACATTCACCAGTTATTAATAATAAAGAAATACCGGGGCTACTATTTGCAGATGACCTAGTAGTTCGGTCCATATCAAGTGGAGGGCTGAGAAGAGCAATCGAGGCAGCCAATTCTTATTGCAATAAATGGAGTTTGAAAGTGAATGAAGACAAAACAAAGATTATGGTCTTCAAAAAAGGATACAGGTTGCGTAAGGATGAGAAATGGGAGGTTAATAGAAGAGAAATAAAAGTAGTAAGGAGATTTGATTATTTGGGTACAAGGTTGAGTTCAGATGGCAGTTGGAAAGAACAAAAAAAGATGTCTGTGGCAAAAGGTAAAATGGCCATGAGAGTGATAAGATCATGCTACAGTAAACTGCCAGATATAAATGTCAAATGGTTGGAGAGGATCTATACGGCAGTAGTAGAAAATAGAATGTTACATGGATCAGAGATTTGGGGAGTAGATGAGGCTTGGAGAGACACAGATAGAGTGCATAGATACTTTTGTAAATATATATTGGGATTACCAATAGCATCACCTAATGGGGTAGCACAATTAGAACTAGGCAGGCATTCTACTAAAATTAAAATCTTGTCAAGGGCAATGAAATATTTATACAGAATCACTAACTTGGAAGATGGCAATATAATTAAAGAATGTTTTCATATTCAAAAGAGAAGTAACTGGGGTGAGTCTTGGGCACATAAAATGTATGACTTGTTGAAGCAGATAGGTATGGGTCAGTCTTGGATAAATGCAGAGGCTTCTGGAAAGAAGTTAAGCTAAGATTAGAAGATATTGACAGACAAGACATTTTCGCCAATACAAGTGACAAAAGCTCACTGAGATTATATAGAGAAATAAAAACAACCTGGGGGAGGGAAGGATATATAGATATATGTAGTAAGTTAGGGCGAGAAGGTTTTGCTTGGGCGAGAACAGGAGTGAGAAACTTGAAAGGTATAGGTCAAGAGAAAGAGCTAAATAAATGTCCATTGTGTGGAGAAGAGAATGCAGATTTCCATTGTATATTAAATTGTAGTTAAACAAAGATATGGAGAGAGCAGGCTTGGCTACGTAAATGGGACAATTTGGGGGAAGAAGTAGTAATTAGAAAAATGTCAGTAAAAGGGGAAAAGAACAGGAGAAATATAGGGAATTATTTAGGGAAAGTTAAAGAGAGATGGCTAAGAACAATTAAGAGAAAAATGTAGAGTGGGATAGGGAAATGGCAGAAAGTGTAAAAAGGAGTAGAGGGCCTCCAATACACAAAAATAAAGGGTTAGGTGTATGGGGACCGAATTACTATTCAATGGTGGACAACATGATAGGATTTTTAGGATTTAGGAATATATGGCATACTTCAGTATGGATTTTATAATTGTAATCTTGATTTTGTATTTCC
This sequence comes from Mantis religiosa, assembly GCA_030765055.1. Lineage (NCBI taxonomy): Eukaryota > Metazoa > Arthropoda > Insecta > Mantodea > Mantidae > Mantis > Mantis religiosa. Next base: position 114,112,213 of record CM060950.1, read on the forward strand.
ATTTGTTGATGTAAAAGGAAAGATGAGAAAATAAATTACTATCTTACTATATTACATAAAATAAAAAAAAAAAATAAAAAAAATGAAGGTAGATCCAGATTGGAACAGTTTAGTGCTACAGTTGGGATTTGAGCTAAGAATCTTCCAGTCACTCTTGCCAACTGAACTACCATGCCAAAATGTAAACAACATTAAATTCTCCAACTTCAATTTTTCCTGTTAAACCACAAGGATATCTCATTCATGTGAGATAACCTAGCATAATAACGATTTAAAATGATGCAAATACTCAAGTCCCAGTCTTCACAGTTTAACCAATAGTCACTGAAAATTGTTCTTTTCCACTAGCAATATGTAAGACAAGGTTGTTTTTAAAATCAAATTTAACTGAATTTTGTTAACGAGAGATAGTTAGGTACCAGTGGATAACTTTACAAAGAAAATGGAAGTATTTGTGCTCTTCAGAAAGAATGATGATGCAAACAGAGTTATTCTATTCAGCATTGATTTTTACATGAATTTAGTACCAACTTGAGATTTAAATAATTGGCAAAATTAACAAAAGATTATAAAACACAATATTCTATTATAATTGAACTACTTCAAGTAGAAAAGGGTTAACTCATAAAAATATAAGCTCTACATGCATATAAATGTGTAATGATAGGTATAGACGTCAAATTACGTAGAAAATGAAGCTAGCTACAGTGAAGCAATGAATATTACACAAATATAAATATTTGTAACAAAAGGCTTTCTCTTATCTTAAGAAAATGGGTTTAATTCTTCTTTCTAATGGAGATCAATTTCAAAAACAGATTTTTTTCATCAGTCAACTTCGTAGTCAAGGAATTCCGGTTACCATGTTTTTTCTTATGTTTTTTTAGTATTACCACATCTGAAAACGAAATAAACCTAAAAACAGAATCAAATGCTGGTATATCAAAATTCATTACGCGATATTTTTTAAAATAAATATATTTTCCCAAACCAATAAATCTATCAGACCATTTAATTGTTTTAATAATTTAACTTCAGGATTTATTTCATGGTTAAATGACCAAAAATGATCTGCTATGGCCAATTTATCAGTTTGTTTATACTTAATGTTACAAAAATGTTTTTTCTTTCTGGTTTCCAAATTACGTTTCATCTTTCTAATATAAACCTGAACACAATCTAAACAATTAAATTCATAAATACCAGATTTTTTATTCTTAGAAATTTGATCTTTTTTAGAAAAATGTAGTAAATTTTTAATACTATATTTATTTTGAGGAACTAAAGTTACACCAACTTCTTTAAAAAAAAATTTGAAAATGTTTATTAACCCAAGGATGGTAAGTAAATTTTTTAAAATGATAATCTTTTATTTTTATAAGGGTAGAAATATCATTAACATTTTTTTGATATTTAAATTTTTCAGTCTTCTTTTGTATAAAGTCTTTATTAAAACCATTAATTAAAGCAGTATTAATAATATGTTTATATTCTTTATTAAATAACACCATTTTCTTAAGATAAGTGAAAGATAGGTAAAGGTATCAGTGTGCCAAAATTGGGTCCCAGAGTAGCTATTTCCATACTAGAAAATACAGAAAACATGAGACTTGCCCATATCTGTGAGCTGGCATTGAACCCACAGCTTTCGGTACACAACTATGGTACTATCTAACCATACCACATATGTTCACAAAAATGTGCTTAAATCATCTTACACAATGGTTCAATGATTCTGTTATGTGTGATTGGAGCAATTTAATAGCAGTCCTCTTTCCAACTTGAGAAAGAGGTTGATAATGGAGGTGACGGCTTCTGAAACTGCTCCCTCAATAATATAAAAATGTAAGTGACGAAGTGTCAAAAAGCCAACTACAAATAGTTTTTTAAATAATTTTTCTGTAATTAAGTAACACCTACTTTTGCACTTTACATTACTTTACTCTGATTTTTATTTTTACTGAAGAAAGCAGGTTGCTCTTTTGATGCCGTCACATAAAATTAAAGCTCTACCTCCGTTTTCCATTATTATTGGATGTCTTCTTTATAGATCATCAGCACGCCTTTCCTCAGTATCACAGACTCATCCTGGCTACAGAAGAGGCCTCTGGTGTACTCATAAATTTAATTCAATATTTCATGGGAGAAGGACTATTAAACATTTCTGAGGCTCCTACATTGTACTAACATTATATTTGAAAACAATGTTTTCAATTTTTTTCTTTCATTTCTACATTGATGCTTACAATAGATATTTCCTTTTCCAGGTAAATAATAATAATAATATCAGTCAGGTTACTATTTGGTGCTTTTATGTGCTTATCCAAATGAATGAATTCATTATTTTCATTCATTTATATATGGTATAATATTGCTGACAACAGGATACAAGATTATTAAATTTTAGATGAGTCGCATTTTTTACACATCTGCTTCACTTTCGTACCTATTTTGAGGACATGTTTCGCAAATCTTCGTTTGCATCTACGGCTCTTGTGCGACTGACGCTAGATCCAGCGGTGTGGGTAATTCTGGGGTTGTTGCTGCCATCTGTTGATTTAGTGATGAACTGAAATGTGGGATTCTCTTCTAGCGGGATTTCAAAGTTCATTAGTTGGTTTTTATGTTTTTCTATGTATATCCTCTCCCATATGACGAGTTCACTATGTTTTTGTACGTATTTTAGTAATTCTGTGCTATCTTCAATTTCATGATTTTCAGACCAGAAATGAGCTGCTATTGCGGACTGTTGATGGTTGCATGTTTGTGTGGAATTGGGTTGAACTATTTGCTTTGATGTAATTATCTGTGTGTGTTGCTTTTCTATGAATGCCAAATTCTAGTTTTTCATTGCCTTTTTTGATTTTAAGGTCTAAAAAAGGTAGAGTACAGTCCTCTTCAGTTTCTCCATCAACAGTCTGACACACAGATTAGTAAATCTACCTCTCAGCCAGCAAGAATATCAAAACGAATACCATCAAATCTTAAAAACTGCAATTAAAAATGGATATGGAAAAAACCTTGTAGATAAAAAACTAAAATTATTCAAACTTCAAAAGAAATTAAAACAGATCACAGCTCTCACACCAATAAAACAAGAAACTAGATTTGCTAAATTTACTTACCATCCCTGGGCCACAAAAAAGTTCCAAAAAATATTCAAGAAATACAATATAACATTGGCACCAAAAAACAATTACAACATTAAAAACCTACTTCACAGAAATAATACTGATAAGATAAAACCAGAGGAAAAGTCAGGCATTTGCAAAATTAAGTGTAAAGACTGTGAAAAAATTTACATAGGAAGGACAAAAAGGAACATAGGCACTAGAAAGAAAGAACACTTCAGGCACTTAAGATACAAAAATATTGATAAGTCCGCAATAGCAGCTCATTTCTGGTCTGAAAATCATGAAATTGAAGATAGCACAGAATTACTAAAATACGTACAAAAACATAGTGAACTCGTCATATGGGAGAGGATATACATAGAAAAACATAAAAACCAACTAATGAACTTTGAAATCCCGCTAGAAGAGAATCCCACATTTCAGTTCATCACTAAATCAACAGATGGCAGCAACAACCCCAGAATTACCCACACCGCTGGATCTAGCGTCAGTCGCACAAGAGCCGTAGATGCAAACGAAGATTTGCGAAACATGTCCTCAAAATAGGTACAAAAGTGAAGCAGATGTGTAAAAAATGCGACTCATCTAAAATTTAATAATTTTTCGCTTCACTGTGGTGTTCCAATACAGTTGAATCTCAGGATACAAGATATTGTTTGATATTAACACATACACTGGCATATCCTCCATATATGCATGAATGCAGTAGATGCTGCAAAATATTCAAATGACGTAACATTTGTCAATAATGAAAACATAACTATTTAAATGGCAGAGAAATCTGAATAACCCACAAACAAAGAGAAAACAATGAATTGTGTTCCAAAGAACTGTTTACTAGGCTGAATAGCGAATGGTACACTTTTGGAAGTGATTACTTATTAGTTCTCCTAACAGCCTAGGCAAGGTGCTAAGTTATTTTCACTAATATACTCTGCCATATGTTGTCATAATAGCAACCTATTAAATACAGAAAGTGCATGCACTGTGTATCAGTGCATTCAAGGTACAAACAGTGTTTGTTGAGTGTATTTTATTGAATTTCACTGCTGTATATCAAATTATGGTGATTCTGAAAGTTATGTTATATTAAACATTTAATAAACCTCTTTAACCACGTTCATTCTATGATAAGTTAGAATTAACTATAAAAGGGAGAGCTATTCCTGATTTGAAAATCCTATGCTCAACTAAGTGGACATGCATTTAATTCTAAATTTTATAGAAAGATAGTTTTGGTTATGCAGTTCTGAAATGTTGTGTAAACTTTTATGTTGGGCAAGTTTGTTGCTCAAGAAGGATAAATTTCCTTGGAACAGTAAATATTGAGGTTATTTGTATATCATGTAATAACTTCTAAGTTTTATGCTGCACGTGTGCAAACTTTTCAGAGATGCCACTGAACACTTGCATGTGTAATGAGTGCTGGCTACACAGCACAAACAAATGCATACAAAGTGCCATTCTTCACTAATAGTGATTCTTCATAAATAACACAGTCTGTTCCATTTATCTTGTTAGACATAGCACTTTCGGGACCAAATGATGTATTTGGAAGTCACATTAGATAATTTAAGCAAACAAATTGTAGAAATTAATCATAATTAATTGTTTCTTCACACAAAGTAAAGTGTAAGCCTGAATGATAGAATCAGACTGAAAAATTCATTGCCATAGCCAGGATTTGAGCTATGGTTCTTCTGCTGTAGACATAGTTGCTGTAACCTCTGAGCTAATATGACAACATGCTGGTGTGAGATTAAAATCATCAATTATCTCACAGAAATCATTCTGGTACTGAGGAATCTGTAAAAAACATTAACTGTTCACAGATGGCCTGAATGTATTTTATTTCAGTACTCTCGCTTAATCTGCTACATCTTTTGAGCATGAAAAGGAACTAAAGGAAAGGAAAGAACATGAGAATAACAGTAACACAGGTTTTGCTGGTTCACGTTACAATAATTATATTTTATTCTGTACAAAAGTCAGTTATAAAATATTTCCCATCATGTAGTATGGTGTATAGTGACAAAGGTGCGGAATATAAATAACAGGAAAAACATCCACTGTACCACTTGATAAATCCACTACACATCTGCCACACACGGGTCAGGTCATTTCTTGATGTATAGTATGTACAGAGTGAATCACATTTGCCTTAAAATTCAATTGAGAAATACCAACATCACATTAAAGGTGGTATCTGAGCTATACTACAAAGTAAAACAGTGACTAAGCAAATAAATAAATAATATACATACTTATAGATATTCCGTTTTTAAGATTTCCATTATATTTTTCATTTATTTCATAACTTTGTTTCCTGACCTGCAGTTTTTTTTCTTTTCTTTCCTTTTTAAGTCTTTGCATCTATGACTTCAGTTGATGAAATGTGCTCTAAGCTAAGTACAAGAGAATGAATAAGTAGATATTTTTCTATATATCTGTAACAAATCTGTAACATGCATATTTATGAGTCTGTCACAAAACTAAATGCTTTCTTGTAAAAGGAATGTAGAGCAATTGTACCAGAGTGCTATAACATGTTCACCAGATATATTAATGCACTTATTATACATTAAGACATATAACATCTAATGGAGACAATTCCATTTTGTTTGGACACAGTGACATACATAAGTACATTAAGAACTTACAGAGTAAGGTTATCAATAGCTGTGCATCCTTGTTGCACTGGTGAACCATATATGTTACTAATGCACACTAGAAAACACTGCATTTCCATTACACACAATACTGTAATGAAGACTCTCTTTTCAGAATTTTTAGGCAATTGTGAATCGACTGCCATGAGTCTGGAGAGGTTGTTAAGGGAATACAGCAGAGTATCAGCTTTCTATACACATTAAACAGACAGATGAAATTTTATCATCTTTTAACGGATGGTTTAACTACAACAAAAGTGGTCTGTATTGTTATGTAGCAGCCTGCTTTGCTGTTTTACTTGTTGGCATTGAGCATTTCTATTTCATTTTTCAAACAAGATTTGCTGTTTTGATTGCTGAACACAATTTTGGCTCTTGTTGATCTTATTTTCTGTGGCAATTTAAATACTGCAACTTAATAAAGCCACCAAGCAAAAAGCACCTCTTTTATTATTACTCTTTTATTTTAACTGCCATTATTAGAGTTTTCTCTGATAATAAATAAAGAACATTTTTTACTTTTATCCATTTTAAAACAGAAAATGAAATTCATAATAGCTCATATCTTATGTACATCCAAATATAGATTTCTTATATTTTCACATCATCAGTTAACAACAGTTCAAGTTCAGAAAACACAGTAACGTTTTTACAGTTTTAAATTTTGAGATGGAAATGGCAAGTTATTGTCTACCTCTTTACAGTTATAGTCACACACTCAGCATTAGAAAAATAGGACAGGGACACATATATACCTATGTTTTATATGAATTATGAATGCTATTACTTTACTCTGCAAATGTTTTAAAAATGGAAGCATAAATTAGTTATACAGCATAACATGTGCATGTAACATACCAAGAAAATAGGTAAGGAAAATTTTTTTTCCTCTAATGTAATGAGAAAATGATTCCTCTTTCATTATCTCTTTGTAATTACTGTTAGCAGGACTACGGCAGTATATTTATTGTGTGCATATGGATTACTATAAGTAAATTATTTATCCCAAAATGTTTACTTCATTCAGCATGATCCCATTAAAATCTCAACTGCAAAATCACTGAATAGAAAATATGTAAAGAACTTCATAAGTATTAATAGACACTTTATTATGTGTTTTGTTCAAGTCATTTGTATTATCAGTGATATGTTAACCTGAACAATGGTCTAGAAATGAAGAAACATCCCATTTTTTAGCAATTTATTTGTTTCTTTATTTTTGGTTTAATTAAATATGTTAATGCTAATAAATATTTAATCAATATGTTCATAGAATCAATGCTGTAGTTGGAAAAAATGTTTCAGCAGTACTCACCAAACTGGAAAAAAGTTTAGATGGTACTCACCAAAGCATTGCTTCACTAATTTAGATGGTATGCTTACAATGTGTTCAAATTTTAGGTGGTATGGCATACCAGCCCAACTATAGCACTGAATAGAATACAGTATCTATTTTGGTTAAGGAATTTTTTGCTCATGAAGAATGAAAAAGAATAATTCATTTTTTAGGATAAATTTCAGCACTTTTTCAATTTGTTATAATTCCTTCTACTTAAATTTCCATTATAGAAAAGAAACAGGTGAAGATTGAACATGTGTATAAAGAAAATTCTGAAAGAAAATAACATGTGCTTTATGTTATTATTTGCCAAATTTGAAAAGGATTACTTTCAAAGAAGATAAGTACTTCTCTATTAAGATGTTCCAGATTTTGTCAAATTTATTGTTATGGGTGAAATGTTTAACATTGTGTCTGAAGAATTTCTAAAATATATACTCCAGAAATTGAAGGAATTTGTTTGTTTAACATATAGGAAATTCTGTCTTCCTATATCAGTTTGTAGTTACTGTGGTAGATCATTAGATAATTAACACAATAGTACAGGGAAACAGAACTTTTGAGGGTAAAAAGAAAATTAGTAATAGTTCAAATACATCCTCTAACCCTATTTCATATAACATTTGAGTTTCCAGTGACCAACTTCTATTACTTTCTAATAGCAGGAACCATCAATCAAAGTGGTATGTGCAAGAGTATTTGTTACCCAAAGCCTGGTTCCAGAGATGTCAATCTTGGAGACTTTGTTAACTGTGGCAAAGTTGTATACTTTTTGCTTTCCTAATGGAATAGAAGGTCTTCTGGGTTTGGTCTCCTTATTATAATTAACTATATCAAACTAGGAAGTTTTAAACCAATCTTAAATGTAGTCAAAGCATTTAATTTTTAAATGAAATTAATAACTATACTCCTGCAGTAAGTTGAATGTAAGCATGGAAAAGAACTAAAAGAGTGGGAGGAAATCAAAATGAGGAATATTACATCTCATTACTGAGATGGCCCATAAGTGCATTTTTGTAAGAGTAAGTTTTGAATACAAAATAGAATGTTTTGGCAGTGCACTTTATGTTATCCAGTCAAAAATTTTGTGTTTCACAAAATAGTGTGTGTAGTTCTCATGCGCTTATTCTGCTTTTTAGATCAAATAAAATGGAGTGTCAAGTTGACAACAAAGAGCATTTTTGACACCTTTGCCTTCTTAAGCAGCTTCTGTGGCCTTTATACTTTGCTTAAATGTAAAAAGCAAAAGATGCTGAAAATGTTGTTTGTTGTTGACTTGACACTCTGTTTTATTAATCTGAAAATAAACCTAAGCACTCTATTTTGGAAAAAAAAAAAAAAAAAAAAAAAATTAAAAAAAAATGCTAGAACATTCTTCTCAAGAATTTAATTTCAGATCCTTGTATGGAAAGTAAGATACAAGGATCTGGAATGAAATTCTTGAGAAGAACTGAAAGATGTACACGACTAGACCACATAAATAATGATGTAATTAACAACAGAGCTGATAGTGAAATCTGTAAACAAAGAAATAAAACACTAAAAAAATAAATGGTTGTTACATGCGGAAAGGATGGACTTTGATAGACTTTAAAAAATAGCACTAAATTATAAACCAGCAGGGAGAAGAGATGTGTGCAGACTGCAGAAGAGATGGAGAGAGACTGTGAAAAATGGAACAGACAATGTGTCTAATCTATGGAGTGAAGATGATGTCAGAACTTATAGGCAACCCATTATTTCTAGACAGATGATGCAGAATACCAGAATTTTCTTTAAAACAATATACTTCACTGATACAGATTTTCTGAAGACCTACTATCATGTGCAATGAATGGAAAAATGTTTTGTTTCTTTATATAAAAAGTTAACATTTGATGGTGGGTTCATACAATGCTGAATGATCTTTTACCTGCCAGTAGGATAAATATTACATAAAATGTTCAATGTGCTTCAAAAGGTTCAGTATAATAATTTTGTCAATGGTATCAGTAATATTTCTGCTAAAAATAGTCAGTGTTCTTCTATGCATTGAACTTAATTATTAAGTGCTATTGTTTGGTAAACTCTAGAATTTCACATAGGATGTATAATATAATATTCAAAGTATTCATTGATTATGCTTTTCCATTTGTGTAATGTTATGCTAAAGAAGCTAGCTAAGTAATGATTTTGATATTTTTACAGTAATCATAATTGAACAAATTATGAAATAAAAAGAGACTACCCAGTGTCTATATTATTTTTTGTCTTGCCATCTCCTTCTCGCATGACTGCTTCTCACAAATAATACATATGATATTAATTATTCTTTAAGCCTATATACTGTATATGGTGACCCTTAACCTATATTTGAAAGGCCAACAAAGGTAAGAGAAAAGCAGAGTGGTCAGAGAGTATGGAGCCAGGATAGAAAATGTATGGATTGCTTTACATATCCAGACAGAAATAATTTATTATTGAACATGCTTCATGGCAACTTCACAACATACAATTAAATGTCACACAGCAATGGAAATGCTTTAGCACATTCAGTGGGGGAGGGAACGTTGCAACATAGCACATGGAGACTGAGTACATGTAAGCAAACATCAATCTCCAGCTTGAACTTACAACAGAACATCATTTTTTATGACATCCATAGGTGCTCAAAAATTTGGTTTCTTTCCTAAACACTGGAATCAGGGATAAATACATCTATATTCTCATTAGTATTTTAAACTATAAATTAAGTCCCTGGCTTGCCAAATTTGGCCAGTGGATTGTGTCATGGCATTAAAAAATAGAATGAATCAATTCCGCTGCATGCAGACCTTCATAATGTGGTGTGAGCAACTTACAGGCAAGGCGTCATCTAGAGGAAGGAAAGCAACATTACACTGTTGTGCACATTATGTGCACCCCGAGCTTTCATAGATGAGAAAAATAATGACATTCCACCTTCCACCAAAATTAGACTTTACTTGCAAATTTTTAAAGGCACTGAATGCACAATTGATTTTTATTAATTTTATTTTGTGCACTAGTGATTGAGCCAGGACTATTTTGCCCACTGCACCGCAAGAGCTTTTGTTGTAGTGTGTTGTGTTTATCAGAGCCGCTCAGGTTTTTCTACAAATTTGGATTTTGTTCAAATATTATTTGGATGGCATCATGTGAAACTAAAGAGCACGTCTATAGTCCAGTTTATTATATGCAGCAGAAAATGAAAAGGTTACCAATATGTGATTGACTCTGGATAGGAAAATATCCTTATTATGTTACTTCTATTCCTGTAAATTGTTTTCTGGGTGTAAATATTTTGTGACATGTGTTTGTGGAAAAGAAAAAAAATTACAGCAACATATCCATTTATGGCACTTAAATACTTATATACCATATATACACATAATTACATAGCACAATTCTAATCATTGTTGTTTATTTCTACAATTAAGAAGTAATTTAGCATCACCAATTCATTTGCCATCTTCCACTACCTCTCTTGTTGGTTTGATCTCGTTTTAAAAACTAAGATGAATAGAATGAATTCCCATGAATTTATGGAATGGGAAATTCAAACATGTCAACTGCTGGAGGTCATATCACATCTTGGAGTCTCTGTATTGTCATCACTCTAGCTGTTTCATCATCTAAAGCCCAGAAACATTTGAGCACTAGCTCCTCCCATAGCATTGCAGAAAATGAGCAATCTCTTTGCTTAGACTTCATCAATACACTTTTATTTTTCAGAATTCTTTCAACTTCTGACTCTGCTATGTGTTTAGTGTCTTTATATGGCCTGGCCAGTTCACAGAAGCTTCAAGATGTTTTATAGCATGGGTAGAAGAGATATTTTAAGGCACAAATCCAACTGTATAATCACGATGGGGTTCTAATTTTTGACAGAAATCATCAGAGGCATTTTTGGATGGGAGCAGCCTCTTCTGTTGAACCCAGATCTGCTCATTAGAGCTCACGGAAAATAATTTTTTTAAACTTGAAAACTGATTCTCACCATAACTTTGACTTCTCACAGCCTTTGCAATCTGTCCAGGCCAAGGGCTTTTGTTCATGGTGCAATTCAACTGTCATCCATCTCACATGAAACAGGCTTCTGATATAGATTTTAGTTTGCAGAAAAAACAACAGCTTTACCTTATGAGCAAGCACCGTTCAGCAGCTACAACAGCGCACAGCAAACAATTGGCAAAGAATCAAGCTTTCACAAAAGACTGCCAAAATGTAGATATTTGTTTTGTGTATACCATTACTCATTGTGAATACCATGTTTCTATAATTTGTGTCCTAGAAAATAGGTCATACACTGTTAACAAGGCAACTATAAGAAATAGTACTTTGTTTACAATGACTTGTTTAATATAGCTACTTAACTATCACAACATACTTATCAGTGTTGACACACATACATTAACACTTGCTTTCATACATACTTACATACATACATACATTACATACATACAAACATATACGTACATGCATACTTTCATCCTCCCATCTCACAATGATTCCCTTTGTTGCAAAGGAAGGGCAATTTCTCTACTGTCTACGTAATGGTCAAGCCAATCTGGTAGGTAATATGGCAATGGTGATGATATGATGATGGTGACACAGTAATGTCTTCACATTGCAGTTTAACTTTCATTCAAATGAACTCCAGAATGGGAAAAAGGAGGCTTCATATGCCTCAACAGTTAGCGACAGTAAAGAAAGGGAGAAAAAAGGATTTGACTCACTCCTACTCATTTTATGAATAGATAAAATGCTCAATTTGTGATTTCCAGCATACTTATACTATATCAACAAAAATACTTCCTTGCAGTCATTCCTGGTTCTCCAGGAGAAGGTGATCACTTGCTCCAGACATACAGTGTTCATGATCAAAGCAAACCTGCTGAATTCCACTATCTTCATACCACACAGTTCCACACACTTTGTCTTTTTCATTACAAGATAACCAGAGAGAAAGAGAGACACGTCAGCTTACAAAATAACTCAATATCATATTCTCTTTCTTTCCTCTGTCCTGCCCCCACATGTGGTGAACTAGATTCTGTCCAGTCTTAATTCATCAATATTTTATGAAATGGTCACAGTGTTACAAACAAACATATGGACCAAGGAGTAAATAAAGTTCATACATGCACATATATTCATATACATTCATACAGAAACATGCACACTGACACACAAAACACTGCTTTCATTCTTGCCATAATCGTGGCAATGGGAGGGTGATATATGTATGCATCAAAGCATACGTGCATGGGAGGTTTAAGGACAGTATAGTGCTTTCATTTAGTTTGGGCTGTTTCTACTCTCCCTGGCCCAAACAGCCACCATTTTTGTTCATTCGACTAGGACGTGCCTCCAACAACAGATGACTCCCACAATGTGTTGGCGCCGATAAACCCCAACGTGCATGTGTGGTGCATCCACCTGTCACATTCACTCCATTTCAGAAGAAATGACAGATGGGTTAAATATTCTTCCTTCCTTGCCTAGGCGGAAGCCACGTACGGCACATATAAATAATGTACAACTATAATACAGAGAGCAGGAGGTGCATGAAATGGACCTCCTCACCGCCCAACTAACTGCATTGTGAGGCACAACACAATGCAGGCAGAAACTACCATCTGCCAGTGGCTGTGTCCAAGTCCACGCTCAACTCCATTGTATGTCAATTCTTCATTCTTCACTACTTCATTGGGATGCTTATCATACTCATCTGCAATAAAACAAAATCAATTTTCTATTAACATCTAACTGATTAGTAGTGTCACTGTACCAGTTTCCCCCAATATAATCAATATTCACATTTTTAATAGGAACGTATGTTACATAGAAAAGGTGTACAGCAACTTTAAAGTCAGTGATAAAACATAGGCTTTCATGGCCAGAGTCAATACAACTAGAAGTTATTTATGGGCTTTCAGGCTCTGGTCTGTTGGAGATGGATGTTCCAGATGTTTTGTCCACAACTGTGTTGGACATCTTCATTGATGCAGTTGAGTCTCCTCAGAGACAGTTGTATTGCATCTGAAGTGCTGACCGACTGACTGACCGATGTGCTGGCTGGCTGTATAAAGCCAGAAGATTTTTGCTGCGTGTCCACCCATTAAGGGTTTTACTGCAGGTAAGGGTTTTCTTTTAGGGATGTTGTAAGATGGGTTGTGGGTTTTAGATTGACTTTTTTTTTTTCCAAGGTAACAAATTATCTGTACCTCAGGATGAAGGAATGCATGCAAAATCTTGCATCCTGGTGTTCTAATTTTAAAATTTGTTATAGGTGGAAAAATGTTGTTGCCAAACAGCTTAGGAGTATCATGTGGAGCTCAGCTTTAGCTGCTGTTAGGATTAGCTCCTCGTTTATCTCGGGTGCCCATAAGCCATGTGGCATACCCAGAACAGCCTGAAACGGCGTCTAGTGGAGTCAAAATCTCCCAATGATCTAACAAGGGCACTTCTATGATTAGGTAAAGTTGCGTAAAATTTTGATGCCCGACACCTAATTTCATCCTCCACGTAAGGAAGATCCGAGACTTCATGAAGCAACCTGGTTGGAAAAGAGCGACCCACAGAATAGATGTTGAAGTCATGCCAGCCAGCTGTCTGCAGCCATACCCCAGATCTCACAGGCATATAGCATCACAGGAATTACCAGTGCTCGGAAAAGGTACAACTTCAGGCTAACCAGCATCGAGTTCGACCCCAGCATTGGATACAGGGATGCAATTGCTCCCTGCACCCTTGCCGATAGGTCCCTGATGTGCTGGCGGAAAGTTAAACCTTTGTCCAATTGGACTCCCAGGTACTTGACAGTTAGTTCACTCTATCCTTCATCCCCGGAAGCTGAAGTTGGGGCAGTCTCCGGGGGTGAAGTGTTGACTGTCAGTGCTGCTATATTTATACCAAGAGCACATTCTGCTGATTGGTCCGAAGGTTGTCTGGTGTGAATGAAACATCTGGAACATCTATCTCCAACATGCCATGGCACAAAAATCTGGAAATAACTTCTAGTTATATTTAAAGCCACTGTCTGAATATCTAGTTGCTATTTTCTAGGCAGTAATTTAAAATTAATCCTGGACACTATTAAACAAGAATACTGAGATAAATATAAATTGTTTAAGACCATATTCTGTTACATATACTAATGAGAATAAGTACAGAAGAAAAATATCTTAATAGGAAATAAATTAGAAATCTCAATGGTTACATTATATACATTTCTGACCATAAGCAGTGTTTAAATAAGGCAAGTTTGATAAAATTTATATATTTATAAAAATCTTCTGAAATTATGACTGCATAATTAATTTCCTTGATGTAAAATATTAATGCACATTTAATACTTACAATTATTTTTAAAGAAATCTTAATGTGTAACCTTATTGCACAATTTGTCTGATTATTTCCCTTACATAAAGTAAGTCACTGGGAAAAGAAATCATGCATCTGTATAATTCATCAGGTCTTAAAAAATAAGACAAGAATGCACAACAATGGGTTTTGTTAATTATGTTCCAACCATGGGCATCTGTGGCATGTTAAAATTGGCATGTTTATTTTAAAATTAATTACTGTGGTAAAAGAAAGCCTGCAACTATGTTACATCATATTATGCTTATAAATTGCACAAAATACTATTTTATAGACATTCAAACACTCTAACGTGATAATTTCAGTATTAAAACCTGAAATAAAATATAAAACATGCAGCTAATTATAAAACTCTGTATAGAGGCACATAAAAGACAAAACAGACAGTAAAGTGCTTACATCTACTGAACTGCTTCTTTGCTATTTTTGGATTACATTGCTTTAGAAAGTACAACAAAACTTAAACAATGCAGAAATATGCTAAATGTAAATTAGAGTGAAGAAAGTGTGCATGGTTTTAACACCATTATTTTTTGTTGTTCCATTTATACCCCACCTTTAACTCCGATGGTCATATCGGTAGTCATTCTCCTTTGGAACATATGGAAGGTGTTAACTCGTATTCATTGGGTTTTAATCATTAGATCACGCACACATTCACACTCTCATTCATATTTCCAGACTCTGGGGAAGATGAGGAATTAACTTGGTCGGTGAAAAATCCCCACTCCCACCGCCGGGAATCGAACCCGGGAACCCTAGCACGGCAGGCAGGTGCTCTACCGACTGAGCTGCAGGACCAGCCAACACTATTATTCATCATCTACATGCAATCCAAAAGTTAGTATTCTCGTATTCATGCTTAGAAATGGTGCAGTGATAGTTTCTATGCATATCATTTCGCAAACTATAACCACCACTTAAAACTTGAAAAGGAGGAATAATTTGTGCACACATTAATGACTAACACCTGTCAAGATGACGGAATGCACAGTGTAAAAGAATGAAGCAAAGGAAACCCAAATTTGCTTGCATTCTTTGTATATTCTAATTTTATAAGTCATAGAAAACAAGACAATTTTTAGTTGCATAGCAAATGTAGAACAGAGCAACTTGGCCAGTGCGAAGTCACTTATGCAAGTAGACAGTCACAAATTCCAATATTCTTCAGAGCAAAAGGTGTGAAGATAACAAATGAAATTTGTTTCTGAGTTAAGTATTATGAAAGGTTACAAATTCACTTAGAAATTCACAAAAAATTGGTAAATTTCTGTTCGTGTAATGATTGGATGTGATTTATTAATATAGAGAAGGGCTGAGAGACACTGCTCCCAAGGTGTCAACCCATTCCCCTACTTTCCCTCCCTTTGTGACTAACTAAGCAGAAAGCTGATAGTAAGAACCAGTTCCACTTAATGTGTGTGCACGCACGTGTGAGCGCTATTAGCTACTACAGGTAAGGAGGTGAAGAACTACTTTGTTCACAGTTGTGGAGTACTCTTTCTCATATAGAGTGTGACTGTATGCTTTAGGGGAAAGGGATAAAGAGGTGACCTGGATTCATAGCAACTTTGTTTAGATATTTTCAGATTGAGTAAGAAGTAAAGTCACCGAATTGTATTCAGTTACCATGCATAGCATTTAATTTAAAAAAAAACTCCAAATATACCTTAAATTTCAGGTTTGTTATATTTTCATAACTTCCATTCTATCACTTTACCAAATTTGTTACTCTAGTAAAAATCAATAAGATATTACTCACTTGTTTTCTTGGTAGTAGACTTTATGTTGTAATTATTTAGGTCCAGATCCTTGTATGATGTTGGTTTGACAGTTGTTGGCAGTGCAGTTGTAGTGCTGGCTGTGGTGGATGGAACAACTGTTGTGGGCATGGTTGTGCTAGCTGTGGTGCTGGGTTGGCGGTTCAACATGGCTGCTCACAAGTAAAACATGGTATTAGTACTGTTTACTTGTTTTTCACGTTTTTCACTCTTTTTTGAGTTTGATTTTTGAGTCACTATGTTTACACTCAAATTTACTTACTTGTTGTTGTATAATTGAAACATTTTCAAGATCACTCAATCTCATCCTCAGCTGTTTGGTGACTAAATGAACACTCTTCTTCCTCCACTACTACGGTGCTTCGATCCTTCTGCCATCTTGTGTTAGGGGCACTAAGTTTTAATACTTCATTTAATGCCGGGATTTCAAAATTTATAACTTTATCCCGGTTTTTGATTATGTATATTTTTTCCCAAATATCCAATTCTATGGGTGTACTTAAAGATTTTAACAGTTTTATGTTGTGGCCAATGTTGTGGTTTTCTGTCCAAAAATGGTGTGACACTGCAGATTTTTCTGTTTGTTTCAACTTTATGTTCCTGTGGTATTCTTTTTGCCTGGTTAACAAGTTTCTCTTAGTTTTTCCTATGTAGCTTTTATCACAGGTTTCACAGTTTATCCGATAGATTCCCGATTTCAAAGTGTTGGGGATTGAATTTTTTAGTGGCTTATTTAACAGGTTCTTCAGACTGAATTTGTTTTGGGGTGCTAGTTTTAAGTTTAGTATTATGAAGATTCGTTCAAATTTTCTAAAAGCCCATGTATGGTAGGTGAAATTTCTATATTGCCAGTTTGTGTTTTTAAGCAGTGTGAGAGTGGTATTTTTTGAAAAACACAAACTGGCAATATAGAATATTCACCTACCATCCATGGGCTTTTAGAAAATTTGAACGAATCTTCATAATACTAAACTTAAAACTAGCACCCCAAAACAAATTCAGTCTGAAGAACCTGTTAAATAAGCCACTAAAAAATTCAATCCCCAACACTTTGAAATCGGGAATCTATCAGATAAACTGTGAAACCTGTGATAAAAGCTACATAGGAAAAACTAAGAGAAACTTGTTAACCAGGCAAAAAGAATACCACAGGAACATAAAGTTGAAACAAACAGAAAAATCTGCAGTGTCACACCATTTTTGGACAGAAAACCACAACATTGGCCATAACATAAAACTGTTAAAATCTTTAAGTACACCCATAGAATTGGATATTTGGGAAAAAATATACATAATCAAAAACCGGGATAAAGTTATAAATTTTGAAATCCCGGCATTAAATGAAGTATTAAAACTTAGTTCCCCTAACACCAGATGGCAGAAGGATCGAAGCACCGTAGTAGTGGAGGAAGAAGAGTGTTCATTTAGTCACCAAACAGCTGAGGATGAGATTGAATGATCTTGAAAATGTTTCAATTATACAACAACAAGTAAGTGAAGTTGAGTGTAAACATAGTGACTCAAAAATCAAACTCAAAAATGAAGAATACTTCACTGTTAATAATGCTTCTGCTTTTAATATTTATATCTTTCACTCTGTTTAAACATTTTTAATCAACTAAATTTGCATTTCAATTATCACTCAAATCATAGCTGCAAAGAATTCTGTTAATCTATTTGTTTTCAAAAGCTTGTCTTACAGATTGTGAAACCTATAATATTAACCAATCATTTATATAACCCTTATACTTGCTTATGATGTTATGCTTGAAAGAGGTCTTCAATTCTTAGAACTAAATGTTATGTCCTTAAGGGAAAATAGAGGCTAAAAATTGTTTAAAGACTTGTCGTTTCTGCAGGTAAGATTCATACAAGAGTCTAGTCTAGAGACATCCTTAAGTGCAACGTCATATATAGTGCATTTTTAATTGTGTGCAAATGTTGATTTGTCTGGTGATCTGACTAGTTATTTAATCAAGAGTTTACATACATCACTTGAATAAAATTTCTTGTTTTAAGGGAAGGCTACACTGAAAGTTCCAACTTCTATAATAACAAACCTGTCATTAAGAAAATGAAGATAAAAATTCAGAAAGATACAACTATTACTGCTGCAAATTTATAATAAATAGCTAGAATGTACATTTCCATATTATACATCTGCCTGAATTCTATAAGATAGTATCTCTAGGAGATATGCTGAGACTACATGATTAAAAAATCAAATAAGTTCCAATATCTTTATTTCAGAGCAATATTAGGCATTCTGGTCAAGCAAATGTTTCAGATCAGCTTCTGCTATCTAAACTATTTAAAGAAATATTTCTGTAGAGGTACTAAAATGGTAAGAAAAGTTTCACTGTTGTTTCATTTCCAGTAATATCAATATATGGAATTTTGTTTATAATTTTGTCTTTGCCATCTCAAAAATATTGCTCTAAAATAATACCTAATACCTAATCATTTAATATAGCTCACATTAAATAAAACTTAATGAAATCTGTATAGAGAAGCTCGAAACTGTGAGAAGAGAACAGACCACAAAGCATATTAGCTTGTAAATTTAAGACAGAAGCATACAACTGTAGTCTATTTTATGTATAGACAATAATTTAATGAAATTACATGCAAAATTGCAGTTTTTTAGAAGATAAAGTCAAAGCTATCAAATTAAATATAGAAAATATAAAGTTTCAAAATTGATACTTTAAACTATGTAAGGCCTCTTTGAATCTTAGCCAACTATTTTTTTAAATTTGTATCATGAACATTTTAGCTTTAACACAATTATTTCACTGAAGAAAAAAAGGGAGGTGGTGAAGCAAACTGTACAAATAAAATGATTTACTTTCATTAAATATAGGATGGGGAGAAACACAATAATTTCACTTTGAAAGTAATATAGTTAAATTACTTTTCTGCTATACCGATAACAAATGCTAATTTACACACACAACAAGTTTCTGATGTTTTCTTTAATCCTAATATTGGTTATGGGATAATATTTCTTGGATATAAGACACTTACTGTGGTTGTTCAAATCCTCAGGTCGGCAGCACACTTTGAACACAACCTTCATGTTGTGGGTAGAGCAGCGACCACCAATGCGACGGTGCAGATCATCCTTTGATGATGTGGCTAAAAAGAATGATAAAGCACTGTAAGTCACTTTTAGCTTCTCATATGGACAAGAATGTGCAAAGAAAATGAGAACACTTATTTATTGCCTAGCACACTTGCTGTCTCTGCATATGAAACAGTTCTTCATTTGATGAATTAATTATTGAAACCATACAGCAAACCTTACAGTGTGTCCTAAGGAGTGTTATAATCTTTTAAGTTACTGAATCATACAGCTTGGTATTGACAATAGGACGAACCTTATTGGCTTTTCTCCCCTAGAAAATAATAAAGTTAAACATCCAGGTACTAGAAATAACACAGGTAGATCAGTTTAGGATTAGGGACACTTTAAGTCCAAAAGTAAAATTATTTTAAAGTGAATTATGTAAAAAAGTACTATTTGTCAATAAGATATTAGTCATAGCAGGTTCGTATATTTGTTTTCTACAGGAAAGTTTATCATATTAAAACACTCATGTTTAATACCCCCAAAATATCAACTCTGGATACTTACAAATGAAATAATAATCCTGACCAGGCTGGAACTCCAACCCTCCCGGTTGCGGAGTGAAGGATCGAAATGTTATGGTGAAGTACATCAACTTATATGGTTTATCACAGATTGCTATAATCCTCGGGTTTGGATTTGTGATCCTACACGTGTCATATTCTTCTTTTGACACCTGCAAAACAAATTTATTTAAATTTAATATTCTACCATAAATTGTAAATTTTAACACAATAGAACAACTTTCATATGAAGCAAATTTTTAAAATTACATCTCTAGAAAATTTATAATACCTAGCAGAACCAAAGCTCTGCTCATGTTATTCCTGTTCAATATTCCTGACTATTGTGCAACTTGCATGTCATATGATAAGATGTCTTGAAAATTGATAATAAAAGAAGGTCTTAATAAAATCTTGGACATACACAAGTGATTTAAAGTATGCAAATGTGTGTGTGTGTGTGTGTGTGTGTGTGTGTGTGTGTGTGTGTGTGTGTGTGTGTGTGTGTGTGTGTGTGTGTGTGTGTGTGTGTGTGTGTGTGTGTGTGTGTGTGTGTGTGTGTGTGTGTGTGTGTGTGTGTGTGTGTGTGTGTGTGTGTGTGTGTGTGTGTGTGTGTGTGTGTGTGTGTGTGTGTGTGTGTGTGTGTGTGTGTGTGTGTGTGTGTGTGTGTGTGTGTGTGTGTGTGTGTGTGTGTGTGTGTGTGTGTGTGTGTGTGTGTGTGTGTGTGTGTGTGTGTGTGTGTGTGTGTGTGTGTGTGTGTGTGTGTGTGTGTGTGTGTGTGTGTGTGTGTGTGTGTGTGTGTGTGTGTGTGTGTGTGTGTGTGTGTGTGTGTGTGTGTGTGTGTGTGTGTGTGTGTGTGTGTGTGTGTGTGTGTGTGTGTGTGTGTGTGTGTGTGTGTGTGTGTGTGTGTGTGTGTGTGTGTGTGTGTGTGTGTGTGTGTGTGTGTGTGTGTGTGTGTGTGTGTGTGTGTGTGTGTGTGTGTGTGTGTGTGTGTGTGTGTGTGTGTGTGTGTGTGTGTGTGTGTGTGTGTGTGTGTGTGTGTGTGTGTGTGTGTGTGTGTGTGTGTGTGTGTGTGTGTGTGTGTGTGTGTGTGTGTGTGTGTGTGTGTGTGTGTGTGTGTGTGTGTGTGTGTGTGTGTGTGTGTGTGTGTGTGTGTGTGTGTGTGTGTGTGTGTGTGTGTGTGTGTGTGTGTGTGTGTGTGTGTGTGTGTGTGTGTGTGTGTGTGTGTGTGTGTGTGTGTGTGTGTGTGTGTGTGTGTGTGTGTGTGTGTGTGTGTGTGTGTGTGTGTGTGTGTGTGTGTGTGTGTGTGTGTGTGTGTGTGTGTGTGTGTGTGTGTGTGTGTGTGTGTGTGTGTGTGTGTGTGTGTGTGTGTGTGTGTGTGTGTGTGTGTGTGTGTGTGTGTGTGTGTGTGTGTGTGTGTGTGTGTGTGTGTGTGTGTGTGTGTGTGTGTGTGTGTGTGTGTGTGTGTGTGTGTGTGTGTGTGTGTGTGTGTGTGTGTGTGTGTGTGTGTGTGTGTGTGTGTGTGTGTGTGTGTGTGTGTGTGTGTGTGTGTGTGTGTGTGTGTGTGTGTGTGTGTGTGTGTGTGTGTGTGTGTGTGTGTGTGTGTGTGTGTGTGTGTGTGTGTGTGTGTGTGTGTGTGTGTGTGTGTGTGTGTGTGTGTGTGTGTGTGTGTGTGTGTGTGTGTGTGTGTGTGTGTGTGTGTGTGTGTGTGTGTGTGTGTGTGTGTGTGTGTGTGTGTGTGTGTGTGTGTGTGTGTGTGTGTGTGTGTGTGTGTGTGTGTGTGTGTGTGTGTGTGTGTGTGTGTGTGTGTGTGTGTGTGTGTGTGTGTGTGTGTGTGTGTGTGTGTGTGTGTGTGTGTGTGTGTGTGTGTGTGTGTGTGTGTGTGTGTGTGTGTGTGTGTGTGTGTGTGTGTGTGTGTGTGTGTGTGTGTGTGTGTGTGTGTGTGTGTGTGTGTGTGTGTGTGTGTGTGTGTGTGTGTGTGTGTGTGTGTGTGTGTGTGTGTGTGTGTGTGTGTGTGTGTGTGTGTGTGTGGTGTGTGTGTGTGTGTGTGTGTGTGTGTGTGTGTGTGTGTGTGTGTGTGTGTGTGTGTGTGTGTGTGTGTGTGTGTGTGTGTGTGTGTGTGTGTGTGTGTGTGTGTGTGTGTGTGTGTGTGTGTGTGTGTGTGTGTGTGTGTGTGTGTGTGTGTGTGTGTGTGTGTGTGTGTGTGTGTGTGTGTGTGTGTGTGTGTGTGTGTGTGTGTGTGTGTGTGTGTGTGTGTGTGTGTGTGTGTGTGTGTGTGTGTGTGTGTGTGTGTGTGTGTGTGTGTGTGTGTGTGTGTGTGTGTGTGTGTGTGTGTGTGTGTGTGTGTGTGTGTGTGTGTGTGTGTGTGTGTGTGTGTGTGTGTGTGTGTGTGTGTGTGTGTGTGTGTGTGTGTGTGTGTGTGTGTGTGTGTGTGTGTGTGTGTGTGTGTGTGTGTGTGTGTGTGTGTGTGTGTGTGTGTGTGTGTGTGTGTGTGTGTGTGTGTGTGTGTGTGTGTGTGTGTGTGTGTGTGTGTGTGTGTGTGTGTGTGTGTGTGTGTGTGTGTGTGTGTGTGTGTGTGTGTGTGTGTGTGTGTGTGTGTGTGTGTGTGTGTGTGTGTGTGTGTGTGTGTGTGTGTGTGTGTGTGTGTGTGTGTGTGTGTGTGTGTGTGTGTGTGTGTGTGTGTGTGTGTGTGTGTGTGTGTGTGTGTGTGTGTGTGTGTGTGTGTGTGTGTGTGTGTGTGTGTGTGTGTGTGTGTGTGTGTGTGTGTGTGTGTGTGTGTGTGTGTGTGTGTGTGTGTGTGTGTGTGTGTGTGTGTGTGTGTGTGTGTGTGTGTGTGTGTGTGTGTGTGTGTGTGTGTGTGTGTGTGTGTGTGTGTGTGTGTGTGTGTGTGTGTGTGTGTGTGTGTGTGTGTGTGTGTGTGTGTGTGTGTGTGTGTGTGTGTGTGTGTGTGTGTGTGTGTGTGTGTGTGTGTGTGTGTGTGTGTGTGTGTGTGTGTGTGTGTGTGTGTGTGTGTGTGTGTGTGTGTGTGTGTGTGTGTGTGTGTGTGTGTGTGTGTGTGTGTGTGTGTGTGTGTGTGTGTTTTTTTTGTGTTTTGTGTGCGCGTGCGTGCACGTGCGCGCACGTGCGCGCTCTCTTTAGGCTTGTTGTGCAATCAGAATTATATCGTTTCTACATAGTGGTATTTGTTAACATGCATAAAAACAGTAACAAAAATTGGTATAATTTCTTAGTTTTTAAAATGTTTAAATCTTTAAATTTCTATTTCTTAAAATGCTGCTATAGAGGTTTTGTAGATACACTGCTCAGAAAAAACTATGCCTATAAAGTTTATTATTTTATTTTTTACTCTATTAGAACCCTTATTTGTAAAAAGTAACTAAGATTAACAATGACCTATTTTTTAAGTGGAAACTAAAGTATGCTGTAAACCTTGTTTCAGACAAATGGTTTATCTGGAAAGGTAGAGGCAGATGAAAAATTCAATGCCATAGTCGGAACTTGATCATACCATAGATCTTCTGGTCTCCGTCCGGTTGCTCTAATTACTGAGCTACCACGGCCAAAGTTAGACTGAAAAAATCAATTGCATTTGAACCATGGATCTTCCGGTCTCCTTCCAGTTGCTCCAACCACTGAGCTACCATGGCAGCATGGCAGCATAGCAGCATGCCAGCATGCCTTGGCTTCCCAAAACTTGTTCTACACACTGCTAGTGTGAAAGAACAACTAATTTCCAAACGATTTATCTACTCGTGTGTGATAAGGTAGCATACATAGACAAGGATTTTTAAAGCGCCAATGTTGGTTCCAGGATATTCTATTATATATGTTAATAATAATTATTCATCTAAAATTGAAAGATTCCAGAGAATGTATGGTTATTTTATTATACATTTAATTAATCAATAAGTTGTGGCGCCGCTGTAACAACTCATATGTGGGGGCTCGCGGGTTCGATACGCGTTGACCGCACATTCTGTGGTTTCCCCTTGTCATTTAGACAATGCTGAGGTGCTTAAAATGTAATGAAATGTGTAGTGTTTAACGCCCGCTTTTACTACATACGGCACCACAGGCGGTGACACTGATGATACATGAGATGAAGATGGAGCACCGGTGGAATGAGATGGCGGGGGAAACCGGAGGTCCCGGAGAAAACCCGCCCCAGCACCGTGTTGTCCATCACAAATCTCACTTTGCGGTCGCCTGGGATCGAACCCGGGCCGCCTTGGTGAGAGCCAAGCGGTCTAACCACTGAGCCACGGCGTGGCCCTGAGGTGCTTATTTTCCTACCAGAATTTCCTTTGAACCATTTCCCTACATTCCATTTCCTTGATATATTTCAGTTGTGGCTCTTGATGTATGGCGGTACCGGGCAGATAGCGCGGATGATTGCATTGTACACAACGCTGGGCGACGTTGTGTAGTTATTGTCCTCTCGTGAGGACAGGTCTTGCCGTCGGGATGACTTAGCACTGTGTGCCTGCGACCATGTGGCCTGAAGTTCCGTCACTCCATCCCTTTCTCTTGGGGTGTTGATCACAACTGATCTGTGTGCACGCGAGATGTCCCTCCTCCATTCTCTAACTCTACTTTTATCTTTACATTTCTAACAAAGACAAAATAAAACTGAATCTGGATCTAAAATTCCAAGCAGCCATTGAGAATTACTCCGCTTGATATGGAGTATTTTCTGAATTTTTCACTATTATACTTCCGTATTTATGTTTTATTCAATTAAGAACTGCATTTTAATCCCCCCCCCCCCCTCAAACACCGCTACATACTGGTAAAGGAATGTGCATTGATAATAAAGTATTAGACACCATTAAAACAGAGATGATTATTTAGTTTGAACTGCCAACATTTTAAAATCATTCTCGGCCTAGTTTTTGCAGTCTTAATGTCAAACGTTGAAAAAAGTATCAAAATTACTTAAGTTCTGTAAGTTCTCTAAAATAATTTTCAGAGCAATGTCCCACCAGACCATGAAAGTAAATGATTTTGCTTCAGAGGAATTCCATACTCGAATGTAGCACAAAAATAGTCTAGCTATATTCAGCCAAAGCTAATCTATCCACTGTCCCATTGCAACCCATCGGCCGCCATTGCCTGGTCCTACAACCATGAAGCAGGTATTACGACATAGAGGGAGACAGAAAATTCGTAGAAGACCTACCGACCCGGGGAAACTCAAATATAATGAACGAGTGCCGGTCCGATGGAAATCGAGCTCGAGACCTATCGAACCCGAGCTTCACGTTTTAGTGCAGAGCTATTTCGCTCGGTTAACCTAATGGTACTAAACATCACTGATAAAATTGAGCAACTTACGAAATCTCGGCACCAGCTTCCACACAAGTATAATAGCAGGAATTAAGGGCAATGGATACTTAGCATAGTACATCAGATAACATTACGGCTAATTCTTCCAGAGCAAACTATCTGTGAGATTTGACGTGAACCCATCTTACTTCCGCCTGCAGATCATCCAGACAAAGCACGATGAATCGTGCGTCCGCAATCATTCTCTTTGCTGCCGATCGCACGAAGGCTCTTCCCTCTTATTTAGTCTCTACTTGATACACTTGTACAACATGAAACAGGTGTATTTAGTAATGATCAAAAGAGAGTAGGACATATTATAACTGTCAATACTCAAAGAAAAAACGTCAGCTGGTCATGTAATTCAGAATCGAAAATAAATGTTGAACATGTTGCAGCAATTTTGCTCCTTTGCATTGCTCCATATGAAAAGAGAACTAAATATTTTACTTTGGCTAACTTTACATGGATCAACTATGAATTTACTGTCTCAGAGGCTTTATATTAAGTATACATCACTCTTAATAAAAACAGTGTTACTACAGAATCTTCCAAACATGTACTGACTATTTTAAATTTACTGAGTGTGTTCAATATAGTGTAGAATTTTGAGAGCATCAACTCACCAGAGCTTCACAAGTGATTCCACAAATTTATGTTAATATTGTATTATAAGTAACCGTAGAATGTGTCTTTTCAGAATACACCGCTGCCAAATTTTCAGCTCTCTTAGAAATAAGATTATAAGAGGGAGTATCTAATCGTCCTGATATCAGAAAGCTAATGCCTGACCACACATTTGACTCTATAAGCAACGTAGAAAGTCTGCTCAACAGTCATAAAAATTCTTGGCAGCTTCCAAATAATGTGGACAAAACGACATTAAGGAATTGGTTGCAAAATGAGCTCGAGAATTCATACCGTGAAGTTTTATGAAAACCTGGGAACCTGGATTCCATTAGTGAAGAACAAGGTGAAAGTTACCATACACGTTTGCGATAGGTTATCAGAGACGATGGAGCATCAATATTCTTGTTGGCCACTGGTGGATGCTCAAGCAGAGAATTCAGAAACCTCACATACAAGAAAAGACAAGCAGATGATCCTTCACAACAAAAGAGCAGGGATTGCAATTCTGTACCTGCAAAAGAATGAGGGAACATACTAATGACCAAAGACTACACTTTAAAAATACTGACAATTTTAAACAATGAACCTAATTTATTAACTCAAAACATTAGCCTAGTTTTGTTTTGTTTTTCCTGAGACTTGTATCCGAAGAATATAGAAATCATGTGCCGAAGGTTTCGTTTTCTTGGGGAAAGATCCATAGAACTGGATTATATTCTTAAGTGAATTCGCCGGATTCTTACTAACAGCAAATGCAAGCAAGAAAATCTAAATTT